>JAOWBW010000438.1:955227-1034586 GCA_026119855.1 Campanula takesimana
GGTCGATGAACTAGCACCTCCGCGGCTCAAGCTCCTGCTCAGTGACTGCCTAGCCGACTGCCCGGCCTCATCCACATCAAGGGCCACATCTCTGCAACCTCGCCCCATGCCACGGGCAACCCGATCCATGCCTCTAGTAGCTCCAGACACAGTCCCTGCAGCCTCCCTGGTCAAAGTAGCCATGTCCCTACACAGCTCCAGGACTCTCTCCTACAGGCAGCGCAGCCTGCTCCTCATCTCCTTGTTCTAGCAGCCTACCTACCTGTAAGAAGGCACAGGTACCTGTCACAACAGAAACAAGAAACTATATCAGTGCTCTGAGATGAGATAGACCAGAACAGAAAGGTGGGCCATAATCAGAAACGTGCAAGAAAAGTAAAAGTCATACCACAGCAGTCTGGGCTGGGGGCTCCCTCTCCGGTGACATATCTTCAGGGACAATCTCCCTCTGCTCATCAACAACCCCAAAGTTGGAGTAGGTATAATACGAAGGAGGCAGAGGAAGATCAAAGCAATAACCTACACCGGTAGTGTAAAACTGCGCAGAGGTCAAAAGGGCAGGCTGTGTTCCCCGAGGATCGGCATATATAAAGCCCGGCATCAAATGGTTCGCCCGGAAGAGGCCATAATCCTGGTGAAGATAAATGAAAGGGGTAGAATCAACCCCTGTCACATACATAGCCCTATCATCCTCAGACAGTGCTCCCCAGTTACGAGGACAGAAAGGAGGGAACTCTGGGACCGCCGGCCTAGGCGGGTTATGATAATCCACCATCTAGCTCCCATGCTGCCAGTACACTCTCTCTCCCAAGTACATAGCCATGCACTCCACCGAACTCATCAGCAACCTAGAGCGAGTGGGCAGCAGAGTATGCTCAATGGCACCATATATCAGCCTCTAGGGTAACAATGACTGAGACACGGACTCAGGCCTCAGACCATCCAGATACTGCCGGGCGTAAACCAAGCCGATGGGGGCGGTGCTAGTCTTCACATTCCTGGCCTTGTAAGACCATCTAGCACAATCAGGATACAGGGGCTGACCCTCTCTCCCAATCCTGAAATCTCTCATGCCCAGAACGGCAAAAGCCCACAGGTGCAAACAAAGGCAAAAGCAGAATTAAACACAGTTGAAAGTGCAGAAATGACAGAAATCAGAAAAAAGGGCAGTGTAATGAGTATACCTCCCAAGCAAGGGAGAACCCGGTGACCGAGCTCTGTGTCGAACGGCTGGTCAGGTCCATACCATGATAGCAAGCAGCCAAGCCCGCTGCACCCTCAGTTGTATTGAGCAGCCTGATCCAAGTCAATCAGAAGGCCCAACAAGATAAAGCCGTAGAGCTTCCCCCTTTGGCAAACAAAGTATAGGACAGAGCAAACCAAATGAAGCACCGGGCCACTGCCTCAACGCTGTCAGCGGTAACTCCCCGAGACTCAGCCTCAAGGACTCTAAAATAAGTCCGGAACTTCCCCCAAGTCACTCGGGAGTTCTTCACCACAAGCTCAAAATCAACCAAAGTCAACAGCTCGGCAGGCGTCTGTAGACACCCCGCCTTGGACCTCTCACCCCGATTGCATACAAAGTATTTTTTATTAACTTATTTTGTTGATTTCTGTTACTTCGGTTAAGTTCCTAATTGATTCCGTTAGTTTTGGACTAAACTGCATAACAGAGTTAACTTTTAGGGTCATTCTGTCATTTTTCACCCGCGGGCGCTTCCGGTACTGTCACGACCCAAAATATAGGCTCTATTTTATTGGTAATAAAAATGATTTTTATTTAATTATTTTGCTTAATTGTTTATTTAAATTATTATTTATTTAAATAATGATGTGTTATAATAATTATGCCTAGCATTTTATTCGAGTTATTTGGGCTAGTGTGGAAGTGTTGAGTCTTAATGATTAGTCGGGAGTGTAAGTAATTGTGTAAGTATGGGGAGGGGTCTTGTTGTAACCTTTTAAAAAATAATCCCCCTACTCCCTCTCTTCTCCCCCATACACTCCACCTCCCTCACCCTACTCCATCCCATTCCCAGCCATCTCTCTCTCCCTCTCTCTTTTGCAAAAGGTAAGTTTTTCTTCCTCTCCCTTCTCTCTTCATTTTCTCCTTATTCCTCTCATCTTCTCTCATTTCTTAAAACGTGAACATTGTTTAGATCGTCGATAGGATCGTAGGAAGCCAAAAAGATTTGAAATCCATCAACTTTGAGAATTTGCAAGTAAGTTACTTTTCCCCCATTTTAATGCTAAAATGTTCATATCATGTTTAGATATTGTTTGATGTGTTACATTTGAAGTTTGGATGAGTTTTGATTTTTGTTTGGGATTTATTTGGGTTTTTGATCAAAAATGGTGAAATCTTGAATGTTGGGTTTGATTCATGATTTTGGTTGTTAAATGTTGTTTTAGGAGTCTTTTAGACTTATAAGTTGTTTTGGCACTTTAGTATATGAGTTGGAATGTTGGATTTTGGGTTGAATGTGTTTTGGGTTTGAAAATGGAAGAACCATGTTGTTCTTCCCGATTTCTGGAAATCCAGAGCATTGTGCGACCGCACAAAACTTCCTGGGCGGCCGCGCATCTTTCTGAAAGCTTTTGTTCTTGTTTTGAGACTTTTTAGGCGACCGCACATACCCTTTGGGCGGCCGCACAGTCCTCTGAAAAATTTCATTTGTTATTTGGTGTGGTTGAAGATCGTGTTTTGGTCTAGGTCTTTGGTGTCCTTCTAGTTGACCCTAGTGAACATTGTTGTACACTCTAGTGATAGAATTGAGTCCTTTGTGATCAAGTTTGTGTTTGAAATTAATTAAGTGTTTAATTGTCATCGTTGGAACCCTTTAGTGATTCGATTTGACTACTTCGTGGATAAATACGATATGGAATTTATTTAAGTATCGTTTTGGGAATGTGGTTCGTCCTTGATGGGTTGTTTGTATTGGTTTACCTTTGTGGTGATTTACTTGGCATGATTCCCTACTTTGGAATCCTTTGTTGTTTATCGTGCTAGTATCTTATTACTTAGCCTTTACGTGAAAGTCCAGCTGGTATTTTGTGTGTGTTTGGGCGATGCGAAGCATTATGATGGCACGGCCAAGTCCATTGTGATGTTGACCATTGTTTTGCCCCATTATTACCCTCCTCCAGATTGGCCTTGGATGTGAGAAGAGCTAGCTCCTTTGTGTGCATTTTAGCTATTACTTGGAGCATGACTTTGTGGCATGTCTCCCGTCCCTTGTGACACTTCTTTGGTTATTGGTTCCGGTACCGGGGGGTTTCTCTTCGGCTTTCATGCTATTATGAAGATGATGATTTGTTGATTATTGAAGCTGCGCAGCGATCCTTTATTTGGATGTTCCGGTTCGGAAAACCTTGGCTATATCCTTTGTTATGTGTTTATTTCCGCTGCTATCTGATACATGCTAAATGCTATGTGCTATGTGATATTTATTATTGCTTATTGTATATTGCATCATAGCATGTCATGTAGTTGCATTAGTAACTTATTGAGATTTATCTCACCCCCTTTTCTTTTATCTTTGTTTTTCCTTAACCCCCCCCCCAGGTGCTAAGGATTAGTCTCGCTGATCACGAGAAAGAGGACGTCGAGTGTGGATCCGTTCTTTTGGGGAAGGTTATTATAGGTTGGTTTACATTATGTAAATGTGTAACCAGTTTGGGATAGTTGTACCAAACAACGACGTCACTAAGAATTGTATATTTATATTTTGTTGGGCATAAACTTGTGGAAGTTTATGATAGTTGTATTTGGTTTTTATTAAACTTGGTTTTGTAAAACTTTGGATTATCACCTTTTGGTATTAAATGGAATTTTTAACTTCAGTATTTCTGAGTTTTGGTTTTAGAGTCGACGTCCAGCTCGCGGTCCCGGGGCCCGCGGGGCCCGGGGTCGCGACAGGTACTGCCAGTGAGCCGCGCGCGGCGTCCCGCCCCAAAAGCCGGACCCGCGCGCTTCCCACTTTGGCAGTAACAGATTACACCTTATTTCCCTCCCTTTTCTTATTTACAAACATCTTTTCTTAATCACAAAAACCATCTTTTTCCATCCACATTCATCCCCCCTTTTCTCATTAACTCCCAATCCCAAATTCTAAGCCTTTTCCCAAAAACTAATATTTCTTTCATTTATTATTTGATTTCTTTTATTTCTTTTATTTCTCTTTTATTCATTTATCTTATTTGTGATTGGCTCATTCCATTTCACATGGATGACCAATTTCCCTCCATCATTTTCCTCTCTTTTTTACCTATAAAAACCACCATCTTCTACCTTAGAAAGGGACCCAATTTTGGAGACTTGAACAAGAACTCTACACAAATCATCTCAACAATCCTTCTCTACAAAACACTACACAAAGTGTTTGCACAACATTTTCTCTACAACAACACCATTTTCAAGTCCAAGTTTGAAGTCCTCTTTCCTAAGGTACAGCATCTCTTTTCTTCTCTTATTTTATTTGTCTAGTCTTACTAGTATGCAATCTCCATAAAAGGGATACAACCAAAAAGCCACTTCACTATTGAAGTTTGGCCAAGGTTACATCCCGACATTCAAACTTCATTTAATTTATATTTCATTTCTTAATGTAATCATTTAGCACTAGTCCAACATGTAACTATTTAGCATTAAATTAATAAAATCATTCTTTTCCCCTTTTTTCTTTACATTATAATTGTTAGCATTGTTAATAAATTGAAGGACATTTAGCATTAGAACACCAATAGTAGCAAGACCCGCATAAGCGGGCGGAGTGGGTGTTTAAGTACTTCCCACTCCGTCACCTAACCCCCGAACCCTTCTCTCCCGAATCTCTGGTTTTTGTACATAAATTAGGCTATTTCTAGGTTTTCTTATGTTCCTTTAAAACATAGGTGGCGACTCTAAACAATCTAAAACAAGTTAGACATCCTAGGATAATTCACCGCTCTAGCCAAGCCGTGGTTCCCCGGGGTATCTACAGTGGCGGCTCCGCTGGGGACTATTTAGAGGGTTAAACTTGCGTTCTTAACTTTTGGTGTTCTTATTACTGTTTTCTGGGCATTCTGGTAAAAAGGGTGGGAAGCGCGCCTCTGGCCTTCTTGGCTTAAAGCGCGCGCGTCCGACCCTTATTATCAGAATCGCCCGCCTTCCTTCTTGTCCTTCAATTTCATATTTTCTGTGCTAACAAGTTCTGCAGGAGAAAGTTACATAATTTGGGACCAGGGCAATCCCCTGAGTCCGCAGTTTCTTCTAACATTCTGACAGGTACCCCAGATGCGCGCGCCTCCCATATTCATTGCGCAATGCGCGCGCTTCCCACATCACTTCCCTGAGGCGCGCACTTCTGGGAAATTTTCCAGAAACAGAACAGTGCACAGAAAGCAGAACAGAGCAGAATGACAGTGTGTGGGCACCGGGCCTGCATACAATTTCTTTTACTTTCTGTTTATTTTTTACCGGTCACACGGGTGATTCGGGAGTTGTAAATACGTGCTTATTTGTTTACTTTTTTTCTTTCTTTGAAAAAAAAAAATAATTTGTCACTTGCTAGACCTCACACTACATGCACATATTCTTATCAATTGCTCACTATCGAGTCGCACAAGTCCAACCCCAAACCCGTCGAGGCCCGTCCTAGAAAGTTTCAAGCTCCACCCGACCTTGACTCTTTCGAAGCGGTCAACCTCAGCCCGTGGCGTAGTTCAAGACTACATGCCGGGGGTGACCTTTAAGCCTCATATTCAAGCCGAGCACAAACCACACAATTCTAGTCTAGGGTCTAACACTCCGTGACTCAAGTCGGTTTCCATGTGCCGAGATTTCCCTAAACTAATGTCTTCAAATCATACATGCCCATTTGTTGCAATGGACGAAATAAAACTCCGTCCCCAAAAGTGGCCATTTTGGACGAAAATAAAAATCCGTCCCCGCATGTATGATTTACTACATTAATTTAGTTTAATCCCGTCACATGTAGGTATCACAAGCGTGGTGGAATCCGATGAGTATATGGGACCGCGAGAAGGTCTATATACTAGTGTGACGATTCCACTATTTTTCTAGAAACCCCAAAAAGGACCACGTCCTTCCGACTTTGTAAATAAAAAAAAAAACAAAAAAGAGTCATTTTCTTTATATGGTTGAGTCTTTTTTGTGTTTGTGGGTTAATTCATTTTATCCAAAAGGTGTTTGTGGGGCCATCCTAAGATCAACCGTGTTCTCTCCATAGGTCCAATGGCTTCCAACGGCAACAACAACAACGGTGGAAATGATTTCGTGTCCAACGAAGGGTTACTCAACGTAATGAAATCAATGGGGGAACAAATGGATTGGATTGTCGAGGATGCCCGCCGTAAAGACAATTTGTGGCAAGCCCGTTTCGATATCGACAAGAGGATTCACAAAGAAGAGTTTTCCGAACTCAAGGCCCGTCTTGATTATGAAAGAAGAATTCACAAGGAAGAGGTTTCCGAACTCAAAGCCCATTGCAAGAGCTCACCGACAGCAAAGCAAAGTTCAATGATAAAGCATGCTCAAGTGGCCTGACCCTCAAAAGCTACAAAGGTACCACCAACAACCGAGTTTTCACTCCTCTCCAAGGAGTAACCCAAGCCGAGGCATTTGAAATTTTGGTGGCAAGAGGGAAGATCAAACCTTTGGAGGGGTACAAGCCGAAGGCGATACTGAAAAATCATGCTCATGGTGAATGGTGCGGCTACCACAAGCATAGTGGCCACACTACCGAAGGGTGCTTCCTTCTCCGAAACATCATCCAAGATTTGATCGACAACGGCGAATTTACCGTGGGTGAAGAGCAACTCATCAAAGAAGTGGCTTGGTTGTTCAATCTAATTCTTGGCAAAATGATGAAAAGATGTCTAAACAAGTTTTAGAACAAGGCCATCACTTGAACGCCTAGGGGCTAAACATCGACGCCAACATCAACGACGAAGCCAAGACAAACAAGGTGGAGCAACAATCATGAAGAAGTCAAGCAAAGTTTTCAAAGGGGGATAAAAAAAAAAAAAAAAAAAAAAAACTCGCTAGGTTGAAACCATCAAATCAACCTAGGAAAAAGTTAGAGCACAAAAAAAAAAAAAAAAAAAAAAAAAATCCCCATCAATCAAAGAAGTACAAGATCAACATCATTCCACCGATGAAGGACGAAGCAACATCGATAACAATCACGACGAAGCAACAATTCCATCACGACGAATGGAGAATCCACAAGAACTACGGTGACCTGAGCCTCTACACTGGAGGAACGTAGGCAACCTGCGGGTCCGGTCTCATGCAAGAAACAAGATATGTTTAGCCCTAGCGCGTTATGGTGATTGGCCTTCATCTCGAACTTGTCAAGACATCTTTGTACGATTCATTTGCCAATAAATTAATCACCAAAAAGATTGAACAACTTTCTTAGATTTGGAATCATTTCGCGCTCCTTGTCGAGTCTAGGGACTTCTATTCTTTCTGCATACTCCCAATTTCTTGCAATCAAATTGGGGATTTCATTCTCTTCTCTCTTAATGACTTACTTGCCTTTGTGAGTCATTCAATTCAATAAAAAATACATGTCAATACTAGGGACACTTCCCTAGTCAAGTCAATGTCACTCATCATTAGTGACAAAAGGTCTCCACCGCAAAATCACATGTCTTATCTCCTCAGCTAGAGTCAATGCACACTTCCTCATCAATTGAGTCAAAAAAAATGATGAAGACGCAAAAGAGATGCCCGCTAGATTGAAAACCCCGAAAGGGCGGTCTAGGCAAAAAACAGGGTGCGTCATAAAAAAAAATGAGAGAGTGAGAGAGAGAAGGGAAAGAGAAATGGAGATCCCCGGCCTCTAAAGAAGACAAGTTCTACATTCAATCTCCTCAGCAAGTCAATTCCCCACCGAGTCAACTTTGGGATTGCAAAAGGCTCGACAAGATATAGCACCATCAAAGGTTGTCTTGGGTTATCGGCATCATTCTCCAGCAGTGTGCATTTTTGGGTTCATGAAAAGAAGGCCCGTGGTAACAAGATCCATCCGAGAACAAGCCCATCATAAAAGGGCACGATGTTGCACAAATAATCCCTAGCTAGTCAATTGGCTTGGGTAGCAAATAGCAACAACATGTATCTAAGTTTTCAAGGCTTCTTCAAGTATGTGCTTCTAAAGTACGCCGAAAGGCTCCCGAGAAATGGAGTAGCTCTTGCCATATCCTCTCATGTTTATTCCCTCACGCGAGGACGAGTCACTCTTGCTTTGCTCAACAAATGGTGACGCCCTAGGGGCTATGTGACTCAAGAACAAGGGATTCTTTTGCTTCATTTGGCAATCAATACGCCCTAGGGGCTATGCTCAAGAAAGATGTGTGAGACTATCCTCAAAGTCCCTCAAAAGGGATGTCAAAAAGCCCTCTTGTCATGTGTGCCCGTGCTCGTTTCCCCAATCAAGGGTGGACCTTTCTCGCAATCAATGATGGCACTCTAGGGGCTACGGTCAAGTCTTAAAGGCTCCCTCGGCAAAGAGCAATTAACTCCCCAGCAGTATCCCCAGCCAAGTCATGTGCAACATTGGAAGCTTCCTCAATTCGGCACGAAGGTCTCAACGGGCTTTGCAATCTACAATCTTTTGGTCTACGGCATTACAGTAATTCAAGCAAAGGGCAGTATTAGGGCTTCGCTACCGACAGTCTTTTGGGCAACAATACTCGAGCAATGCAATGTGGAGTAGTCTTATGGATCCATGAGAACAATCAAGATTCAAGGGTCTCTCAACACTTCAAGTCAAAGGCCTCTTGGTTTTAAATGAAGACTCCGATGTTATGAATGAAGTTGATGATTTTTGTTAGAACTCACAGCGAGATTTTGAAGGAAGTCTTAGAGAAAAGGAAAAAGATTCAATATGCTAAACTCTAATCAAAACAGGGTTATAGCGGGAAATGCCACGGCCAATCCCAATGTTTCTGCAATTCAGCACCCCTTCTCCAAGATCAAAAGCACAAGGTGCAGCTCAGATAAAGTTGGCCACAGCACTAGTTGCATCCGAAGATCCGTCATTAGTTCAACTCAAGAAGAGTCAAGCAAGCATACTCATTTGAGACTTTATCACGCCAAGACCTTATCCTCCGCGACCTCGACGGCACCGCAAGACATTACTGCATCCTTTGACATAAGCCCTCAGCCATTTGGGTATCAATCACAATGAGGCCATTCATCTCCCCAGTAAGAGCAAGAAGGAGATCTCTATCAAGAATTCTACCAAACGGTACATCCGCTCTCAATGCCGAGCCAATCACGAGATAATTTGGGGCTTTACAATGAAAGGTCTTCACATCCCGCCATCTACAAGCCCACGACACTTGGGGCTTTGCAATCTCTCGAAGCTTGGCATCAACGATCTCCTCTTGGGGCTTGCTCATTACAACAACAAAGGGCGATTTACTCGAATGGGCCAAAAGCTGATTTATCTTGGAGCTATGCAAGTCCCTCAAAATTTGGCATCAAAGGCATTCTAGGGGCTTTACAATCAGCAACCCCTCATCTCGGTATCAAAAGCCTTTTGAAGCCCCATAACCGACAAATCTCTTGGGGCTAGACATAAATCTTCGTTGGGCACACCAGCGACAACAGAATTCAAGCGAGGCAATCCGGACTTCGACTGAGCATGACTTGATCTTGGGTTAGCTTTACAAAACACACAATGGCTAAAATGGTTCACCCACGAACTAAAAAAAAAAAAAAAAAAAAAAAAAAAAAAAAAAGATTTTTTCTTTTTTTTCTCCTTCTATGTGCAAAATTATGTGCTTTACTTTGCTTTGCTCCTAGCTTCTCCTCCAGCGTTCTCCATCATCCTTGAACTACGCTGGTCTGATTCTGTTAAAGGGATACGTACGCAGCCTTTTGGCACGACCAACCCATCATCCAGAATACCATCTCGCCAACCCAACATCAAGGGCATTCTCTCATCAACATCTAAAGAATGGACATTCTCCATCAAAGCATCCTCCGCGGACATCAAGAATCCGTCTCCACTCAAGCGGCAATGGTAAGTGAAGGTATGAATACATTCCTCAAAATCACACCGCACACAAGATCACTTTCTACATTCTTACTTCTCTCTCATATCACACCACAATCACAATTTTCTCTCGCAATTCCTATCTCACACAAGCACGTATATCTGCAAAGCATACACATAACAGGTGCCGGAAAGAGCACCAGGTGCCGCACAAAGCACCAGAATCAACAAGTGCCGCACAGCGCATCAGAATATGCCGCACCGCGCACCAGAATCAACAAGTGCCGCACAGCGCATCAGAATATGCCGCACCGCGCACCAGATTCAACAAGTGCCGCACAGCGCATCAGAATATGCCGCACCGCGCACCAGAATCAACAAGTGCCGCACAGCGCATCAGAATATGCCGCACCGCGCACCAGAATCAACAAGTGCTGCACAGCGCATCAGAATATGCCGCACCGCGCACCAGATTCAACAAGTGCCGCACAGCGCATCAGAATATGCCGCACCGCGCACCAATTTTGGTCCATGGTGGACCCCTCAAATCACCATACCGCCGTACAGCGCATCAGAATATGCCGCACCGCGCACCAATTTTGGTCTATGGTGGACCGCTCAAATCACCATACCGCCGCACAGCGCATCAGAATATGCCGCACCGCGCACCAATTTTGGTCCATGGTGGACCGCTCAAATCACCATACCTCCGCACAGCGCATCAGAATATGCCGCACCGCGCACCAATTTTGGTCCTTGGTGGACCGCTCAAATCACCATACCTCTTCCATCAGCAAAAGTCGCTCACACAGGGAGCGCATTTCTATCCTTTGTAATTTCAAATTCCTGCTTTATCGAGTCATTCTGTCATTCTGTCATTTTTCACCCGCGGGCGCTTCCGGCACTGCCAGTGAGCCGCCGCGCGCGTCTCGCCCCAAAAGCCGGACCGCGCGCTTCCCACTTTGGCAGTAACGGATTACACCTTATTTCCCTCCCTTTTCTTATTTACAAACATCTTTTCTTAATCACAAAAACCATCTTTTTCCATCCACATTCATCCCCCCTTTTCTCATTAACTCCAATCCCAAATTCTAAGCCTTTTCCCAAAAACTAATATTTCTTTCATTTATTATTTGATTTCTTTTATTTCTTTTATTTCTCTTTTATTCATTTATCTTATTTGTGATTGGCTCATTCCATTTCACATGGATGATCAATTTCCCTCCATCATTTCCCTCTCTTTTTTACCTATAAAAACCACCATCTTCTACCTTAGAAAGGGACCCAATTTGGAGACTTGAACAAGAACTCTACACAAATCATCTTAACAATCCTTCTCTACAAAACACTACACAAAGTGTTTTGCACAACATTTTCTCTACAACAACACCATTTTCAAGTCCAAGTTTGAAGTCCTCTTTCCTAAGGTACATCATCTCTTTTCTTCTCTTATTTTATTTGTCTAGTCTTACTAGTATGCAATCTCCATAAAAAGGGATACAACCAAAAGGCCACTTCACTATTGAAGTTTGGCCAAGGTTACATCCCGACATTCCAAACTTCATTTAATTTATATTTCATTTCTTAATGTAATCATTTAGCACTAGTCCAACATGTAACTATTTAGCATTAAATTAATAAAATCATTCTTTTCCCCTTTTTTCTTTACATTATAATTGTTAGCATTGTTAATAAATTGAAGGACATTTAGCATTAGAACACCAATAGTAGCAAGACCCGCATAAGCGGGGCGGAGTGGGTGTTTAAGTACTTCCCACTCCGTCACCTAACCACCGAACCCTTCTCTCCCGAATCTCTGGTTTTGTACATAAATTAGGCTATTTCTAGGTTTTTCTTATGTTCCTTTAAAACATAGGTGGCGACTCTAAACAATCTAAAACAAGTTAGACATCCTAGGATAATTCACCGCTCTAGCCAAGCCGTGGTTCCCCGGGGTATCTACAGCGTCCTGGCAGTCCCGGCAACACCACAAGGGACAGGTACCCCCGAAAAAGGCAAACCGGTCAGGGTCGTGAAGTCAGTCAGGGTCATAGTCACCTCCCTCATCGGCAAGTGGAAGGTATGAGTGGTGTCCCACCATCGCTCCCTCAGAACCTGAATCACATCAGGATCATTCTTCAACGAAGGTAGACTGGTAATGAAAGGACCAAAAAATGTAGCGGCTACCCGAGTCTGCACATTCTCTGGCAGTTTCCTCCACACAGAAACGTCGCCTGAGCCCCACCATGGATCTCGGTCAAACGATTCCACCTCTGAAAGGAAACAAGAGACAAAGGAAAAAATTCGTCAGCATAATGGCTAGAAAATGGCCAAACCCAACATGAAGAATTCAACAAAATCACCACATGCAAACAAGTATGTGAGCATACAATGGGTGTCCAAACATTCCTTTTGCAACAAATCAACAAGAACAACAACATGCAGCCATGATCGAAAAGGGTTGCTGCAGCAGTATTACGGGCAACAACGACATAGCCCCAAAATGCGAAAAAATCAACAAGGAGAGGCGAAATCCTTACCAATCCCGCAGAAATGAAGTGGGAGATAAGAGTATGGGACTCATAAGTCAGTTGCCTTGGGTCCATAGCCTCGACCCCAACCTCGGCCTCTTCACCCATGGGCATCTCGAAAGGGGGTGTTTGATGAGAACTCGACATGATTCTTCGATAGAATGGTCTCAAATGATCAAAGGAAGCATCTTGGGATGATTTCCTCGCAGAATTTTTACTCAGAATACAGAGAGTTTGGGATATTTTTGACCCTGGCTCGAACAGAATGAGCAGTTTGTGTATATATGCTGAACTTAAGCGCGATGCGCGCGCCTCCTGGTGCTCCTACGTGCCGCGCGCGCATCCCACAGCCATTCTCAGACGCGGGAGCTTCCCGTGTCCAGTCAATCCCAGGTGCAAGTTCCCATGCAGGAATAAATGCATCACATCAATATGCATTCAACTCCCATCCGAGTTTCCAGCTCCGCCTTGGGGTGTTTCAAGTACAAAAATTCCGCAACGTACACCGTCAAAACCGACGGTTACAACGATCAAAGTCAATCTTGACATTTTCCTCGCTAAAGGGAAAACCTTCTTTTCGGCCCGCAGTCAACTATGCCCGCACCCCAAGAAAAGTCAACATCAAATGCAGCTACAAGCAGCAATTCGCTCTACAGGGATCCACTGAAATCACCACTTCTCAAGCAAACATAACGGATTTACTAACGGATTCGTCAACAAGAGTTCACTAACAGATTCATTCAACGGATTTACTAACGGATTCGTCAACAAGGGTTCACCAACGGACTCATCCAAAAGAGTTCACTAACGGATTCATCAAACGGATTCACTAACGGATTCGTCAATAAGGGTTCACCAACGGACTCATTCAAGGGATTCACTAACGGATTCATCAATGGATTCACTAACGGATTTGTCAACAAGGGTTCACCAATGGACTCATTCAATGGATTCACTAACGGATTCATCAAGCGTATTCACTAACGGATTCGTCAATAAGGGTTCACCAACGGACTCATTCAAGGGATTCACTAACGAATTCATCAAACGGATTCACTAACGGATTCGTCAACAAGGGTTCACCAATGGACTCATTCAATGGATTCATCAAGCGGATTGACTAACGGATTCGTCAATAAGGGTTCACCAACGGACTCATCCAAAAGAGTTCACTAACGGATTCATCAAACAGATTCACTAACGGATTCATCAACAAGGTTCACCAACGGACTCATTCAAGGGATTCACTAACGGATTCATCAACGGATTCGTCAACAAGGGTTTACCAACGGACTGATTCAATGGATTCACTAACGGATTCATCAGGCGGATTCACTAACGGATTCGTCAACAAGGGTTCACCAACGGACTCATTCAAGGGATTCACCAACGGATTCATCAAACGAATTCACTAACGGATTCGTCAACAAAGGTTTACTAATGGGCTCATTCAAGGGATTCACCAACGGATTCATCAAACGGATTCACCAACGGATTCGTCAAAAAGGTTTCACCAATGGAATCATCCAAGGGATTCACTAACGTATTCATCAAACGGATTCACTAACGGATTCGTAAATAAGGGTTCACCAACGGACTCATCCAAAAAGGTTCACTTACGGATTCATCCAGCGGATTTACTAACGGATTCGTCAACAAAGGTCCACCAACAGACTCTTCCAAGGGATTCACCAACGGATTCATTCTAACGGATTCATCAAACGGATTCACTAATGGATTCGCCTACGAGGTTCCACTAACGGATTCATCCAACAGATTCAACCGGCGGATTCACAAACAGATCATGCCATCCCCTCTATCAAAAGCCGCTCACACAGGGAGCGCACCCCTATCTCTCGCAATTTCAAATTCCTGCTTTCATCAAGTCTTTGCTTTTTCTTGGTAATGTCCTCGGCGAATGTCTTTTCTTTCGTCGGCGCGTTTTGCTTCGCAATCTATGCTGCCTAGGGGATTTGTAGACACCCTGCCTTGGACCACTCACCCCGATTGCATGATTGATTTTGTGTTTCTCCCTCTTTTAAGTGTTTTTTGTCAGTTCCTGTTACTTCCGTTAAGTTCCTGACTGACCCCGTTAAGTCCAGGGACTAAAATGAATAACAGGGCTAACTTTCTAGTCCATTCTGTCAAAAAAAGCCTTCTCTGAGTCGCGTGCCTCCGACCATAGGAGCCAGAAGCGCGTGCCTTCCACACCTAAGGTGGGAAGCACGCGCCTCTGGGCGTCAGTTACATATTTCTGACCAAGAATCTCTCCCTTGCTCATTTTACATGATTTTGCCCGGGAAAGATTTCTTGGTGACTGAGTTTTGGCACCAAAAACATCTCTTTTACAATTATAAAAACCCCTCTTCTCCACCATTTCAAAGGACTCTTTTTTAGCACTCTTAAAAAGTAGGACTTTTTGATCATTAAGAAAACTCTACACAAAATACTTTCAAAGCATTTCCCAAGAAGTTCTCTAAGAAGTATTTGAAGGTCTTTGAAGCATAGGTGAAAGTTCATCTTCCTCCTTCTTCTCTACTTCATCTCTTCTCTCTTTTATTTTAATCAAACGTGCAATCATCCCAAATCATTTTTTGGACATGACACCAACGACTACTTCACTTCATTGAAGCTAGTCAAGGAGTCATCTCCCTACATTCCAAAACCCCTTTTTTAACCCCTTTTATCATCATCGAAGAATAGGAAGAACATTTTGATTATGTAGATTTTGAACAAGCAAGACCGACATTAGTCGAGCGAGATGGGTGTTTAAGTACTTCCCATCTCGTAACCTAACCCCCGAACCTCATAACAAGAATCTCTGTTTTCGTATCAAACTTAGGCTAAATATTAGGTTTTTCTTATGTTCCTCTAAAACATAGGTGGAGACTCTACAATTAAAACACAAATAGACATCCTAGGAATAACACACGCGCTCTAGCCAAGCCGTGCTCCTCTCGGGGTATCTAGAGGTCCCCTAATGGATTCATCCAAGTCCCCTAATGGATTTCAACTCGGCAGACGGGTCCCCTAACGGATTCAGCCAAGTCCCCTATACGGACTCTAAACATTGGCCACAGTGGGCCGATTTTTATCACCGCACCCCTTTTATCAGGAAAAGTCGCTCACACAGGGAGCGTACCTCTATCTCTTGTAATTTCAAGATTCTTGTTTCCATCGAGTCTTTGCTTTTTTCTTGGTGATGTCCTCGGCGGATGTTTTGTTCATTCGTCGACGCGTTTTGCTTTGCAATCCACATCACCGAGGGGCTCTGTAGACACCTCGCCTTGGACCGTTCACCCTGATTGCACATTTGGTTTTGTGTTTCTCCCTATTTTAAGTGTTTCTCGTTAGTTTCTGTTACTTCTGTTAAGTTCCTGACTGACTTCGTTAAGTCCTGGGACCAAACTGAATAACAGTGCTGAATTTCTAGTCCATTCTATCATTTTTTACCATCTCTAAGTCACGCGCTTCCAGCCTTCGGGACCAGAGGCGCGCGCATCCCGCCACCAAGGCAGGAGGCGCGCGCACCTGGGCGTCAGTTACAGATTTCTATCCAAGAATCCCTCCCTTGCTCCTTTTAACAGGATTTGCCCTGGAAACTGATGTTGTTGACTTGGTTTTGGCACCAAAAACTCACCTCCTTCACCTATATAAACACCTCTAATTCACCTTTGAATAAGAGGAAGATTTTTTATCACTAACAAAACTATACACAAAATATACTTGCAAGACATTTCTCAAGAGTCACCCTTTGAAGTTCTTGAAAGTATAGGTAAAGACCATTATTTTTGCTCTCATCTCTTCTACTTCATCTCTCCTCTCTTTCTTTTATTTTCAATCAAAGTGCAATCACCCAAACATTTTGGGACATGACATCAAAGGCTACTTCACTTCATTGAAGCTAGTCAAGGGGTTATCTCCCTACATTCCAAAACACCTTTCAAAACCTCCTCTTTCATCAAAGATCAAGAAGAACATTTTATCATTCATGTAGATTTCGATCAAGCAAGACCAACTATAGTTGGACGAGATGGGTGTTTAAGTACTTCCCATCTCGTAACCTAACCCCCGAACCTCATAAACAAGAATCTCTGTTTTCGTAATCAAACATAGGATATAAACATTAGGTTTTTCTTATGTTCCTCTAAAACATAGGTGGCGACTCTACAAATCAAACACAAGTCGACATCCTAGGAAAATCCACCGCTCTAGCCAAGTAGTGGGCTCTCCCAGGGTATCTACAGATTGATATGAGCAAATAATATTTAGTACTTTAATTCATTTGGGTACGGCTGTACACTATTATCAATCTCACTCTTCGAGTGGCCAAGCAGATATCTCTCTTGAGACAGGGACAAATACTATATTGACTTATCATTCTTCCCTACAAGAATCCGATTATACCAATCGTAGCCTTTATAACCACCCAGTTAGGGGTAGTGTTTGAGTACATCAAACATAATGTTCATCATGTGGAAGACTATGATAATCTCAGGTCTAAGGATAAACGATATAACTATTATGAGATTTAATTATGACATTTGACCATGACATAAATCTCATAACGGGTCTATCCAGTACTTGTTCTCCAACATGTACCCCACAAGTTTAATCCGTATCCTATGCGCTATAATCATCATATGATTATCCATTAAACTCATGCTATCTCTTCATAAGTGCTAGGGACAATGATTATTATAATAAACATGCAAAAGATATAATAACCGGGTTTGTTATCTCTATAAAAATGAAGCTATGATGTAACGCATAGGCCTTTCTCAAGGGCCTAGGGCATAATATCCAACAATCTCCCACTTGCACTAGTCCCAATCTACGTTTATCCAATACCCATTGAGCTAGTTATGATTTCCATCATGATTGCAAGCGAGCTTATGTAGGATGATTATCTTTGTTATCATCATAAGGTATTTTGCATATTTTGATATCTCCCATCTTTGACGATTTCTCGAGTAAGATAGAAACGTCTGAGTATTGTTTAGATAAGACATTAGTTCCTTGATTTGTGAAATAACAATTATTGGCATAATAAGGTCCATTAAATTAGTGACACTAGAAACAATTTCTAGTTTACTAATTAGTATCTTAATCCAAACAATTTTCTAGTTACATCTCATTCCACTAGATACTCAACCTTTTGTAGAATAGTAATGGTACATCTAGAACTCTTCTAACACCATTATTAAACATAAACATGTATTTATACTGCAATATTTATCTTTATTGGTTTGTAAGAATGCATCTATGTAACTATTACAAGATCATCTTTCATTCCATCAAAGATCAAGAACGCATCCTTTAGTTCCTTTTAAAGAACATAAGGGTGTTTCTTATCTAGTGACTGTCACTAGGATCCGATTGGTATCATCTCATCATATTCCAAGTATATGAGACATCTGATCTTAGTACATAAACATGGCTTACATGATAGATCCAATTGCCGAAGTATATGGAATCCTAATCATGTGTTCTTGCTCATTAGTCTTCCAGTAAGACAAATCTTGTCAAGAGTGATTCCATTAGACATTACAATTAGCCTCTCCAAGAGTTTTGCATAGTGAACTTTTCACTATCTGATCTTTATTAGTAACTTTGACTTTAACCAATCAATCTTTTAGATTTATCTCCATAAATCAGTCCAAGGATATAAGCGGCTTTATCCAAGTCTTTCATTTCGAAACTCTTTCAAAAAGAGATATATGTCAACCACATATATATGACTAGGAATAATATTATGCTCCCACTAAATTATTGTAATCACAAGTTTCATCTTTGATGAATTCAAACTCTTTGAATACTACATCAAAATTAAACTTCACTCCAAGTAGTTTGCTTTAATCCATCTCATGAATTTCTGCAACTTGCATATTTTATTAGAATGTTATGGATCAAAACTTTTAGGTTGTATCAAACACATCCTAAAGTATGTTCCTGTTAAGGAATGCTGTTTTGACATTCATTCGTCATATTTCATATTCAAAATATGAGGTCATGACAATTAGAATCCTAATATCCTTAAGCATGACTATAGAGACAAAGTTTCATCATAATCGACATTATGAATTAACTTTACTCATTTAGTCGTGCTTTAATATGCACCTTGCAATCCATGTCTGTTTTCTCCAAGAAAACTGATTTTCTACCTTATGGTTTTTAAGCCCTCGGGTAGAACAATCAAGTTCCAAACTTCATTATCATACATGAATTGCATCTTAGATTTCATGACTCCTAGTCATTGATCTAAAATCCGGAGCGGACTATGAATCTTGATAGGTAATAAGTCAATCATTCTCAATGATATCTTCATTACAACTTTCTATTACTAGAAATGAATATTTCTTGTTATAGATAATATCCTATCAGTTATGCAAATATCTTGTGAATACTTTAACGAATTTCAACAACTCCTTGTGAAACTTTGTTCAACTTCCATCTTAGGTTCTATGTCATTTTTTGGGTCTCGAACACTTCGAGATACATTTTACTCCCACTAGTTCTTTAGAGATAAACAATTTATCTAGAAAGTGCTATTTAGAGTAACAAACGATTTGTACTCTAAAGGGTGTAAAATTAATATCTTTAAGATATCACATGAAAATACATTAATTAGATTTGGCTGTGATTTTGTCCAAGACAACACTTTTCACAAAAGTATCACGTCACAAATCTTTATGAAAGACAAACCAAGATTTTCTTTCATTCCATATCTAATATGGCATTAGTCGAACCTCCTTAGATGAAACACAATTTAGTGTAAGCGTAGCTATTTCCAGCACATAATCCAGAGGGTTAATTAAAGATCATCTTTGACTTATCATGAGGCGAAAAACAACAGTTTGCAGACAATCTGCAAGTTTCTGTAAACATGGGCCGTACGGCTCAGTACTAGGCGTGCGCCTAAATTGTAGCCATACGGTGGTTGTTCCCAGATTCTATTTTCTTATTCTGCAGAATTTCTGCAGACTTCTCATAAAGTCCAAGGCTCAAATATTCATCACTTTGATCAGATCAGAGTACAATAATACTTTTGCCATGAGATTTTGAAATCCTTTTCTAAGCATTGCTACTTTAATGAACTACATACATCAATATGTATTAGTCCAAAAGAGTACTTCCTGTTACTACTATTAGTAAGAGGTGTCTTAATCAATTTACAAGACTCACATAAATCACATGATTCGAAATCATGCGAATTTAAAACTCCGTCCCATAGAATTTTAGATATGCGTTTCTTTTTATTGATATAGACATCAATGCTTTAAGAATGTAAAGCTTACAGCCTTAGATTCGGATTTCCATTATTTACGTTATACTCATTATTTTGTTCTTCCAAGATAAGGATATAAAATCCCATTTATATGATTAGCAATACAATAAAGCAAATCATATTTAATGGAACACTTTCTTATTCGAAATAAGAAATATCCATAATCTTCTAATGAAGAAATCAAAATAATATTTCTTATTTAAAGTAGGAACATCACAACATTGTTCAAAACAATTATGAACCCACTAGGTAAAGACACTTCGCAAGTTCCTATGATTAATGTTGTCACGACCCGAAAACTAGACTCTATTTTATTGGTAATAAATAATTATTATTTATTTATTTGCTCATTTATTTATTTAAATTATTATTTAATTAATGAATTATGTGTGCATTTTATGTGTTATAATAATTTATGCTTAGCATTTTATTTGGATCATTTGTGCTAGAGTAGAAGTGTTGAGTCTTATTTATTAGTGGGGAGTTTATTTGAAGAATGGTAGTATTAGGAGGAAGGGGCCTAAGAGTAAAATGTTCAAATAATCTTTCTCCTACTCCTTCCCTACTCCCTCTCTTCTCCCTCACCTCTCCCTCATTCCTCTCCCAGCTCATTTCTCTCTCTTCCATAGAAAAGGTAAGTTTTCTCTCTTCCTTCTCTCTTCATTTTCTTCATCTTCCTCTTGTTATTTCTCATTTCTTAAAACGTGAAACTTGTTTAGATCGTCGATAGGATCGTAGGAAGCTAAGAAATTTCGAGTTCCGTCACCTTTGAGAAAATCCGGGTAAGTTACTTTTCCCCTATTTATGCTAAAAATGTTCATCTTTAACTCCATTGATGCTCTAGTTGATATATATGGCTTCTTTGGTTGATTTGGAATTTATTTGTAAATTATCCATTTTTTTTTGTGAAATTTGGGTATTTGATTCATCTCTTAGTTTGGGTTATCTAATAGATGTTATATGGGCTATTTTAGACTTATAAGTTTGTTCTAGTACCTTGTTATACTTGTTGGAGATGTTAGATTTTGGTTTGGTTTTAGTTTGGGTTGATTTTTGGAAGAAACCCAGAATTTTGGCCGGATTTCGTCCCTCCGGGCAAGGAGGCGCGCGCACCATGTTTTGGGAGGCGTGCGCACCCTTTTCTGCTTAAAAAAACGCAGCCTTCTGATCAAGGGGGCGCGCGCACCCCACTTTTTAGGGAGGCGCGCGCACCCCTCTTTTTCCATTTTGTCCGTTTTTCGCTCAATCTTCGGAGGCCATAACTTCTTCGTCCGGACTCCGTTTTAGACGTGTAAACTATCGTTGGAAAGCTCTTTTCGAGTAATACGCAATGGTTCTATTGGCCGGATGGTTTCAGATCATAATGGTTGTATCATTGTTGAGGTTTAAGATCAAGTGTGTAGTCTCGGTCTAGGTTCCGTAGTACTATTCTAGTTGACTTAGTTGGGACACGTGGAACACTTTAGTAATAAAATTGGTTCCTTTGTGAACAATGGTGTTATGTAATTTTATCAAGTATTGTTTGGGAATGTTTGGGTATCTTATGATGTTCAAATAATCTTTCTCCTACTCCTTCCCTACTCCCTCTCTTCTCCCTCACCTCTCCCCATTTCCTCTCCCAGCTCATTTCTCTCTCTTCCTAGAAAGGTAAGTTTTTCTCTCTTCCTTCTCTCTCATTTTCTTCATCTTCCTCTTGTTATTTCTCATTTCTTAAAACATGAAACTTGTTTTAGATCGTCGATAGGATCGTAGGAAGCTAAGAAATTTCGAGTTCCGTCACCTTTGAGAATCCGGGTAAGTTACTTTTCCCTCTATTTATGCTAAAAATGTTCATCTTTAACTCCATTGATGCTCTAGTTGATATATATGGCTTCTTTGGTTGATTTGGAATTTATTTGTAAATTATCCATTTTTTTTTTGTGAAAATTTGGGTGTTTGATTCATCTCTTAGTTTGGGTTATCTAATAGATGTTATATGGGCTATTTTTAGACTTTATAAGTTGTTCTAGTACCTTGTTATACTTGTTGGAGATGTTAGATTTTGGTTTGGTTTTAGTTTGGGTTGATTTTTGGAAGAAACCCAGAATTTTGGCCGGATTTCGTCCCTCCGGGCATGAGGACGCGCGCGGCACCATGTTTGGGAGGCGTGCGCACCCTTTTCTGCTTAAAAAACGCAGCCTTCTGATCAAGGGAGGCGCGCGCACCACTTTTTAGGGAGGCGCGCGCACCCCTCTTTTTCCATTTTGTCCGTTTTTCGCTCAATCTTCCGGAGGCCATAACTTCTTCGTCCGGACTCCGTTTTAGACGTGTAAACTATCGTTGGAAAGCTCTTTTCGAGTATAATACGCAATGGTTCTATTGGCTGGATGGTTTCAGATCATAATGGTTGTATCATTGTTGAGGTTTAAGATCAAGGTGTAGTCTCGGTCTAGGTTCCGTAGTACTATTCTAGTTGACTTAGTTGGGCACCGTGGAACACTTTAGTAATTAAAATTGGTTCCTTTGTGAACAATGGTGTTATGTAATTTTATCAAGTATTGTTTGGGAATGTTTGGGTATCTTATGATGTGTTCGTGATTATTCCAATCGATTTGATTTTCGAGTAAGACTTGGTTTAGGTTTTAGGCGATGTCCTATAGTACCTAGAGGGTTGTTTATTGAACACCAAAGTGTAGGGTTTAGTCCGGTCGTGATCATGTTCTAATAAGGGTAACCTTTTGGATTCATTTTGGGGTGTTTAGAATTGGTTCGTTATGGACGGAGGTAAGCGTGAATTCGTAATTGGGTACTTACGGTTTGATTAACCTTAAGGTGTATTCATTCTGATTTCTACTTTGGAATTCCAGGTGTGATGAGATGGTTGAGTTCATAGTCCTAATATATCCTTATGAGTAAATGTTTAGGGTCATTTTGGTAATAGTCATTGTGCCATTTGTGAGCGACCGTTGGGTTGTGCTCTTTATGATTAACTTGTGGGTATCATATTTAGGATGTATTTCGTACATGCCTTATCTTGGAATCATTATGTTTTAATGGTCAATGTTGTTGGACTCTTTTATGAGAAACTCCTTGTGTTTATGTTGTTGAACTCTTCTTGAGTAAGCGTTTGCATATTTTATGGTGATTAATTGGTATGGTTCCCTACTTTGGAATCCTTAGTTGTTTATTGAGCTAGTATTTTATTACTTAGCCCTTACTTGAAAGTCCCAGCTGGTATTTTGTGTGTGTTTGGGCGATGCGAAACATTATGATGGCACAGCCAAGTCCATTGTGATGTTGACCATTGTTTTGCCCATATTACCCTCCTCCAGATTGGCCTTGGATGTGAGATGAGCTAGCTCCTTTGTGAGCATTATAGCTATTGGTTTTCGGGCTTTGACTGTGTGTCACTGTCCCCTTGTTATTGGTTCTGGTACCGAGTTTCTCTTCAGCTTTTATGCTACTATGAAGATGGTTTGTTTGCTTGATGGGTTGATTGGTCGCTTCTGACCGGGGTTTTCTCTCTTCGCTTTTATGCTACTGTGAAGATATGGATTGGTTGATTGTTGAAGCTGCGCAGCGAACCTTTAATTGGTTCTATCGTTGGGAAACCTTGGCTAATATCCTTTGTTATGTGTTTACTTTCCGCTGCTATCTGTTAACTGTTAATTGTTACATGCTATGTGATATTTATCATTGTTTATTGCTTATTGGATTATAGCATGTCATGTAGTTGCATTAGTAACTTACTGAGATTTTATCTCACCCCGTTATTTCCATCTTTGTTTTTCCCTCTAACCCCCCCCAGGAGGAAAGGATTAGGATTCGCGGATCGAAGAGGACGTCGAGGATTGAGATTTTGGGGCAGGTTGTTATGGATCGGTTTACACTTATTTAAATGTATAACCATTTGGGATAGTTTTACCATTATTGACGTCAGTTTAAGATTGTATATTTTATTCTTTTGGGTATAAGCTGTGGAGCTTATGTTAGATGTACTTTGTTGATTTAAACTTGGATTTGTAAAACTTGTGTTATCATCTTTTGTTCAAAAATGGAATTTTTAACTTCTATATTTTAGAGTTGTGGTTTTAAGTCGACGTCCAGCTCGTGAGTTCCCGGCCCGAGGGGTCGGGGCGTCGCGACAGTTGGTATCAGAGCTATGGTTTAGCTCTAAGTGTAAGTATAGGTGGACTAGAATGACCTAGGAGGGTAGTTGTGTTCGGAGTGACTAACGACGAGTATTTTATGCAGGTATTTGTTTGTGATGGCTAGAAGAAGAACGGGTGAAAGTTTAGTGGGGCTCAGAATCAGAATGGTCTACGGGAAGAAAACCGTGCAATGTTTCAGGACAGGTTTGAAGCGGCCGTGAAAGCAATTCATGACCAGGGGCCGAGAGAGGAACATGTAGCACCTCCGCGATATGGGTTGTGAGCAGTTCTTGAAGTTGAAACCAAGTTAGTACGACGGTGAGCCTGATGTGAAGAAGGCCGAGCTATGGATAGAATCGATGGAGAAAATCTACGAGGTCTTTGGTTGCTATGATGAGGATAGGGTTCTGTTTGCAGCTTATAAGCTCGTGGGGGCTGCGGAACATTGGTGGAAGGCACTGAAGACCAGTTGGGATGCGACTCTTATACCATATCCTTGGGAGTGGTTCGTGAGGAAATTCAAGGATCATTTTATCTCTCTAGTGAATCAAAACCGGAAGGAGATCGAGTTCCTCAGCTTGGAGCAAGGCATGATGTCAGTAGCACAGTACTCGCTAAGTTCACAGAATTAGCCAGGTGTTGTGACTACCTTGTACGGACCGAGGAGCAGAAAGCGATGAGATTGATCAGGGTTTGAAGACAGCTATTAGGACTCAACTTTTAGCCCAAGAATTCAACCTTTTCAGGATGCGGTGGATCGAGCCTACTTAATTGAGCAGGATATTGGGGAACACAAAAGGAAGACTGAGATGGTTAACCCGGGTTAAGCAAGGAGGGCAGAGTAAGTCACAACAGCAACATTCGGATAACAGAGGTAATTCTGGAGTGCAAACTCGATTCAGAAGGAAACTTCAAGGGCAACCAACAGTAGGAAATCAAGGTTCTAATAAGGGGACACAAAATGGGAATGTCTCAATCTACTGTCAGAGGAAAGGACACTCAGAAGACAATGTCTGGAAAGAAGCAGGGAAAATGTGTGAAGTGTGGTCAGTTGGGACACTTCGTTAAAGATTGTCCGAGGTTTAGAGTTCAGTCATCGGGAACAGGAACTAGTACTTCACCGGGTCAGAAGAGAGATGCTTCGGGGACCCTAAGGTATAGGGTAGAGTAATTGCGATCAATCAGCACTCACCAGGTAACGGATAATTTCAGGAGGTATTATTTTGCGTCGTGTGAGAGCGAGCGCGTGCATTTTAGGATCATCGCATTTATGTGTTTCTGTGCATTTAGTTGCATTTTTTCTCCTGAGTCTTTGACTTATGTGTTGTAGGTGTCTACTCCTATGGAGGAGTTTTAGGGTATCTGATGAATTCTTATGTGCTTATGATGTGCTTAAGTATGGGTATGTCTCACCTGCTAATTAGCCATGTTGCTATTACAAGATTTTGATGTTACTATTTCTTTAGTCTATTGTCGTAGGGGATTGTTATATTCTCCATTCCTAATTTCTTAAAACTGTTTGAGAGCGTTCCTTTGGGTAGAGTTATACCTATCTTTTCTTATTGAAATCCGAGTATTTAGTTTCGGTCAATTTGTTGGGTGTATTTATCGTTCGTAAGGTTTCCATTTTCTTCTGAATAGTACCTAGTGTTTGAGGAGGAGCTTGGGTTAAATTGGGTTGTTGTGGTACAAAGGTGTGTGATGCTAATATTTAGATCATATCTCTAATTGTATCGGTTGGGTTATAGGAGTTGCGGATTCAATGAGAATCTCTTGAGGAAAATTTGGTCACTTTTTAGTACATCTCCGTGAGTACATCGGGATTGATTAGTATGGAGGATGCGTGAATTGTTATGGGTAATGAGTTATGGTGGAAGTTATAATCGATAATGGTGGTAAGCGTGTTAAGTTTAGAAAGGACTAATAAGTATATTTTGGGAGAGTACAATTTCTCGATCTATGTTAAAGGCATTTTGAATTTTGGTTAGATAGTGGTTCTATGGTCCTAAATCTCTCCTTGGTGACGTTTCGCGATTGGGACCAAGTGTATGTGAAGAAAGTTGAGTATCAATATTTGGGCATAATTAAAGAATATTGTGATTTGGTAATGGATCTATTGGAATGAGGCTAGCTATTGGTTTATGATTTTGGTAGTACCATTGAGCTTAAGTATCATTAAGTTAATAAATGTATGCGTGAGAGACTAACTGGGGTTAGCTATTGAATTTAGGGTTCGTTGATTTCCTTTGGGTATATGAGCACGGATTATAACTTAAATGGGAGTTAGAGAAAATCTTTTGAAGATGAAATTTGGATCGTTTTTGCGGACTATTGAGTATATTGAATTGTTTAGGCTTCAAGACCGGATTAATGAAGGGATGAGAGTATAACATAGATTTAAGTGGACACTTTGTACGAGAAATTTTGGGGTTTGTATGGTACTATTAATTAAGGTGTTAACTCAAAGTGAAGACACTATAATGGTAATCCATAGAGATATAGCCATTTCGATGAATATTGTGGAAATAAAAATTTCTTTAGCCTTTTATGTTTTAAAAGCTAATTAGGCTCGGGATGGTGATGTTTTGAATTTATGGGGAATACTACTAAGTATGCAATTTACAAAAGGAACACCTTTGCAGTGTAATTAAGGTTATGAATAAGGTGAGCTTGGGATATCTCGAGAGTTATGTTTGGGAGCAATTGGGATTCTCCAATTTTGATTATGGATTCTAATTAGTAGTGAATGTTATGATTGAAGGAAGTTATGTGCAGAGGTCGTGGTATTGTGTGAACATTATTTAGGGTTACTACGTGGTGTTTTGGGATGGATGATTGAGGAATTTGGTAAGTGACGGAACTATCGTATTAATGGCTACTTGATCATTCGGGTAAGTCTCGTTAAAATTCGGGTCGAATTTTCTTTAAGGGGGAGTGAATGTCACGACCCGAAAACTAGGCTCTATTTTATTGGTAATAAATAATTATTATTTATTTATTTGCTCATTTATTTATTTAAATTATTATTTAATTAATGAATTATGTGTTCATTTTATGTGTTATAATAATTTATGCCTAGCATTTTATTTGGATCATTTGTGCTAGAGTAGAAGTGTTGAGTCTTATTTATTAGTGGGGAGTTTATTTGAAGAAGGGTAGTATTAGGGGGAAGGGGCCTAAGTATAAAATGTTCAAATAATCTTTCTCCTACTCCTTCCCTACTCCCTCTCTTCTCCCTCACCTCTCCCTCATTCCTCTCCCAGCTCATTTCTCTCTCTTCCATAGAAAAGGTAAGTTTTTCTCTCTTCCTTCTCTCTTCATTTTCTTCATCTTCCTCTTGTTATTTCTCATTTCTTAAAACATGAAACTTGTTTAGATCGTCGATAGGATCGTAGGAAGCCAAGAAATTTCGAGTTCCGTCACTTTTGAGAAAATCCGGGTAAGTTACTTTTCCCCCATTTATGCTAAAAATGTTCATCTTTAGCTCCATTGATGCTCTGGATTGATATATATGGTTCTTGGTTGATTTGGAATTTATTTGTAAATTATCCATTTTTTTTTTGTGAAATTTGGGTGTTTGATTCATCTCTTGTTTGGGTTATCTAATAGATGTTATATGGGCTATTTTAGACTTATAAGTTGTTCTAGTACCTTGTTATACTTGTTGGAGATGTTAGATTTTGGTTTGGTTTTAGTTGGGTTGATTTTTGGAAGAAACCCAGAATTTTGGCCGGATTTCGTCCCTCCGGGCAAGGAGGCGCGCGCACCATGTTTTGGGAGGCGTGCGCACCCTTTTTCTGCTTCAAAAACGCAGCCTTCTGATCAAGGGAGGCGCGCGCACCCCTTTTTAGGGAGGCGCGCGCACCCCTCTTTTTCCATTTTGTCTGTTTTTCGCTCAATCTTCCGGAGGCCATAACTTCTTCGTCCGGACTCGTTTTAGACGTGTAAACTATCGTTGAAAGATATTTTCGAGTACTACGCAATGGTTCTATTGGCCGCATGGTTTCAGATCATAATGGTTGTATCATTGTTGAGGTTTAAGATCAAGTGTAGTCTCGGTCTAGGTTCCGTAGTACTATTCTAGTTGACTTAGTTGGGCACTGTGGAACACTTTAGTAATTAAAATTGGTTCCTTTGTGAACAATGGTGTTATGTAATTTTATCAAGTATTGTTTGGGAATGTTTGGGTATCTGATGATGTGTTCGTGATTATTCCAATCGATTTGATTTTCGAGTAAGACTTGGTCTAGGTTTTAGGCGATGTCCTATAGTACCTAGAGGGTTGTTATTGAACACCAAAGTGTAGGGTTTAGTCTGGTCGTGATCATGTTCTAATAAGGGTAACCTTTTGGATTCGTTTGGGGTGTTTAGAATTGGTTCGTTATGGACGGAGGTAAAGCGTGAATTGGTAATTGGGTACTTACGGTTTGATTAACCTTAAGGTGTATTCATTCTGATTTCCTACTTTGGAATTCCAGGTGTGATGAGATGGTTGAGTTCATAGTCCTAATATATCCTTATGAGTAAATGTTTAGGGTCATTTTGGTAATAGTCATTGTGCCATTTGTGAGCGACCGTTTGGGTGTGCTCTTATGATTAACTTGTGGGTATCATATTTAGGATGTATTTGGTACATGCCTTATCTTGGAATCATTATGTTTTAATGGTCAATGTTGTTGGACTCTTTTATGAGAAACTCCTTGTGTTTATTGTTGTTGAACTCTTCTTGAGTAATCGTTTGGATCTTTTATGGTGATTAATTGGTATGGTTCCCTACTTTGGAATCCTTAGTTGTTTATTTGAGCTAGTATTTTATTAGTTAGCCCTTACTTGAAAGTCCCAGCTGGTATTTTGTGTGTGTTTGGTCGATGCGAAACATTATGATGGCACAGCCAAGTCCATTGTGATGTTGACCATTGTTTTGCCCCATTATTACCCTCCTCCAGATTGGCCTTGGATGTGAGATGAGCTAGCTCCTTTGTGAGCATTATAGCTATTGGTTTTCGGGCTTTGACTGTGTGTCACTGTCCCCTTGTTATTGGTTCCGGTACCGGTTTCTCTTCAGCTTTTATGCTACTATGAAGATGGTTTGTTTGCTTGATGGGTTGATTGTCGCTTCTGACCGGGGTTTTTCTCTTCGGCTTTTATGCTACTGTGAAGATATGGATTGGTTGATTGTTGAAGCTGCGCAGCGATCCTTTTATTGGTTCTATCAGTTGGGAAACCTTGGCTAATATCCTTTGTTATGTGTTTACTTTCGCGCTGCTATCTGTTGACTGTTAATTGTTACATGCTATGTGATATTTATCTTTGTTTATTGGTTATTTCATTATAGCATGTCATGTAGTTGCATTAGTAACTTACTGAGATTTTATCTCACCCCGTTTATTTCCATCTTTGTTTTTCTTTAATCCCCCCAGGAGGAAAAGGATTAGGATTCGCGGATCGAAGAGGACGTCGAGATGATTGAGATTTTGGGGTAGGTTGTTATGGATCGGTTTACATTATTTAAATGTATAACCTTTTGGGGATAGTTTTACCATTATTGACGTCATTAAGAATTATATATTTTATTCTTTTGGGTATAAGCTGTGGAGCTTATGTTAGATGTACTTTGTTGATTTAAACTTCGATTTGTAAAACCTTGTGTTATCATCTTTTGGTTCAAAATGGAATTTTTAACTTCTATATTTTAGAGTTGTGGTTTTAAGTCGACGTCCAGCTCGCGAGTTCCCGGCCCGAGGGGTCGGGGTCGCGATAAATGTTGCAACCATTGCATCATTATCAACACATAGGTTAATCTTTACCCTTTTATGTAGAATTTTAACATAAATACTTAAAGTGGTAGTCCTACTACACTTCCTTTTGATCTTTTAATTCAAATTGTAATTCTTCCAACGGTCAATCATATTGCCATGGTAGCAATTACATCCTTTGGATTTTAGCTTTTAGCCACAAATATTTCCTTAGGCTTGACAACTCTTGTCTTGCCTTTATCTTAAATCCTTGTCCATATTAACCTTTAGAATTTGAGAAGGTTTCCATTTGATATTAAGACATAGCATTTTAAACATCAAATGTCGCTTATGAATTAATATCAAATCCGTTTGTTAGTTCCAAACTAACTTGATAAAGCCAACTAAGGTAATTAATATGTCTCTCCATGTTCAAACATGAGAACTTATTAATATACCTTTCATTCATCATATGAATGTTAGGCTCTAATCAATCTTCAAACTTTTCTTTTGTTTCTTGCTTGTAGGAACGCTTCCTACATGATTCCTTATCACATAAGCATTCATATGTTTCAGATACTTCTAAAGTTCTAAACATATTGTAGCAAGTCGTAGAACAATTGACATCCATAAATTCATCCAGATGATTCTAATTAATGTCTTTGTCCGTCTTTTAGGTTTCTTATGAATATGATTTATTAAGAATTCATAACTTCCGTTCTTGCTTAAGAACAATTCTTAAGCTCATGACTAGGTCAAGGAAGTTAATCTTATTCTCTTTAAGTGGCGTTAATCGCAGTAATTATACATGATTATAGTTTAAGTCATTCTACAAAATATGCAAATAAATATACACATATATTTCATACCATTATCATTCAGAGATATTTAATGTATTTCAAAAAATACTCCCACTAAATTATACACCTTCAAATACAATAATGTATAATATAATTTAAGTGGGTTAAGATCCATATTTTACTTAAATTTGAGTCGGCTTTGGCACGACTGCTCAAAATAATATTTAGGAGCATCATCACATATATGTGACCCTTTATGAGACACTCAACATAAAAGTGCCTTAGGCCCACGTTTTATGGTCAACATTTTAAACGTATATGAATCTTTTCCCATCTTGATCACTGTAATTAATGTTCTCTTCAAGTCTTCGGTGTTCACAATAATCATGAGTGTTAAGTACTTTGAGGCGCTTTTGAGCCAAGAGGCGCATTGAGCCAATAGCGCATAAGCGTGTGCTTAAAACAAGGGGCGCAGAGGCGCGTAACATTCTTATGAAGAAATCCTTATGCGCGCGCTCTAAATGGCGCATGGCGCGAAAGTGGAAGGCGCGTGCGCGTGGCGCGTAAGCCAAATAGCTTCTCTCAAACTTTTCCTAAATTCTTGAAACTTTGTTTCTCCCTATTTATAACACAACCTCAAATGAAGTTAAAACATACATGGGTCTAAAGTCCATGAAATAAAACTTAGGTGATGGATCAATCAAATCTAATAAATCCTATATAAAACTGAGATATATGTGGCATACCCAACACTGAACTCTTCAGAACTCTGATTTCTGCAATTTTCTGGATTAAATCATATTTCAGGAAACACAGTTTCGTAAAAACCAGCCACCTGAAACCAGATTCAGTTCCTGATTCGAATTATGTAAACGATTTACAGAACAATCAGAAAGTCCAGAAAACAAAACAAAATTGTCCAGAACATCTAGGCCAGCCGTACGGCTTAATGGAAGCCGTGCGGCTTCAAATCCGCCATACGGTTATCCTCCCCAGATTCCCAGATTTCCAGAATTTCTTAAATTCGATCAATCCCAATATCGTGTTCATACATAATCAGATTACAGGAAACACGAAAATACATATTACGAATTTTAACACATCTAATTCATATAATCAATAACCAATTTATTCCTAATATAAATTAGATCAAGATCATCAATAGATATAATCCAATTATAACATGATAATCTAAGCATGCGATTATACGTATGAGTCCAATTAAAATTACAATCACATAATCCCCATATACCGTGCATGTTGATTAGATTAAATACAATATAAAAGAAACATACGCTTGAAGATTGAATCCATGAACATGGACTTTAAGGAGCTAACGCAAACACCCTCTATCGGTATCCACACGTCGAACGGATATCAAGAACACCTTCTTGATCTGGATTGCTAGACCCAAGGCTTGATGAAAAAACGATTTCTTCGTAGGAATTATTTTGCTCTTTGATTATTGTATTTGATGATCATGGATCATTAAATAAATAATCCTATCTCTCTATAATTTATTGTTTCTAAAACAATGATTTGTGATTTCCAAAATCACCATTAGAAGCTGTCAAACCCGGCTGTATATCATATATAAGGGTCTGATCTAATTCCGTTTGGGATCGGGATTCCTTTTCGCAAAAGAAAACTGAATAAACTGACCAGAGCCGGGACCCCAGCCATACGGCTAGATGAGGGTTGTACGCCTACTGAGGCGCCGTACGATGGCAGTCCAAATTCCTAGTTTTTTCGCCTTTTTACAATCCGTTCTATTGTGTGTGACCCAATAGGATTATACTATGTTGGCAACGAGTCCGAACCAGTCATAACCCGTAAGTCATAAGCGGACTCTAGCAAGCCATTATGACTACCCAATTAGTATAACTTTGAAAGTCCAAAGTAACCTTATAGAACATATCACAATCCCTTTGTCACACGATATCATATTGGACATAAGTCATGGTCCTCGTCAACTTATGTTGTCCAATGCTTTCTCGATCCCGAGTAGATTGATATAAGCAAATAACATTTAACACTTCAATTCATTTGGGTACAGCCGTACACTATTATCAATCTTACTTATCGAGTGGCCAAGCAGATATATCTCTTGAGAGAGGGACAAATCCCATCTTGACTTATCATTCTTCCCTACAAGAATCCGATTATACCAATCGTAGCCTTTATAACCACCCGGTTAGGGGTAGAGTTTGAGTACGTCAAACATAATGCTATGATAATCTCAGGTCCAAGGATAAACGATATAACTATTATAAGATTTAATTATGACATTTGACCATGACATAAATCTCATAACGGGTCTATCCAGTACTTGTTCTCCAACATGTACCCACAAGATTAATCCGCACCCTATGTGCCATAATCATCATATGATTATCCATTAAACTCATGCTAGCTCTTCATAAGTGCTAGGGACAATGATTATTATAATAAACATGCAAAAGATATAATAACCGGGTTTGTTATCTCTATAACAATGAAGCTATGATGTAATACATAAGCCTTTCTCAAGGGCCTAGGGCATAATATCCAACACCTGGGACGTACGGGAGATACTGAATCCATCCTCTCAGATAAGACCTGCTGCGCCTTCTCCATCTTCACCGAAGCGTCGGCTATCAAGGATGTACTCTTGTTCTGTTGATCCAATTGGAGTTTCATCTGGATGAGCATGTTCTTGAGCTCTGAATCTGGACTGGGAGGTACTTGTTTCTTGCATGTCCCCACAGGTGGAGGTGGTGGCAATCCACTAGAACCACCCGTTGATGTCATAGGACTGATGCGCCCAAATGACGTATTTGTTGGTAGTGGTGCCCTAGGCACATTTAATAAACGTTGTAATTGTTATCATTTATTTCATATCAATAAAGAGATGTTTTGATTATTATTGTTGTTCATGTTTACTTATAATAATCCCCGTCCCTAGTACTTATTAAGCACTAGTATAAAGGCTAAATGATCATGAGATGATCATGTTAGATTTATGGGTACTTGTTTGGAACAAGGTACTCGACATGACCCGCTGTATGAGATTTATATCATGGTCTATGTCATACATATATCTCATATTAGTTATGTCATTTGAATCCTTAGACATGAAGTTATTATAGTCTTCCACTTGATGAACATTGTGTTTGACATATTCAAACGCTACCTTAACACGGTAGTTATAAAGGGTATGATTGGCATAATAGAATTCCCGTTGGGAAGAATAATAAGCTAAATGGATTTGTCCCTCCACGGAGAGATGTCAAGCTTGGGCCTCTCGTAGGAATGATGTCGATGAAATGTTCGGCCGGACTCAAATGAATTGATTGGATCAATGTCATTTGGATTATCAACATATTCGGAATCGAGAAAGTATTGAACGAAACAAGTTGACTCTTTGACCATGACTTGTGTTCAATGACATCGTGGACAAAGGGATTGTGACATATTCTAAAGGAATGCGAACTTGTATCTAGTTATACTATTTGGGTAGGTATGACGGTTTGCTAGAACCTAATCATATCTTATGGGATCATGTTTGAGCCCATTGCCAACTTAGTATAATCCTAGAGGGTCACACACAATAGAACGAATCTTAAATAAGAGGACTATATTGGTATTTAGGGTCGGAGGACTTCCAAGGAATTTCAGGAAAGTTCTGGGCCTCCTGGTCAAGCAAGCGGGCGCTTGGGTTGCACCAGGCGGGCGCCTGAATAGACCGAAAAAAGAATTGGACTTTCTGCCCAAACAAGCGGGCGCCTGGGTAGGACCAGGCGGGCGCCCGGTATGCCGATCGAAAATTCCTAATTCGATTAGGAAAGTTTTTGGCACAAGTTACCTATTTGGAATAGGCCTTAATTGTGTATAAAAACACCAATTCGGCCAGACCATATGAAGAAGTGCTTTTGTGAGTCTCAAAGAGTTTGAGAGAGATTTTATTTTGTTCTAAGATATCATTGATTGAGGAACGAAGTAATTCACAAAATAAATTCCATATAGTTCTTTATTAAATTGTGAAAGTGTGTTTTACAATTATTGGTCTAGCAACCAAGATCAAAGAAGCTCCTTTGATATTCGTTCGAAGTGTGGATACCGCTAGAGGGTGAAAATCATTATCTTCAAAGTTCGGGTTCAAGCTTTGTGATCGTGATCAAGTCTTCAAGTTTCTCCACCAAAGATCAAGAGAAAATTCATAGCCATCAAGGGTTAGTTATTCCTCTATTCATCTTGTTGTATTTGATTTAATCATATGAACGGATCCATGGCTTTGGGTTTTCTTAAAATTTTAAATGCTATATTCCGCTGCGCATGTTACTTGGAAACCCAACAGTGGTATCAGAGCCCCGTTCATGTTGATTATTTCAATACTTGGATCATGTTGTGTGTATATAAATTGTTTATGTGCCAAGCATGATATGAATATTGGATTATATGATGTTTATGTGTTTTGTGATTTTATGTGGTTTATTGTTTTTCCAACTTTAATCGCACGATTCAATCGCAATAAAAAATTATGGTGGATTCTGAATTATTTCGATTATTGATATTGATTGGATCAAAGTTTTAATAATCGGGGAAAAATAATTTTGAGACAAAATTTTCGAACTTTAAAATTCTATACTATTCTGGCCATTCAAGCGGGCGCCTGGCCCTTTGCAGGCGGGCGCTCGGTGGTCAAGATTTGTTCTGATTTTTGTTAAAATCTGAATATGGAATTTTCGATAAATTCGACAAAACCAGTAACAGGACCAGTCCAGACTTGTTGATCTGGAATGGGTTTTGGGTAGTTGGTTTGTGTGTGGATTTTGGGGTTTGATTTTCCTATTTGTTTTAGTCTTGTGATTCCTAGATTGGTTCAAATTTTGGATGGCTAATCTGCGTTCATCGAGATTGTGTTTCCCAAAATTGATCGCAATCAAAGTTTCAAAGATAAAACAAAGTTAGAATTATGAAGAGTTCATAATTGCTAAAATTGAGAAACAAAGTTCTTGATTCAATGATTGGAGATCCATGTGGAATTGTGAATGCAATTGGCCTACGTTCATCGAGGCCATCTATTGCTTAGTTTCGGCCACATGGACTACTTTCTTGGTTTCTTGAATTAGTGCGGGATTGTGGTTGCCTAATGGCTTAGTTCGACCGCGCTTCTTGTTGTCTTGATTTGGAGTTAATAACCAAAGTTGAAATAGTCTCTTCCTCATAATTATAGAGAAACTAATGACACATAAATATCATGCTTAAATTAATGAAGATTAATTTAGTGGCTAAACTTGATGTGTAACATGTTTATATTATGTGCTCATAAATGTGTTATATGCTATATGTGATGAACCTTCAAAGAAAGTTTTAAGTCTTTTATTGCCATGCCATGATTAAAACACTTGTTAGTACATGAGTGATTTTAATGTAGATTCGCCCTAGCGAGATGCATTAAATTTGTTTATGTATGAGCAAGATAGATAGTGTGGGCACGCCCTAGCGGGACACATTAACTATGCGTTTAAAATGGTTAGACTTAATTGGGCGTCAAAACAGTTTTGGGCCTAGGCAAAGATGAGGTTTAACATGCTTTTTGAAATTGGATTTCTTAAAGAATCTCATAAAAGGAACTAAGAGTCATATGAGATATGATTGACAAGAGTTGTCTACCTAATTAATTTGATTTTGTGTAATCCGCCTTAGCGGACTTGAAATTAAATTAAAGTTGGATCTTAACCCATTTGAATTATATTATACATTGGATGTATATGAAGGTTATATAATTTAGTGGGAGTATTTTGTTTGAAAAATACATTATTTATCTCTTTAATGAAAAACGGTACTTATTAAATTTTGGAAATTTTGCATATTTGTAGATAATGACTAATAACACTCAATCAATGTCGTTGCGATCGATCCTTGAGAAGGATAAGCTCGAAGAGAATGGTACCAACTTTATGGATTGGATCCGTAGCATAAGAATCGTTCTTAGGCAAGAAGATAAGTTGTACATTCTCGATGGGCCTCTCCCCGCTGAACCACCGCCTACTGCCCTTAGGGTAGAAAGAGACAATTACAAGAAACATCGTAATGATTCTAGAGATGTAAGTTGTCTCATGCTTGCTGCTATGTGTTCAAAACTCCAACAAAGTTTGGAACATTTGGAAGCCTATGAGATAGGCGTGGAGTTGAGAACCATGTTTCAAGAGCAAGCTAGGCAAGAGAGGTACAAGACCATTGTTGCATTCACTACTAGTAAAATGAATGAAGGGCAACAAGTGAGTCCTCACTTTCTTAAAATGAAAGGTTATGTAGAGCACCTTGAGAAACTTGGCTATCCAATCCCATTGGAGCTAGCCACGGATCTCATTCTTAATTCATTGCCTAAAGTTATAATCAGTTTGTAATGAATTATAACATGCATGGAATGGATAAGAATCTCTCTGAGTTGCATGGGATGCTCAAAACTGCAGAGATGAAAATTATGGAGAAGGTTCTCCCGTGCTCTTGGTTCATGATGGGAAGAAGCCTGGTGCCAAAGGCAAGGGTAAGGCAAAAGTTGTCAAACCCAAGATAAGCAAGGCAAAGGTTGCCAAGGCTTCTGAGGCAAAACCTGATTCACAAAAGGATGCAATCTGTTTCCATTGTCAAGAAATTGGTCATTGGAAACGTAATTGCAAGGCTTTCTTGGAAGAGCAAAAGAAGAAGAAGAGCAGCAAGGCTGCGTCGACTTCAGGTATCTATATGATAGATATTCTCCTTTCTACCACTGATTCTTGGGTATTGGATACCGGATGTGGTTCTCACATTTGTCTAAATGTGCAGGGACTAAAGAATAGGAGACTGCTTAAAGAAGGTGAAGTAGATCTATGTGTGGGAAATGGAGCAAGAGTTGCTGCATTAGCCGTAGGGACTTATGAAGTCACTTTACCTTCCGGATTAATTCTTGTTTTGAACAATTGTTATTATGTTCCGGATTTAAGCATAAATATTATTTCAATTTCTTGTTTGGATAATGAAGGTTTGAAGTTTCTTATTGAGAATAAAAATTTTCTATTTATTTAAATGATGTGCTTTATGGTATTGCTAATTCATTTAATGGCCTTTATATCTTGGATGTCAAGAATGAAAATAATGTCTATCATGTAAATAAGAAATCTAAACCTAATGATGTAAATCATACTTATTTGTGGCATTGCCGTCTTGGTCATACTAATGAGAAGCGTATCTCAAAACTCCATGGGGACGGACTTTTGGGTTCATGTGACTTAGAGTCATATGATACTTGTGAATCGTGTCTTCTTGGAAAAATGACTAAGACACCTTTTACCAAGTTGGGTGAAAGGGCAAGCGACTTATTGGGGTTGATACATTCCGATGTATGCGGACCATTAAGTAGCAATGCTAGGGGAGGATTTCAATACTTCATAACCTTCACTGATGATTATAGTAGATTTGGGTATGTTTACCTAATGAAACATAAAAGTGAATCATTTGAGATATTTAGAATATTTCAAAATGAAGTAGAAAAACAACTTGGCAAAAGTATAAAGGCACTTCGATCAGATCGAGGTGGTGAATACTTAAGTCAAGAATTTGACGATCATCTAAAGAATTGTGGAATAGTTTCACAATTGACTCCGCCCGGAACACCACAATGGAATGGTGTGTCTGAGAGGAGAAATCGGACTTTGTTAGACATGGTTCGATCAATGATGAGTCAAGTTGATCTTCCAATATCCTTTTGGGGTTACGCCCTAGAAACCGCTGCTTTCACACTAAATCAAGTTCCAACTAAATCGGTTCCAAAGACTCCATATGAGATGTGGAGTGGAAAGAAACCTAGTTTATCTTTCATGAGGATTTGGGGTTGCGAAGTTTATGTCAAGAGACTTATCTCTGACAAACTAGCACACAAATCTGATAAATGTATTTTCGTGGGATATCCTAAGGAAACAAAAGGATATTACTTTTACAACCGAGAGGACAACAAAGTGTTTGTTGCCCGAACTGGTGTCTTTCTAGAGAAAGAGTTTCTCTCCAAAGAAATCAGTGGGAGTAAAATAAATCTTGAAGAAATTCGAGACCCAGAAAATAACAGTGAACCAATAGTGGAACAAGAACAAGAACCACAAGGAGTTGTGGAACCTGTTCAAAATACACAAGCATCTCGCAGATCTAGTAGGTTACTATCCGAGCCCGAGAGATATGGATTTCTCGTAACGGATAGTAATGAGGTAGAAATCATTGAGAATGATGAACCGTCAACCTACCAAGAGGCGATGTGTTCTCCTGATTCGGACAAGTGGCTTGGAGCCATGGAATCCGAATTGCAATCCATGCAAGACAATCAAGTTTGGAATTTGATTGATGCGCCCGAAGGTGTAAAAACCATAGGATGCAAATGGGTCTTCAAGAAGAAGACTGACATGGATGGGAAGGTGCATACTTACAAAGCTAGGCTTGTAGCGAAGGGTTATAGGCAAGTTCATGGTATTGACTATGATGAGACCTTTTCACCCGTAGCAATGATCAAGTCTATAAGAATTTTGCTTGCCATTGCCGCATATCATGACTATGAAATATGGCAGATGGACGTCAAAACCGCTTTCCTGAATGGAAAACTCCAAGAGGATGTGTATATGACCAACCAGAAGGTTTTGAACAAGATTCTAAGGTATGCAAATTGCAAAGATCCATCTATGGATTGAAGCAAGCTTCAAGGAGTTGGAATCTCCGTTTTTATGAATCGGTCAAAGAGTTTGGTTTCATCAAGAACGAAGATGAGCCTTGTGTATACAAGAAGATTAGTGGGAGCATAGTGCTATTCCTTATTTTATACGTGGATGACATATTGCTCATTGGAAACGACATTCCTACACTTCAGTCTGTGAAGACTTGGTTAGGAAAGTGCTTCGCAATGAAAGATATGGGTGAAGCCGCATATATTCTTGGCATCAAGATCTATAGAGATAGATCAAGGAGGCTACTTGGTTTAAGCCAAAGTACATACATTGACAAGGTCATTAGAAGATTCCGTATGGAAAATTCTAAGAGAGGAACCTTGCCCGTGTTACATGGAGTTTCTCTAAGCAAGACTCAATGTCCTAAGACAAAAGATGAGCGTGAGAAAATGAATGATGTTCCATATGCTTCGGCAATTGGGTCCATCATGTATGCCATGATTTGTACTAGGCCGGATGTATCTTATGCTTTGAGCATGACAAGTAGATACCAATCCGACCCTGGCGAAAATCACTGGATAGCAGTAAAAGTGATTCTTAAGTACTTGAGAAGAACTAAAGACTCGTTTTTGGTCTATGGAGGAATGGAAGATGATCTCGTTGTAAATGCTTACACGGATGCAAGCTTCCAAACCGACAAAGATGATAGCCGATCGCAATCGGGTTTTGTGTTTATGTTAAATGGTGGAGCTGTAAGCTGGAAGAGTTCCAAGCAAAGTACAACCGCTGATTCTACAACAGAAGCTGAGTATATTGCTGCATCGGATGCTGCAAAGGAAGCTATTTTGATTAAGAAGTTCATAACTGAACTTGAAGTGGTTCCTAGTATTGCTAATCTAATAGACCTTTATTGTGATAATAATGGTGCTATTGCTCAAGCAAAGGAACCAAGAGCACATCAGAAATCCAAACACATACTTAGGTGTTTTCATATCATTCGAGAGATCGTTGATAGGGGAGACGTAAATATATGCAGAGTACCTACTGATGACAATGTTGCGGATCCGCTAACAAAGGGACTTCCACAAGCTAAACATGATGGTCATGTTAGGTCCATGGGTATTAGATACATGGGAGATTGGGCCTAGGGCAAGTGGGAGATTGTTGGTAGTGGTGCCCTAGGCACGTTTAATAAACGTTGTAATTGTTATCATTTATTTCATATCAATAAAGAGATGTTTTGATTATTATTGTTGTTCATGTTTACTTATAATAATCCCCGTCCCTAGTACTTATTAAGCACTAGTATAAAGGCTAAATGATCATGAGATGATCATGTTAGATTTATGGGTACTTGTTTGGAACAAGGTACTCGACATGACCCGCTGTATGAGATTTATGTCATGGTCTATGTCATACATATATCTCATATTAGTTATGTCATTTGAATCCTTAGACATGAAGTTATTATAGTCTTCCACTTGATGAACATTGTGTTGACATATTCAAACGCTACCTTAACACGGTAGTTATAAAGGGTATGATTGGCATAATCAAATTCCCGTTGGGAAGAATAATAAGCTAAATAGATTTGTCCCTCCACGGAGAGATGTCAAGCTTGGGCCTCTCGTAGGAATGATGTTGATGAAATGTTCGGCCGGACTCAAATGAATTGATTGGATCAATGTCATTTGGATTATCAACATATTCGGAATCGAGAAAGTATTGAATGAAACAAGTTGACTCTTTGACCATTACTTGTGTTCAATGACATCGTGGACAAAGGGATTGTGACATATTCTAAAGGAATGCGAACTTGTATCTAGTTATACTATTTGGGTAGGTATGATGGTTTGCTAGAACCTAATCATATCTTATGGGATCATGTTTGAGCCCATTGCCAACTTAGTATAATCCTAGAGGGTCACACACAATAGAACGAATCTTAAATAAGAGGACTATATTGGTATTTAGGGTCGGAGGACTTCCAAGGAATTTCAGGAAAGTTCTGGGCCTCCTGGTCAAGCAAGCGGGCGCTTGGGTTGCACCAGGCGGGCGCCTGAACAAACCGGAAAAAGAATTGGACTTTCTGCCCAAACAAGCGGGCGCCTGGGTAGGACCAGGCGGGCGCCCGGTATGCCGATTGGAAAATTCCTAATTCGATTAGGAAAGGTTTTTGGCACAAGTTACCTATTTGGAATAGGCCTTAATTGTGTATAAAAACACCAATTCGGCCAGACCATATGAAGAAGTGCTTTTGTGAGTCTCAAAGAGTGTGAGAGAGATTTTATTTTGTTCTAAGATATCATTGATTGAGGAACAAAGTAATTCACAAAATAAATTCCATATAGTTCTTTATTAAATTGTGAAAGTGTGTTTTACAATTATTGGTCTAGCAACCAAGATCAAAGAAGCTCCTTTGATATTCGTTCGAAGTGTGAATACCGCTAGAGGGTGAAAATCATCATCTTCAAAGTTCGTGTTCAAGCTTTGTGATCGTGATCAAGTCTTCAAGTTTCTCCACCAAAGATCAAGAGAAAATTCATAGCCATCAAGGGTTAGTTATTCCTCTATTCATCTTGTTGTATTTGATTTAATCATATGAACGGATCCATGGCTTTGGGTTTTCTTAAAATTTTAAATGCTATATTCCGCTGCGCATGTTACTTGGAAACCCAAGAGTATTAATACAACTGGTGGAATTGGTCGACTTGCCGATCCTGGAGATCATGGGTTGAGTAGTCATCTTGAATTGGTAACAACTCAATGAATTTAAAAAACCAAATGCCCCTCGGTGGGCGCCAAACTGTTTTGGTAGAAAAAACCAATATAATCTAGATTGATGATTTCGGATTAAAGGTATGGAGGGTTAAATAGAATATAAACTCAAGAATTGCACAAGGATATAATGAAAAAATCCCTTGAGACAATTATCTCGCGGCACAAAACCTCAGTAGGTGATTAAGAGCACCTTCCAACCCGAACGATGGTATTGAGTTTCTTGTTTTGTTTTGAACTGAGGAAGAGTACAAAGTAGTTTGTGAGCGTGTGTGTTAGAGTTCCTCCAAGTTCGGTTTAAATTGAATTACATACAAGAGTCCTATCTAAAAAGAATTACAAACTATCCTATAAACTCGGGCTCCATCTTCTCAACCTTGAGAAACGTGGTTGATCCTGCCATTGAAGCTTGCTTCCCTTTTAATTGGCACGTGTTGTTCATGATTTAATCCTGCAAATATGATTAATAAAACAGAATTATTAATTACACATAATATGTACCTGAACATCAAGATGTTCCAATCCTGAGAATAAGATCAAGATGTAAACGACTTGGAAATTTGCCCACAAAACTATTCACAATAGCCTTGAATCTATATTAAGAGATATAGAGAAGAGTATGTGCTTTTCTTTTAAGTTGGGTAGTATGGATTCCATGAAACCCATATCTTTATATACCCATAATACAATGTAATGTCTATTACCCATTCATTATAGATATAATTCTCAATCATTGCAAGAAACCGCTACAGGAATAAATGGGTTTAATAGAGGGAATAATGAAGAGAATTGTTCTCATAATACTTGCTCAATAATATCCCAATTAATACCTGAAAAACATTCCATGTAGTAATAACCATATTGGGCGTTTTCATAATCTCACACTCGCACATGATGGCGTGTACTGTGTTGTTGAGCCACCCTCTCATCAAGATACATGGCGTCACCAGTCAAGCCCACTAATAATACTCGGGAAGTCATCACGGTCATGGCATGCCTGACATCCGCCTCGTTAGCCACACTCCAGGGCTAAAACCTAACATCAGCAGGCCAGGGCCCAGACAAAATGTGCCTTAGCTCCTTCGCATCCACCGTCCTCCGTTCCTGGTAACTACGGGCCTCTTGCTGGTTTCCGTTTGCCCAATAGAGCATGATGGGAAGAATCTTGTCCTCAATGCCTCAACCGGAAGGGAGCGATGTTGAAGATCTCATACACCCTCCCCTGTCATTGCAACAATGAAAAGGAAAATTAGACATATATTTCATCAAAAGATAAAGTCTGAAAGTCATAGAGAAATAACAAATGAGTGAGTACCTCAAAGGCGAACTGAAAGTAGTCAAACGAAGACGTACTAGCCCTCAAACTGTAGTCGAGAGCCCAGTACACTTCTGCTAAGCCGAATCCGCCTCGAGAAATCTGGCAAGGCTCCCAGCAGCGAGTAACGGCACAGAGTACCCCCGCTAGGAAAAAGGGTCACAAAGAAGCAATACCATAAAAAGATCCGAACCAGGCAATCCATATCATAAGCCTATCTCTCAAAATCAACAATGGCAGTCATGACCATCTCATGGACCCTTTCAGCCTCAACACCATATCCCTTCTTACCTCTTACAGTATCCATATCCACTCATAGCAGAACATGCCTAATATCACGTTTGCCTACCATGCTCTCATCAAGAAGAAAAGGGATCTTAGTAAACCTCAAATCGGTGATAGCAGAACAATTTGTAGGGGTGATGTTTATCTCTCCCCAACTAAGATGGCATGTATGGGTAGTGTCCCACCAAAACTCTCGGCAGACCTCAACTATGGCTTCCACTTTTAAAGTCTCACCTATAATCTAGATCGCGTCAAAGAATGGCCCAAATCCCATGGTCACGATCCTCTCGTGAAGACCGCTATGTATATATGGGAGTGACGACCACAATTTCCCTTTTGTTGCAGTAGACCCTAGAGATTTGATTCTCTGCAGGTAAACAAAGTAAAGGTACATTACATTCTAAAAGCAAAGAACATTTAACGCATATATGTATGTTCCTAATCAAGATGTATGTGCAAAAAATAAATGTGTGATGCCAATTCAACAAAGAGGAATTGAAAATTATACCTCTCTCGTCTGCACAAGTCCTTTTGACCAGTGACGGTCTGCTCCGACAAAGAAGTCATACTTGTTCACGAAAGTAAACATCAAGTCACTATCCCGATAGTTACGAGTTGCCATCCTTGATCGTTGGCCACCCATGCGTGTTCTATGCGCCTCTTGACCACCCAAATTGGGTTCCGCTTCAATCTCCACCTCCAAAAAACATCCCTCTCCTCCTTCGTGATTCTTGTACACCGGAGGAATGTTACCTTCGAAATCTCCTCTATCTCCTCCTTCTTGATTCTTATATACCGAAGGAATGTTAACCTAAAATCACCTCCCAAAACAAATAGTTCATCAATCCAGTTGCCCTCTATAAGATTAATAAAGATCAAGCTTTCATGATCGCAACAATGGTGAAAAATCTCCCTCTCCCATCACTTTCTCTCTCTATAATTCGAATGAAAGAGGTGAAATGAGGAAGAAGACAGACTGGTCTGGCACTGTGATCAAGAATCTGGTCTGACCAAAGCTTGGCTAAGCGGCCACTCTCCCCCAGTAGGCGTGGCTCAATCCCAGCTGTCAGATGTGTGTTTCTTTTGTCAATCCATGTGATGATAATCCAGCCAATCAAGAACCTTGTCCACGCGGCCAAATTTTCCTTCCCATATCAATTACAATTCTACCCCTGTTAGCTTTGTTTTATTCATTTTAAACCCCTTAACCTATTGGGCTATTTAAATAGCACTTTGGTCCCGGAAAGCCTTTTAACATTTCCAAAATTTCAAAAATCATCATCTTTGGTCTAGAAAGCCTCTCGAAATTTCTAAAATCATTATTATCTTTGGTCCCGGAAGCCTCTCAAAATTCCTAGATAATCACGATTTACAGAAGCCCGACTCTGTTATTTCCTAGATCATCGCAATTTACAGAAGCCCAACCGTTTCTCATTGCGTTCATCTTGACATTTGCTAGTGTAATATCCCGGAATTTTACTGAATATTGATTAAGTTTAAATAATTATTTTGGCCAAATTTAGCTAAATAAAAGTAAGGGTGTTACTTGGGCCCGTTGGAGTTACATGAAACAGAAGAATTATTTGGGCTTAATGGTTCCTAAATATAAATTATAGGAAAAGACTATTAACTATTTTGTTTACAAAAAAAAAAAACCTAAACCTAAAATGTAGCAGTTAAAGTAACGTTGGATCGGAGGAAAAGAAGCCCCACCGCAGGAGCTCGAGAAAGAGAAGGGGGCAGCGGCTATGGCAATTTAATTGACTACTTGAGGTATAGTATTATTTTAAGGTATATTATTTATAGTTCTACTTTTTCATTACAGATTAGTAATAGATATGGAGTGTAATAAAGCTTGAGTAAGATTTATAGATTATGAGTTTAATTACACATGCATGATTGGTGTTGAAATCAAGTATGGTTGTTTACTTGTTATATGAAGAAGACAAAAGATAAAGAAAAACATGAGAGGAAGAGGCAGTATATTATTGTGTGTGTGTTTTGCTACGTGAATGTGTGTGTGCGCTTAAGGCACAAATACAAGAGGGAAGTTGATATATTTTGGGTTGTAGTAAGATAACTATTGTTTTGGGTTACATGAGAGTAACTAAATTAAATTTAGGTGTCACTAATTACAATTATTTTATTGATGTTAGATTTTGAGAAGCAGTATTAGGTGCCTTGTTCGCGGAGTATTAATGACGTGCATTTGAGGTAAGGGATTGCGTTCCGTTTGTCTTTTGAACTTCTTTATTTGCATTGGCCCTCCGTTTCGTTTTTAATGAAAAATTGTGTATACCTTCATGGCGGGTTTTTTTTCTTTCTAAAATGAACTCCGTTCCTTATATCGTACGTCATTTGAACTCTCTCTTAGATCATGTAACAAATTATTGGTTACATGAGAATCATCGTTGTGATTGATTTTGAACAAAGACTTGTACCGCGTGGTACTTTATTTGAAACAATTTTGAAATTTGATTTAGTTGTACCGAGTGGTTCTGCATTTGAAATGAAATGATATTTGATTTGACTGTACCCGTAGGTACCTTTTGAGACTTTGATATGATCATTGAGTTAAACGATATTAGTCGCGGGTGTATACGCGATACCTGTCGTGGGTGTATACGCGACCAGTCGTGGGTGTATACGTGATACCAGTCGCGGGTGTATATGCTATACCTGTCACGGGTGTATACGTGATACCGGTCATGGGTGTACACATGGCAGTGTCTTTATGATACTTTGATTTTGACAATGATTGTTAGTGATGGTTATCCGGGTATACATTTTGAGTTGGAATTGACGGAATTGTTTAGAATCATCGAATTGGTCTTTGACCGCTATGTGATCAAATCGTTCTTTGAAAACATTCGTACTTTTGATTTTGAAAGCCATGAGATTTTGAGTTAATTGAAAAGAGTATTATTTTTATATTGATGTGAAATTCCTTTCGTTTTGATTAAATGATTTTTTAGCTTTCTTTGTGGTCACCCCTTCTTAGATACCGAAGGGGCGTCGTATGATCTTACTGGGCTTTTGTTCGCTCACCCTTTCTTTTCCCCTGCAGTTTGATATTGCAGCAGTGGCAGTTGAGCGAGGATTGTGATTTGAGAATTGGCTCGGAGTGGTTATACATCATTTAGAGTTATTAGACAGAGTTTTGTACAAGTAATAATTTGTATCATTTAGTTGTAATAGGTCGATTTTTATAGAATATTAAGTTTGTGAAATTTTGGGTTGTTGCAGTGATATCCCCTATCTCACATCGGAAATATGTGGGAATTGAGTGTGCTATATAGAAGGCACATACACTCCTACTAAACATCAAATCATCCATTGGACTTTTGGAGGCCTGTGATAGGTTGTGGTTGACCCAATTGAGGAGATGCTTGGTGGGCTAGTGTGTGGTACTTATGTGGTGGGTCGGGTCTACGGGCTCGGGTCGTTACAAATGGTATCAGAGCGGACCCCAATCCGTAAGGCTTGCGAGCTCGCCCGGGGGGACGATCTGGGTATTGTCTGCTGGGGATGGCAAGGATTTAAGTGGGGGTGTTTGTAATACCCCATCCAACATCAGAAAGATTTGAGCTTTGATTGTTATATATAAGCCTCCACTATACTACTATTGAGCACCAATAACATCCATGGACTTTTGGGTAGGCCTGTGGTAAGACAAGTGAACCCAAGTTATTTGTGCTTAGTAGGCCAGTTTGTGGTGCTTATGTAGCGGGTCGGGCCTACGGGCTTGGGTTGTTACAACTAGCTTCTATCGTGATTTACAGAAGCTCGACTGTTTCTAATTACGTACGTTCTGAGAATCCCCACTTTTATATTGAGATTAATGAGACCCGACCGCCTCAATATCTCGCACCTTCTGGTCCGTTCTCTGAACTACGACCGGCTTGATTCCCCTTAGGATACGTAGGAAACCATAAAGATCCAGCCATCTCGCTTTATTTTAGGAAAAAACGAAGATAAAACCTTTTTGTTTGAGAAAGTGGGTTCGGGGGCTAAGTTACGAGAAAAGAAGAGGTTAGGCACTCTGCTCACCCATGATGGTCTCTAGCATGCATGCCTCTTATATTCATTTTATGCCTTGTTTTTATGTCTTAACAAAAGTGGTGATTTTATGTACAAATGAGTCTTCCTATTCTAGGTATGTTTGCTTAAACTCACAAATGAGAGTCGGTTTGGGTGGACTCTCACTTGGTTTTGAAAATGGTTTTGAGAATTCATATTAAATGAGGAAAACACAAAAGGGGTGGGGGATTATCATGTATAAATGGTGAATAAATGGGAGACAAATCCCATATCAAAACAATTGTCCAAGTTTATGTCTAAGTCCAGTTTATGGACTGTTGTCTATTCTCCTTTGATGTACCTGTCTCAAAATCATGAAATCTAGAAAGCAAGGGTTAGTAATCCTTTCTAACATGTTAAAAATCAATCATGATTTTTATTTTGATTTTAGGAGTATTTTATGATGTCCAAACAAGTTATGCAAGATGAACTCAAAAGCAGTCAGAACAAGAAACATGGTGTACATCCACAAAATATATACCATTTGAGTCAAGAAAACATGGGAATTAGGGAAAACACCAAACATGAAACTTGTTAATAACACCTTAAAAATTAAGCATGCCATGTTACCAGTCTAGAAAGAAATTTTGATAAGGTCAAAGCACCTCTGACATTTTGATGTCAGAACAGCAAGTACATAAATCTTAGAGCAAAGAGTTGAAATAAAAAAATGAAAAGATCCACTTCTACTCATTGGACAAATATGATCTTTGCATGCTCATTTTTAGTATGCTGTTTAGAACAAATTCTTTATGGACTAAGACCAAAAACCAGGTTTTATATGAGTAATGAAGATGACAAGACAGAGTGGTCTGGACTCAAAACCTACTGGACAACCACATACATCATGAAAACAAGCATCAAAACTCAACCAAATGAAGTGCTATGAACATGAAATATTGTGTGTTCATAGATATACATGTTGACACAAAAGACATGGTAAATCACTTATTTAGGCATGACTTGATAATGCATGATTTACATGGGAAAAGAGGAACAATGACAAATTTGGGGGTTTTGTTTGAAACACATGCTAGTCTTTGGAAAATCTCCCCAAATCAACAACATGAACATTAAACATGTGTAACATAGATAATATTTAAAATATTCACATCATAACAATATAGAAAAACTCAAATGATCAACACAAATATTCATTGAAACAAGAACATGGTAAGAAACAACAAGTATTACATATTTGGTTTATCAATGGAGGTCTAGCCTAACAAGTGGCTAGACCTCTTAACAAGCTACATGAAGAGCTACATTTTTACACGTATGAAGATAAAAATAAGAGATCTTTACATAGGTTTTGTGTCCTTTGCTTCCAAGGGAACATTTTTTTTTGTTTTTCTTGAAGGTGTTTGTGCTTGGATTGAGAGTGTTTGTTGTGAGTTTGCTTTCTTGTTTTGTGTGGGTGTTTATAGTGATATTATAGTGGTGATATGGTGGTGGACGGGATGAGATTATAGAGGTGTAAGGTTGTAAGGATCCCGTCCCCCCGGAAATAACAAAGAAAAGATTTCGTTTGTTTTAAGTTGCTTTAGGGAAGAAATGCCAAACGCGGTTATCTCACAAAAACTTAACGGAGTCGCCACTTTTGTTAATTATTTAACCCAACAAAAGAAAAGGTTAGAGATTCTATTAGTTCGGAGGTCAGGTTACGCCTTGGGAAGAGTTTTACGTCACCCAAGTCGCCTCGGATGAGTTCGAGTCTCCCTAATGTTGGTTAACAAAAGTGCATGTGTGTGTGTGTATTTAACGGAAAAGAGTTTGTTTTAACTTTTATTCAAAAATTTAACTGAAAAGGGGTCTTTTATTAAGAAAACAGGGATCAGAGGACAAAATTGACATTTTTCCCTCTGAGCCCAGAGTAGCCGTACGGCTAGAGTATGCTCTTCCTGGAATTTTTACAGTTTGTCAAAAAACAGTCCAGTTCTAGGCAGAAACAGAGCATTCTGCTGAAACTGGACTAAACTGTTCTGATTTCCAGTTTATGATTAACAACAAAAACTTAGAAAAGATCATTCCTATGCACTTTGATCATCAAAAGAACCACAAAAACAAAGACTTGGGTGTGATCAAAGGCAATCATTGGAGATATTTATGAAAAAGTTGATGAACATGGCTTTTGAGCCAAAATGACCATTTGATGATTAAAGATGGAAACTTTATCATCAAGATGGCATTTTGACACATTATTAACCTTTTAGGGACCAAATTATTGTATAAAGATTCAATCTTTATGACCCAAAATGGGATTTCAAGGCTAAATCAAAGGGGGAAGTGATAAACACTAAGGTTTTATCATCCCACATGATTATCATGGCCAAATCAAAAAAAAAATTAACATAAAGATTTGAGCTTTCACCACAAGAGTGGATCCTTAAGCCAAAGGCAACCTTGGGGCAACATTATTTGACATGAAGACTTGATCTTTGTGACCCCAAAGGGGGTTTGAAGCTAGATCAATTTTTGGATGATAAAGATTGAAACTTTATCATCCAAATGATCATCCTTGCTTCCAATGAACAACCTAATCAACCAAAACATGTTCCTTTTCATTAAAATAGATTAGCAAACAAGAAATATCAACAAACCATGATCATCTTTAGGTTAGAACCACTTTCACACAAAGTGTGAAGGGCACCTTGAATCATTCATGGTTTGGACCATATATATACATAATAGTGATATATATAGCTTGGAATGCCAAGGCTTGTAATACACATATATATATATTGCTTGATATGGACAAGACTTGTAAGAAATGTAAATTGCTTTAGATGGACAAGACTTGCAAGAAATATAAGTTGCTTGAGATGGACAAGACTTGCAAGAAATATAAGAGATGAACAAATAAACATGAACAAACAAGGAGATGAGGTCAAGAGAAGGATAGGGGAGAAGGATGGGGGAGAAGGTGGCTATACCTATGTTTGGTTAGGCCAATCTTCCTCTCTCTTTTCACTCTAAACACTCTTCTGGAGTAATTTTAGCAGAGTAACACTAGAAATTATCGTTTCTCCCCCTGGAATGATCAGCATGGGGTTCAATTTATAGGGGCTGATAGTGCCCAAAGTAGCCGTACGGCTCATGTTGGCGACCTTCTGGATTTTTCAATCTTTTAATTCCAGAACAGTCCCTGTGTCCATATTTTGTCCTAGTGAGGTCTTGGCCTATCAGTTTATCCCTGAATGGTGCCTAGAATTCTTCTAAGTTGGTCAAATTCAGATTGGGGTACTTACAGAGCCCCTCGGCAACATCGCTTTTGAAGAAAGCGGGGTTGTCGATAAAACAAGCATCCCAATCTGATGGGAGGATGGCTTGGCAGATTTGGGTGAGAGAATTTCAAGGCTACTCAAACCTATAAGCATCCCATTTTGATGGTGTAGACACCCCGCCTTGGACAGCTCACCCCGATTGCACACTTGATTTTGTGTTTCTCCCTCTTTTAAGTGTTTTCTGTTACTTTGGTTAAGTTCCAGACGGACTCCGTTAAGTCTCGGGACTAAACTGAATAACAGTTCTAACTTTCTAGTCCATTCTGTCAAAAATTGCTTTTCAGAGTCGCGCGCCTCCGCCTCTTGAGGCCAGACGCGCGCGGCTCCGCCTCTTGAGGCCAGACGCGCGCGGCTCCGCCTCTTGAGGCCAAACGCGCGCGCATCCGCCACCTAGGTGGGATGCGCGCGCTTCTGGGGTGTGTCAGTTACAGATTCTGCCCAAGAATCTCTCCCTTGCTCATTATACATGATTTTGCCCAGGAAAGATTTCTTGGAGACTCCGTTTGGCTCCAAAAACTCCCCTCTTTCAACTATAAAACCCCTCCAATCCATCATTAGAGGGGACCTTTTCCTCACTTCTTTTCTATACTTTTCCTTTGGACTTCTTTTAGACCTTTTTCAACTAAAAAACTTTGGACCTTAAGAAGTGTTCTCTCCAAGTATTCAACCTCTTCTTCAAGGCTTTTCAAGAGGTTCTCTTTAAAGGATACTATAGGTAAATGTCTTAAACTTTCTTCTTCTTCTTCTTCTTCTTCAATCAAATGTGCAATCACCCCAAAACCACTTGGGACATGACACCAATGGTCCTTTCATTACATTGAATTGGCCTAGGAGTCATCTCCCTACATTTTAAACTTTAAAACCCCTTTTTTATCATCATTCAAATAGGAAAAACACATTTATCTTTAAAGTGAATTATGAACAAACAAGACCGACTTTGCTCGGGCGAAATGGGTGTTTAAGTACTTCCCATTTCGTAACCTAACCCCCGAACCCCTCATCCCAAAGAATCTTTGTTTTCGTAAATCAAACTTAGGCTCATAAACATTAGGTTTTCTTACGTTCCTCAAAAAGGTGGGTGGCGACTCTAAAACCCAATTAGACATCCTAGGACGAGCTCGCGCACTCTAGCCTAAAGCCGCAGTCTCCGCCCCCAGGGTATCTACAGTGGCGACTCCGCTGGGGATTGCTTGAGGGTTAAACTTGGGTTTCTGTTCATAATTCACTTTTCTGGGCATTCTAGAAATTGATATGGGAAGCGCGCGCCTCGGACCTTCATGGTCCAAAGCGCGCGCGTCCCGCGTCAAATTCCAGAATCGCCCGCCTTCCATGTGTTCTTCCTATTCTTCCTATTATTTCGTGCTAACAAACATTGCAGGAGTTTCATCACACAATCAGGACCAGGGAAATCCCCTGAGCCCATAAGTTTCTGATAATCTGACAGGTTAGCCCAGAAGCGGGCGCCTCCCAGATACAATGCGCCAGGCGCGCGCTTCCCACAACACCAGCCCGAGGCGCGCGCTTCTGGGCCAATTTCCAGGGCAAGAACAGTTTCAGTGACTGAACAGAACATTGGGGTGTGGGCACAGTTGCCTGCATCAGAACATAATTGAACCCTTGGACTGTTTAACTTTGTGTTTATTTACCGGTCACACGGGTGATTCGGGAGTTGTAATTTACGTGCTTATGTGTTTTTTTCATCTTTTCTTTTCAAAAAAAAATAAAAAAAAATTCACGTGATAGACCTCACACTACATGCACATTACTCCTATAAATTGCTCACTATCGAGTCGCACAAGTCCAACCCCAAACCCGTCGAGGCCCGTCCTAGAAAGTTTCAAGCTCCACTCGACCTTGACTCTTTCGAAGAGGTAAACCTCTGCCCTTGGCGTAGTTCATGACTATATGCCGGGGTGACCTTTAAGCCTCTCTTTAGCCGAGCACAAACCACACAATTCTAGTTAGGGTCTAACACTCCGTGACCAAGTCAGTTTCCATGTACCGAGATTTCCCTAAACTAATGTTTTCAAATCATACATGCCAACTTGTTGAAACGGACGCAATAAAAATTCGTCCCCAAAAGTGGTTATTTTGGAGGAAAATAAAAAATCCGTCCCCGCATGTATGCTTTACTACATTAATTTAGTTTAATCCCGACACATGTAGGATTCACAAACGTTATGGAATCCGATGAGTATATGGGACCGCGAGATGGTCTATATACTAGTGTGACGATTCCATTATCTTCTTAGAAGCCCCAAAGGGACCCATTCCCTCCGACTTATAAAATAATAAAAAAGGAGTCTTTTTCTTATGTGGTTCGAGTCGTGTGCCCAACTGTGTGTTCTCAACCTCTTCATGGACCGAAAGTGTGAACCGAGACTGACAAGGGCTACTTTTCCAATTATAGGTCCGATTGGTACTCTCCGCATATACAGGAATTCATCCAACCGGCTTGTTCGTGAACCAATCACTCCTACAGCTTCTGCTTCATCAATGGCCAGCGACTCCAGCACCAACAACGCCATGACTATCGAGCAACTCTCTGCCATGGTCCAAACTCTTCAACAACAAGTCACCACTCTCCACAACGAGGCTTAAACCAAAGAAGCCTTGTGGCAAGCTCATGTCGACAGTCAAAGGGAGGCCCACGAGGCCGAGGTTGACCAATTGAAAGCCAAGCTCCTCAAGCTCTCCAAGAACAAGGGGGTTAATGACAATGAGGAATCCGAGTGGACCGAGGGTTTGTTTGAAAGCCCATATGTCATACCAAAAAAGTCATGGTCGATTCCATCATGGTACCAAAAAAGTGGGGGAACCAAGCACCGACAACAACGACCCCAAAATGGTCGATTCCATCATGGCCTACATTGATCAGAAATTTGACGGCCTCAACATGGGAAAAGGCTCCAATACAAGCCTTTAAGGGCAACTCATGCCCGATGGCTCACATCGAGACTTACATTTGGGCTATGGTTCCGAAGAAGGTCTCCCCAAAAGTTATGGCTCAATGCTTTCCTCTCACCCTCGAGGGGGCGGCAAAGGATTGGTATGCAACTCTCCCGCTCACTGTCCGTCTTGATTGGGATGCCGCTATGCTTGCCTTCAAAAATCAATATCAAGGCAACACCACTCACCGGCCCACAAGGAAAGAGCTCGAGAACACCACTCAAAGAGACAACGAGTCGTTCATTGACTTCACAAGGAGATGGAATGACAAGCTCTCTGAAATTGTTGAGAGGCCAAACACAAAAGAGCAAATGGACATCTTTCTCAAGTGACTCAAAATTGATCTCCGCACCCACCTAAGTGGGGCTTGCTACTCCGACTTCGCCCAAATCAAGGAGATTAAGAAGGCCACTCCTAACTATCGTTACAAGGCCGCCTCTAATTCAAACAAAGAGGCTTCTGTCAATGCCGTTACTACCGGCAAGGGGAATTACAAGAAGGTCCCCCCATCACAAGGCAAGCGGTTCCAAAACGACCATGTCTACACTCCTCTCAATGGCATGACCATCACCGAGGCCTATGAAGCTCTAAAGGCCAAGGGACAAATCACTCCTCTTCAAGGGTACAAGAAACCACAACCGCTCCGTCCTAATCATGCCCACCACAAATGGTGTGACTACCATCAATGCACCGGCCACCTCACCGAGGATTGCTTCTCCATCCGCAACACCATCCAAGACCTCATAGACAATAAGGAATTCATAATCCCTAATGAAGGTGGTGTCAATGTAATAGAGGTAGGAGAGTTTGAAGGAACATCTCATTCGATCCCAATTGTGAATGAGGGCTCCGATGATATGAATAAACTTGATAATTCCTGTTATGTTGTGACTTATGATGAGATTATGAGGGAAGTCTTAGAGAATAGGAAGAAGAACCAACACGGGACCGTGAACGTGCTCACTCGCAATGGCCGAGTAACAACGAGCACAATCCCTCCCAATACCGCAACAACCAACACCTCTTCTCAAAGATCGCAAGCACGCGATGTACCCGAAGATCCTTTGTTAACACAACTCAAGAAGACGCAAGCCAACATATCCATCTAGGACCTTATTGTATCATCAAAGAAATACCGAGACCTCGTCATCAAGAACTTGGATGACACATCAGTCTCTCCCGACACAACTCCCGAGGACCTCACAGCAATGATAGGTCACTTTCACTTCGGCAAGGTCATCACTTTTGCCGACATGGACCTCCTGCCATTTGGGTCCAAACACAATGAAGCCATCTACCTCAAAGTAAGGGCAAGGGGAGACCTATCTCAAGAGTTCTAGTAGACGGTGGTTCTGCACTCAACTTAATGCCTAGCCGAGTCATGGGCATACTGGGGCTCAAAAGCTCCGAGTTACAACCCTCCGCCCAAGTTATTAGAGGGTACGATAGCACTGCCCGTACAGTCATGGGAATTCTAGAAGTTGATATCGAATTTGGAAGCATGATCATGTCCGTCCCATTCTAAGTACTTGATGTCCCTGCTTCATTCAACTTGCTTTTGGGCCGACCATGGATCCACAGTTCCAATAGGGTCCCTTCCACTCTCCATCAATGTGTCAAGATCAGAAATGGGGATGAGATAGTCACCGTCATGGCCGAGAATGTCACCATCCGCAGAAATGAGGGACAACCCGTTCACCAAGTTCAACACGGGATAGAAGATTCCACTCTCTCCGGCATCAACACCATCGACAAAGAAGGGGGAAACAGACAATACCCTTGGCAATCCAAAAATCCTCTGCATGATAAGGAACATGAATCACTTTCCCGGTCTAGGCCTAGGGAAGCATCAACAAGGGATATTGCACTATGTAGAAGTTCCTTTTGTCAATAACAAGTTTGGTCTGGGATACGAGCCTACCAAAGATGACATGAAATACGAGCAAGCAGTCAAGAGTCAAAAAACCCGAGCTCGCAAAGAAGGTCGACAATATGAAATCCCTAACTTGAGGCCTTACCGCAACAACTAAACGGTTATTCTGTTCGCCAAGGGGAAGATGTTCCGTACATGATCTTTCCCGAACCATGGGTTAACAACAAGGGCGTCAGAAAGCCCGGTCTCAAGATCTTCACTGATTGTGAAATTCTGACACAAGAAAGGGAGCCTACTCCAATGTCACCCCGAGAGTGGTGGGGCAAGAAAGTGACTATAGAGTCCAAGGTAGAGATTACCGTGGGGGAAGAACTATCCGATCTAGCTTCTATGTTCGAAGAATTTTCCATCATGGACGATTGTCAAGTCAACGCCCTCTACGACACCGTCGTCAGAAAGGAAACCATCAGTGAGCTCCCGCCAAGCTCCGAGCCAATCAACAACTGGTATTCAACAAAGGGGCCCATAGTATCTGAGGATTTCTTGATCCGAGAAATGGGTTACATACCCCGTACAGCAACAAAGGAAGAGCGGCTCACATTTACTTTCGAGTCCGAGAGTGTTTCTAATACCCTCACCTAAGAGGATATGGAGGCAATAGCCGAGCGTGTGTTTCCTTTCTTTGCTAATGAAAAATTCGATATTTCTGAGTACCCCGAGATTTTAAACATCATAAATGATGAATTAACTAATAACGAACTTAATGAACAAGTTGATAACAATTCAAATTATGATGAAATAGACCACGAAAACATAACATACCTAAATGAACTAGCTCAACAGGTTCGTTGTCGTGGTGAAAATGGTCCAGGGGCTGATGAGAATTGCATGTTGTTAATCTGGGTACCGACGAAGAGCCGAAAGAAACGAAGATTGGCAACATTGGGACAGTCAGAAAGGCAAACGGCAAGGTTCGAGTTTGTGTGGACTTCCGGGATTTGAACAAAGCTTCCCCGAAAGATGATTTTCCACTACCAAACATCGACATGCTCGTCGATTCGACTGCCAACTATGAAGTCCACTCATTTGTGGATGGTTTTGCCGGTTAAAATCAGATTCTCATGTCCGAAGAGGATCAACACAAGACAGCTTTCACAACACCGTGGGGCACTTTCTGCTACACAGTCATGCCGTTCGGACTAAGGAACGCTGGGGCTACCTACCAGAGGGTTATTACGGATCTATTCCATGACATGATTCATAAAGAGATCGAGGTCTATGTAGACGACATGATCATCCATTCAAAGGGAACCAACGGTCAACATTTGATCGATCTTCGCAAATTCTTTGAAAGACTTCGGCAACACAACATGAGACTCAATCCCGCAAAGTGCACTTTTGGGGTCGTTAGATGAAAGGTTCTCGGTTAGATAGTCACTGAGAGGGGAATTGAAGCCGATCCCTCCAAGATCAAGGCAATCATTGACATGCCTCCTCCAAAGACGCAGAAGGAAATCAAAGGTTTCATGGCCAGACTTCAATACATCAGTCGATTTGTACACCAACTCACTTCCATGTATGAGCCGATCTTCAAGCTACTCAAAAAGAATGTGGCTCTAGAATGGAGCAATGCTTGCCAAAAAGCCTTCGACCAAGTGAAGCATTACTTGACATGCCCTCCAGTTTTAGTTCCACCGCACAAGGAGAAGCCTCACTTGCTCTATCTCACTGTCAATGATGAAGCCCTAGGGGCTATGTTAGCACAAGAACATCGAGACTCCACAAAAGAGAATGCTATCTACTTTGTCAGCCGCCGGTTTTAAGGAGCTAAAAAGAACTACTATGTCTTAGAGAAGTCTTGTGCTGCATTGGTTTGGGTTACTCAAAAGCTCAAGCATTACATGGAGGCCTTCCCAATCAAGTTGGTAGCATAAGTGGACCCTCTCCGCTACATCTTCGAGAAGCCTTTCATATCAACAAGAATAGCCAAATGGTATTTCATGCTCGCCGGCTACGATATCACTTACGTCACACTCAAATCCATCAAGGGGAAAGTGTTCAGTGATCAGCTTGCTGAATTTCCGTGTGACGAAGTGAATGGGGAAGATGTACAGTTCCCCGATGAGCATTTAATTTGCGCTACAACAGAAGAAAATAAGTGGCAACTTTTTTTTGATGGGGCAGCCAATAAGCATGGATATGGCATAGGGATGTTACTTGTTGATCCAAAGGACATGTATACTCCAATCGCTATCTGCCTCGAATTTGAAGCCACCAACAACATCGCTGAGTACGAAGCATGCATAGCGGGGCTCGAAGCCGCCCTCGATATAAATGTCACAAGTTTAGAAGTATTTGGTGATTCCTTGCTCATCATCAATCAGACATCTGGAAAGTGGAAGATTTAAGACTAGACTCTGCAACGGTATGGTCAACATCTCGAGCAGTTGGTTTAACATTTTCAAGAAATCACCTTCAACTACCTGCCAAGGGACAAAAACCGTTTTGCTGATGCACTAGCCACCATCGCTTCACTGGTCGAAATACCTGAGGGTAAAATGGTGAATCCCTTCAAAATTTCCTGAAGGAATAGTTCGGCATACTGCATGAGTATCGAGATCAACGAGGTCCAAGCAAACTCCCCGTGGTATGCGGATATCATGAATTTCCTCAAGGATGGTACTTATCCTGAGAATAGCAATAAGAAGTCAAAATTGCATTGCAAAGACTAGCCTCCCGATATGTACTGATTGGGGACCGAGTCTACAAAAGGCACCACGAAAGGATCAATCTCCTATGCGCAAATGAGACCGAAGCTCAAGAAATAATGCATGAGATCCACGAAGGTGAATGTGGGCCCCATATGAACGGGTTTATGTTGACAAAGAAGATACTCCGCATGGGTTATTATTGGAGTACCATGGAAAGGGACTGCATCGAGAAAGTCAAGAGGTGCGCCAAATGCCAATTCTATGCCAATCTACAGCACGCTCCACCCTCAAATCTATCTACTATCCTCCAAGAAGTACTCTCCCAGCCATACCTGTAAAAGAGACAGAGGGGTTAGACTCGTCAAAAGGCCTAGATAAGGCCATGTTCCCCCCCCCCCCCCCGAATCGACTACTGGGGCCGAGGAGGTGGCGCTTTCAAAGCGATATTGGAAAACTGACTTATCCAGAACATAATGGAGAAAAATGTGCTGAATAACAGCGTCAAAGGTATTAAGAAGCATTATGCCATCTACATTACCAGGAAGGGCTCTCGGGGCAAATAGAACGGACGGATACCTTACATCGTCTCGGGGGGTTTTATTCATTAAAGACAACATTTTCCATATCCCTTCTGACAGTATATAAATCCTATTATTTCGTTCATAAAAGTCGTACATGGCGTCAGGGTCAAAATTGGGAATATCGGACATGACAAGAAATGAGAAACTATCCTAGAGATGTAGAATCACTCCGGGATGAACCTACGAAGGGGGGAAAGTTTAAAGCTTTAAAGATCCTAAAACCCTAACAATGGCAGCAATAGCAGAAAGGGCAAAAAGAGATCAAAATGGTACCTCAATCGAAAATACAATCGGAGGAAAAGGATCAGCTGAAGGCGTTAACGAAGATGATCGGAACAGATTGGGAAGATTTGCAACAGAAATCGATTCTCTCAAAGAGCTTGACGACAATGAGTACACTGTTCCTCTGGTAAAAATTGGAAAATATGAAATGAAAGGGGAAAATTTGAATTTATATTCTGGGTCAATTGGGTAGTGCCCGGATCCGAACCGACCATACCCGAGGATCCATGGGTTGTCACGTTCCCCACTAAGCCTCATCATTACCCCTAATTAATAGGGGCGTGGTTTTAAGGGGGGGTGTCTTTTCAATCAATCATACTCGCCGCCTGACAGTGAACAGTCCAAGCAAAGACGTTTGGGACAGCTCAACCGACAAAACCGGGGACAAGTCAATAAGATGCAAGAACGCCGACCGGGAACCATCGACGTGACGAGTCAGAGGGTCGAGCAGAGATAATAACAAGGGCCAAGACGCGACCCTGAGTTGTCTAATTTACCAGGGACTCCATTCACGGTTTGATTTATAACAGAACAATGGACCTGGGGAATGCTGAGGTACGATCGCCGAGATGAAGACAAAGGAGTACATGCCGAGATCAAGTAATAAAATGCTTTCTGAGTATAGGTCAAATTGGAGGTTCAACACATATAGAGTATGTAGTTCCAAGACAATGCCGACAAAGCATAAAAGAGGTTTCCATTAGCATTATAGACAAATCAAAAGGACCCCCACAACAAGGCTGGGGGCCTGACCTATACAAAAAAAAAACTAGTGGATCATGATAGCTAAAGAATTCAAGAAAGATCACAATCTTGGTCTTGATCTTCATCATCTTCCTCCCACTCCACGTCTCCATCATACCCATATTCATCGATAATGATGGGTTCAGGATCGTCCTCACTGTCATCATCTTCATCATCATCCTCGTCCTCATCCTCTGACTCTTCTGCACTAGAGTCATCACCAGAAAATTTATCAACTGGGTCTGGCTCCACAAATTCATCGTTGCTATCGGACGGCAACTTCTCCACCGGAAAAGACGATCGTTTCTTCAACAGAAAATCGAAATTGCTGCTGCTAGATAAACTAGGGCATCTAGCTTGATTCTCTGACTCCAAAGTCACTTCTTCTGGAAAAACATCATCGTATTTCCTCTTTGGAGCCATCTTTGAATTTTCGTGAAATCTGGAATGTTCTTGAAGAATTCTTGAAAGTGAAAGTAAGATGGAGAACAACCAACAGACGGATCGTCTATTTATACCCCTAGAACATGAGGGGATGGGGAGTTTATCAATACTACTCATAATTGGAGTGCAATTAATGGAGCCTTCGTTTTCCAAGAAGAGTAATGATTCCACCTGAGTTAAATCCATAGTGACATCAGCAAATCCAATCATCAAGGGATTTTGGCGGCCAACTATCAAATCAAAGTAAATGAAGGGCAGAGCAAGTACAAGAGGCACAGTTCCTACTCGGCATGCCGAGATAGAAACTCGGGGGCCACTGAACGACATAAACCGACTTGGGTAAGTGGGACCCATATGCTCTGGGCCCATACACCTAGGAGGCCTATACCGAGAGGTCCATTCACCTGAAGCCCATAATCTCATATGCCGACATCAAGTAGGCCGAGCAGGCAGCTCTTGCCTAGGCCGAGTTCAAGAGGCCTAATCCCTAGCCGGCCTCCAGGACGAGCCGAGCTGGATAACGGGCCGAGTTATATCAAAAACCTCCCATTATCACAGGGAGTCCACTTACAGAGTTTGATTACAACTCTAACAGTGGAGATCCTTATCTAAACAAGGATATCTCTTCTACAAGATAACGGGGATATCAATCATCCTTATCCGGAGTCTATCTCCAAAGAATACGAGTCCGACAGTAATACGGGCTCCCTAGCTTCTCTAACAAGATAGGACTCATTCACCCACGCCTATATAAACAGGTCATCACAACAGGAGACGGGTAATGAACTCTTTGGCTCAAAACTAGTCAATTGATTTCTCTATTCATTCACCCGTATTCTTACTCTCACGTCGGAGGGCCTTCGCCGGTGAAGCCCCGGCGCAGTTTACGTTTGTTCATTGTGCGCAGATTCGAACGGGGAAAATCTCATTGCTGGATTTATCCGAACCGTTAGACGGAGGGCTGATCCGACACGTTTTTGGCAGCATCATCTTTATATGTCAATTATGTAGTTCATTAGTGCTTCTTGAAGACGTCCAACAATGTTTTACGCGCAAGAGATAATTAGAAGGTAATATGCAGTGATATACATTTTGAGGTTCGTTAAATTTTCATTTTAATTTTAAAAGAAATTGACAAATTTCATTTGTGATTGTTGGATTCTCAGATAACCTCACTCAATGATATGCACAATGATGACGACGGTCGTCACAAACTTTTGTTACTGCACCCCCCAAAACCATTCCACGAGATATAGAAGCAAAGCCACCATAATATAAACCTATCGGGTGATTATCTTTCGATATTTATATTATTTGGGTAGTCAAAATGGCTTGCTAGAGTCCTCTTATGATTTATGGGCTTTGATTATATCGGGCCCATTGCCAACATAATATAAACATATCTAGTCACACACAAAGAACGGATTGAAAAATATCTGAATAACAAATATTCTGAATTTAGATTTACTTTAATAATAAATTGCGTAGCAGTTGAAAGCATATTATGAAAGAAATCACAAAATTCCAGTTAAAAATACAAGCAGAGATAAAACATTGATAAAATAACTATCTTGATGGCACATTTGCAAATTAACTGAATAGAATCATACCAACGACAGTGACTAGTTTTTGCAGTTTTAGACTAGCAAGAAAATATATGAATGATTGGGTTGTTCTTCACTTCTTCTCAGAATTAGAAGTCCTCATATGGATAAATGGAGAGAAACACAAATGCCTTGTGGCTTTATTTCTGGCTTTCAAGAAGTGCTCCTAGTGTAGGCCAGCTCAATGACAAGCTCTTCAACTGCCCATTTCTTTTGCATCTCCTCTAAACCATTTGGCAATAGACATTCAAGCCACAGTTTTTTGAATAATATTAGTGAACTAAATAAGGAGTCTCCTAAATAAGGAGTCTCCTAACATCTAATTAAATCTTGTGCTCATATATTCAATGATTCTGGCTTATTGAAATAACCAATATATGGCCACAAAAAGTCAAATCCTAGACGGTAGTAAATAGTTGACTAAATATTTTCATGGTTCGAAACATCTGAGTTATTTAGTCACCGGTCGTGACACCCATGATTTTAAGACTTCAATTTCAATGATTTTTTTTTCATCCCCCTGTTAACATGATCACTAAAATATGTCCCTAACATTTAATCAAATATTTTGATTGAGGCTTCAAATAACTTTTATTAGGATGATGACTAATATATGTCAAATAAATTAATATTACCTCTATTTCGTCCTCCAGATTCAACTTCAGCTTAAGGTACTTTTGGAGCGTGGACACGGTTGCAACATAATCCCTGCATTTGTATCAAAACTATTAATAAAGGTTGTCCAGAAGATTTTTTTTAACTACTATGAATAAACAAGTACTACATATGTCGCTAAATGAGTGTCCAAATTTTATTTTTTTAAGGGAAACTGAAAATCTCAACTTTGTTGTACAATTTGGTAGCAAATATTCATATATAATCTTGTAATCTCCTTTCCAAACATTTAGTTTTGCACGTATAAAAAACCGGTGAAAAAAATTTCGAAAAAAAAACATTTAGAAATAAAGTTAGGCTAAAAAAAGACACTCATTTTGGGACAAAGATTTCTTGAAAATGGACACTCATTTAGGAACAGAGGGAGTACAATATATTATCAAGTTTGTCACATATTTTAAGCCATTGAATCCATCATCATGCTACACCGCCAGAGTTATCGGCCACAAGAAGCCATATTTTGACTACTGTGCATGCATTGGAATACCAAAAGACTATAGCTTGATTCATGGAATAGTATAGTACATGAATAAGTTAGTGCATGAATAAACTATGTAACTTCAAGATAGAATATGATCACGAAAAGCCATTCTCGAACTTTCTTATGTCTTGTATAAATAGCCATGTAATGTTGGATGGAAAACTTTGAGTTGAAAAATGAAAAATATACTATTCTCTTCTACGTCTCCATCTCCATCTCTATTTTTCATTTCAGTTTTAAGCACATATATCCTCCCATAAAACCCACATAACAAGTGGCATCACTGGATTATGAAAATGAGAACAATCTTTATTACCAAATATTTGGTGGGAGAATGTTGAAGACGGATTTGAAGAACCAAAAATTCAAGGGAGTTGAATGGTGAAGGAAGGAGAAAATTTAAGGAGGATTGAAAGAACAATGCAAAGGCAACTCATTTTCCAACACGATGTATCAACAAACTAGTCTCGGAAATCATGAGAGCAACAATAGCAAAAGAAGCATGAGCTTCTTCAGAAGTTCCAAAGAAATATTGTCAATCTTCAAACTTTTACGAGGGAATTGAAAAAAAAAGTATCTAAATTTATTTGGGTGATGGATATTAATAATCAAATGTGAGGTCTTGGTAAAGTAGTTGAAGATAGTAGAGTTGTTAAAAAATTCATGTTAGTTTTGCGTCCTAATTTGATGCTATAATGTCTGTAATTGAGAAAACAAAATATGTTTCTTCATTGATGGTTTAAGAATTGTGTTCTTTAAAAGCTCATGAGAATAGGTTAGAAAGACACATCGAAAAATTTGTTAAGAGTGCTTTTCAATCTAAACTCAATTTTGGTTTGAAAGATTTTGAAAAACTTTGTTAATTGATCAAAAAAGGGAGAGTCATTTAGAGGTGGTAAACATGGTGGTGGCCAAGGTACAGACCATGATAGAGTCTCTAGAATGTGGAGGGAGGTGAAACTTGGACGGGGATAGAAAAATCATGATCGTGGAGGATAGTCATAAAATTCTCACAGTCGTAAAATTTGTGGAGAAACAGTCCTTGTTTTCAAAGTCCATTCATGATTTGTTGCTTGTTTTGGAGTTTGATCAAAATTTGCTTAGTGTAGTGAAGGTGATAGAGCATAGATATCCAATGCATTTTAAGGATAATTACTGCAATTTTAGTGATAAAAATGGAGCACACAACATTAGGCTGCTTGTATCAAAATGGACATAAACTGAAGTTCGTCGCTCTTCTTCAAGTATGGTGAGAATGTAGCCTTAAAAGCTCACATTCGTGATGATTTGTTGATGAGGTACTAAATTTTCATAGTCTCAAGGTACTTCAACAAAAGAACATGGTTCAAGGCTTTCTAAAGATAAAAAAGGTTCATGATGTTTGTGAAGGATGTTGACTTTGGAAGCCCCACCGTTAATCGTTTTCGAAGGGTGGTGCTTGGCATGCGAATGAAATATTGGAGCTGATTCATATAGACATGTGAGGTCCAATAGAAAATTCAACTCATGCCAACATTAGGAACTTTATTCACTACATTGATCACTATTCTAGCATGACTTGGGTTTATTTCACGAAGCAAAAATTTAAAGTGTTTTACACCTTTAAGAAATTGAAGTCTCTCGTTGATAAATTAAATGGGCATGTTATTAAAATTCTTAGGAGTAAGAGAGCCAAGGAATGTAGTAACAATGTTCTTGACAACTTTTGAGATGGTAAAGGAGTGATAGGAAACTCACGGTTTGCTATACTCCGCAGTAAAATCGAGTTAGTGAGCGCAAGAATCAAACTGTGGATGAAATGGTCAATGCTATGCTTCATGTTAACGGATTGCCTTAGAGTTTTACGGCGTGAAGCTTGTTGGTTTGAATACCCGACGTTTAATGATATCGATTTATTCATTATATAAAGAGGTGTTACTTGATGATAATTTGTTGTTACATGTTTTGTTAATAATAATATACGTCCCTAGAACTTATGAAAAACTATTATAAGTTTAATAGATAATCATATAATGATTTTGTGTATGTGATACAATAAAGTTTATGGGTACTTTTTGGTGAACATAATAATGGACTTGACCCGTTTATAAGATTTATGTCATGGTCAATTGTCATAATTAAATCTCATAATATTCATATCATTAGAATCCTTAGACTTGAGATTATTACAGTGTTCCACATAATGAACATTATGTTTGACATATTCAAACGTTACTTTTAACCAAGTAATCATAAAGATATTATTGGTATGATGAGAGTTATGTAGGGAAGTATACTATGTCAAGATGGAATATGTCCCTCTTCGTGAGAGATGTCAAGGTTGGGCCCCTCGATTAATAGTATTGATAAATTCATAGCCGTGATCAAATGAATTGATGAGATCAATATCATTTGTATTATCATTATATTCAGAATTGAGAAAAGCATTTAATAATGTAAGTTAACCATGGACCATGATTTTCATTTAATGACATCGTGGACAAAGGGATTGTGATATGTTCTATGAGGATAAACGAACTTTAATAAGTTATATTATTTGGGTAATAATAATAGCTTGCTAGAGTCCGCTCATGATTTATGAGAACGACTTTGTTCGGGCTTATTTCCAACATATAATAAAGGCCAAAATTGAGTTTCAGGGGGTGCTCGGCTAAGCGTATCCAATAACTCAGCCGAGCAAAGCAATTGTTGGTCCAAAAGGGGCAACAAGGGTATAAAAATAGCTAGAGAGGGGGTGAATAGCTATTTTGAAATTCTTTTCGTATCCTTGAAAAACTCAATTGCAAATGCGCACTTTATCAAATAAGCGTTATGAAATGCGCCTAAGTGAGTGAGTGAAATGCACAGCGGAATTTAGTAAGTAAGGAGGCGCAAAGTATGATAAAGGGGGGTGCACACACACTCTAAGTATTTTGGCTCCAAGTGAGTGAAAGATGAAACTAAGGCAAATGTGAAATAAACACAACACAATTCAATTCAATCAATCTACAATGATTAAACAAGCAAATAGTGAGATAAGATATAAACTTAAAAGTAAATGACAAGAAATAAATACGCGCTATTTGGAGAGGTTCGATTGGGAAATGATATACGTCCTCTACCAAGATGGTTAGTCTTGGATTTCTAATGGAGATCTTATAATATGAGTGAGTATTACAAATTACAACTTTTGAGCTCAATACTAACTCAAGATCTATTATCTACGAAAGAACAAAACCTGGACAAAACCGGTGTATCTCTTAAAGAAAGATCTAAGTGATCAAACTTAAAGAGGTGCGTACGTGTTCTTAGTATCAAGGCTCTTTAGATCTATGAGATTGAGAGAACAAGAAAACTAAAGTGTTTTTGCTTGAGGATTTGGGCTAAGTATGAAGGTATGAAGGTGTTCTTGAGAAATCTGGGAATTCAATGAGGAATCTTTAAATCTTCAACAAATACTTGAGAGAGAAATTCAGAGCAACTTAGCAACTTCAAACGTTTGAAGTTATGGGGTATTTATAGGTGAGCCCCAAAAACTAGCCGTTGGAAATCCCTTGTGGATAAGATTAAGGACAGATGTGCTGGAGCTCATTGAGTGGAGCACGTGTCCTTTAATAGCCGTTAGATACATAACAACAATATGACCGTTGTGGACATGTGTCCTCAAATCTAGGTGCATACGTGTTGTTTATCCACCGTTGGATCTTTGGCGTAGTTTGAATTTCTTCAAGTCTTCATGTCTTCAATAAATCACTAAGTGTTGAACTATATCAAATGAGGCGCATAGCATTTCTAAGCGCATATCATTGGGCGCTCTACAAGGTGCATGGGCGCAGATGCAAGGGGCGCGTGACTCAAACTTGTGATTTTTCTTGAATGTTTATATCCTTGCCCTATTCCTAAGCCTATTCTATTCAAATGGACTACCTAAAAAATGAAGTATAAATACTTCTTACATATGGGTCTAAAGTCCATGAAATAAAACTTAGGTGATGAATCAATCAAATCTAATCAATCATATACATTAAAAACTGAGATATAAGTGGGCATACCCAACAATCTCCCCCTATTTGATTGATGACATTACCTACTATATCAGTGACACACATTATACTTGATAATAACATGTCCAAATAAATGAAATTGGTAAATCATGTCTCAAGTTAATGCACACACTAGTCCAAAATATAGATATCTAATCTATTCCAATAAAGATAAATCATTACAAATGGAAAGATAGAAACAACAGTTTAACACTTTCAAAAGTATATGAGTTTTAAGTTTTGAAATGTGTTTAAACAAAGTTTAAACTCAATGCATGAAAATATGAAACAGTTCAAATATGATGCATATGATTTTAGACAAAACATTCATTGCTCTACAAACAAGAAGTTTTAATGAGAAAGGTTTGAGATAAACATGATGCATTGCTCTCATTAATACTTGAAATATAAGAGTTGACAATTACAAGTATTCAACAGAACAAAATCAAAATGTGCTAAAACACTTAAGCAAAAAGTTTCTAACATCAAAAAGATTTTCTAATAACTTACAATCAAAAATAGAAACTAAGGGTTGGGAGGCGCCAGAGAGTCTTCTTTCAAACCTTCTTCAATTACGCTAACTGAACGAGAAATTTTCTTTGAAAGATGATAGAATCGATTAACATTAGACAACATCTCCGAAACACCATCTCTAATATAGCGCAAATGGCCATCATTGATAGTCTGATACTTATTAATGGAGCGCTAGTTATCGCCTGCTGTTGAGAGAAGTTTTCTGCAATCACTTGAAGATGAGCATTAATGGCTGTTTGCTCGGTGAGAATATCTGCATAAACTTGCTCAGTGCGCCTGTCTGCGCTGAAATGAGTCATGATCAGCTCCTTCAAAACATCAATTTTTGAACGCAAGGAGCTGAAGTCAACAGTATTCACGCTAGTACCTGCGCTAGAAGTAGGCGCTGAAGATTCAGGCGCCTTGGGCTTTGCGCTCGGTTCTGCGCCATAGACAGTCACTCCCAGGATTTCAAGCTCATCCTTAACTTCTTTGAGTTTATCAAACACATTCAGTAATTTTTTAGAGTCCCCAGCAACCATCTCAAACAATCTCCTGATATCTGAAGCAATGCTAGTCTTCACTTCTTTTATAGCATCAATAAAATCCTGACCTTCATAAAGTTTGATGCCTCCATCGATCTTGTCCTGGAGAGAAGTGAGTGTAGCTTTAAACAATTTGCTCATTTGATCAATAGCATCATTCCACTGCTGAGGAGTGAGAATGTGCTTGTCCCTGATATTAGTGCCAATGCGCGTTATCTCCCCCTTAATGGCAGCAATCTCATATGCCTGACTTGCTATCATTGAAGTGTGAAGCTCAAACTGAGATTCAATACGAGCATGCCCCTGATGAAGTTGTTGAAGTAATGAAATGACTAAGCTCATATCAGCAGACAGAGGAGTAAGCGCAGGAGAAGTGGTTGGCGCAGGGGTGGGTCGCCTAACTGGAGAATGAATATGCGCGCGGCGTGGTGAAGGAAGATACTCATCACTGGAACCACTAGAGTTACCAAAAGCATTGGTGACCCGTTCACGAGCAAAATAGTCAAGTGGAGTAGTTTGAACAGGAAGGGACGGCGCAGGGGGTTGGGGCGCAGTAGATGGTTTGCGCCTTTTGAGAGCCCCTTGCTCCCCCTGAACTTGTTCATATCCCAAATCACCAAAAAGTTCAGAAGAGAGTTTATCTCTTAGCTGTTGTTATTGAGGAGTGAGGGTGGTGGAAGGAATAATTGTTGTTGTTGCTGGTACTGGCTTGGAGGGAGTGTTAGTACCCGATCTGAAGATTAAGGACTTCCTAGACGTTTAGGAACCTCCAAGGACCTTTTAGGCAATAAAAACCTGACAGGGACCTATCCGACATCTTTCCAGAGTTCTAGATCGACAAAATCAGTTATAAGTAGAATTCTATCAGGATAATGACCCAATCCCGAGAACAAAGTGATGAGATTTCACTGAGATCTAGATAACCACGCGATCCCGCAACACTGGTGTTGGTCCCAAAGGGCAACAAGGGTATGAAAAATAGCTAGAGGGGGGGTGAATAGTTGTTTTAAAATTATTTTCATACCCTTGAGAAACTCAATTGCAAATACGCACTTTATCAAATAAGCGTTATGATATGCGCCTAAGTGATTGAGTGAAATGCACAGCGGAATTTAGTAATGTAAATAGGCGCAAAGTATGATAAAGGGGGCGCACACACACTCTAAGTATTTTGGCTCAAAGTGGGTGAAATAAGAAACTAAGGCAAATGATATAACAAACACAACAAAGTTCAATCAATCAATCTACAATGAATAAACAAACAAATAGTTAGATATGATATGAACTTGAAAGGAAATAGCAGTAAATAAGTACGCGCTATTTGGAGAGGTTCGATCGGTGAAAGATCTACGTCCTCTACCAAGATGGTTAGTCTTGGATTTCTAATGGAGATCTTATATAATGAGAGAGTGTTACAAATTACAATCGTTTGAGCTTATATACTAACTCAAGATCTATATCTATGAAAGAACAAATTCTAGACAATAACCGGTGTATCTCTAAAAGAAAGATCTAAGTGATCAAACTTAAAGAGGTACGTGTGTGATTTTAGATTTAAGGCTCTTTAGATCTTTGAGATTGAGAGCACAAGAAAACTAAAGTGTTTTTGCTTGAGGATCTGGGCTAAGGATGAAGGTATGAAGATGTTCTTGAGAATTCTGGAAATAACAAAGGCAATCTTCAAATCTTCAACAAATGCTTGAGAGAGAATTTCTTGAAATGCTTAACAACTTCAAATGGTTGAAGTTATGGGGTATTTATAGTAGAGCCCAAAAAACTAGTCATTGGAAATCCTTGGTGAGTCATAAAAAAAGGACGGATGTGCTGTCGCTCATTGAGTGAAGCACGTGTCCTTTTATAGCTGTTAGACACATAACACAAATATGACCGTTATGGACAAGTGTCCTTAGATGCGGGTGTATACGTGTTATTTAACCACCGATGGATCATTGACGTAGTTTGAATCTTCTTCAAGTCTTCGAATCTTCAATAAATCATTGAGTATTAAAAATACTTCTTTTAGGCGCATTGAGCTAAGAGGCGCGCATGAGCCAATGGGGCGCGTAGTATAGCTAGGCGCATCACCTTATTGTTGGTAGTGGTGCCCTAGGCACGTTTAATAAACGTTGTAATTGTTATCATTTATTTCATATCAATAAAGAGATGTTTTGATTATTATTGTTGTTCATGTTTACTTATAATAATCTCCGTCCCTAGTACTTATTAAGCACTAGTATAAAGGCTAAATGATCATGGGATGATCATGTTAGATTTATGGGTACTTGTTTGGAATAAGGTACTGGACATGACCCGCTGTATGAGATTTATGTCATGGTCTATGTCAAACATATATCTCATATTAGTTATGTCATTTGAATCCTTAGACATGAAGTTATTATAGTCTTCCACTTGATGAACATTATGTTTGACATATTCAAACGCTACCTTTAACCGGGAAGTTATAAAGGGTATGATTGGCATAATCGGATTCACGTAGGGAAGAATAATAAGCTAAGTGGATTTGTCCCTCCTCGGAGAGATGTCAAGCTTGGGCCTCTCGTAGGAATGATGTTGATGAAATGTTCGGCCGGACTCAAATGAATTGATTGGATCAATGTTATTTGGATTATCAACACATTCGGAATCGAGAAAGTATTGAACAAAACAAGTTGACTGGACGGCCGCACACTTAGCTCAAAAATGTACCAGTTTTGGTTTCAGAATGTTTGTGCGACCCACAAGGTTTTTTGGGCGGCCGCACAGTACTGTCGGGTGGCAGATTCCTAATTTGATTAGGAAACGAATTTTGGACGGATTTTGACACAAGTTTCCTATTTGGAATAGGTCATACTTGTGTATAAAAGACCAAATTCGGCCAGCACTAAAAGCTAATGATTTTGTGAGTCTCAAAGAGTTTGAGAGAGGGTTTATTTTGTTCCAAGACATTCTTGGTTGAGGAACAAAATAATACACAAAATAAATTCCATATAGTTCTTTTGATTGTGAAAAGTGTTTCACAATTTGGTCTAGCAACCAAGATCAAAGAAGCTCCTTTGATATTCGTTCGAAGTGTGGATACCGCTAGAGGGTGAAAATCATCATCTTCAAAGTTCGTGTTCAAGCTTTGTGATCGTGATCAAGTCTTCAAATCTCCACCAAAGACCAAGAGAAAATTTGATAGCCATCAAGGGTTAGTTATTCCTATATTCATCTTGTTGTATATTATTTAATCATACGAACGGATCTATGGCTTTGGGTTTCTTCAAAATTTTAAATGCTAATTTCCGCTGCGCATGTTTGATCGAAACCCAAAAGTGGTATCAGAGCCCCGTTCATGTTGATTAATTCAATACTTGGATCATGTTATGTGGATATAAATTGTTTATGTGCCTTGCATGATATGAATATTGGAATATGTGATGTTTATGTGTTATGTGATTTTATGTGGTTTATTGTTTTGCAAATTTAATCGCACGATTCAATCGCAATAAATAAATTATGGTGGATTCAGAATTGTTGATCATTAATTTTTGATTGGATCAAAGTTTTAATAATCGGGGAAAAGCAATTTTGAGACAAAATCGAACTTAAATTCTGCACATTCTGATTGAACCGGGCGACCGCACGGCTGGGCGACCGCACAGGTATTTTGGGCGGCCGCACGCCAAGATCAGATTGTCTGATTTTGCTCAAAAATCAGAATTTGGAATTTTCGAAAAATTCAACAAAACCAGTAACAGAACCAATCCAGACTTGCTGATCTGGAATGGGTTTTGGGTAGTTGGTTTGTGTATGGATTTTGGGGTTTGATTTTCCTATTTGTTTTAAATCTTGTGATTCCTAGATTGGTTCAAGTTTTGGATGGCTAATCTGCGTTCATCGAGATTGTGTTTCCCAAAATTGATCGCAATCAAAGTTTCAAAGATAAAACGAAGTTAGAATTATGAAGAGTTCATAATTGCTAAAATTGAGAAACAAAGTTCTTGATTCAATGATTGGAGATCCATGTGGAATTGTGAATGCAATTGGCCTACGTTCATCGAGACCATCTATTGCTTAGTTTCGGCCACATGGACTACTTTCTTGGTTTCTTGAATTAGTGCGGGATTGTGGTTGCCTGATGGCTTAGTTCGACCGCACTTCTTGTTGTCTTGATTTGGAGATAATAACCAAAGTTGAAATAGTCTCATCCTCATAATTATAGAGAAACTAATGACACATAAATACCATGCTTAAATTAATGGAGATTAATTTAGTGGCTAAACTTGATGTATAACATGTTTATATTATGTGCTCATAAATGTGTTATATGCTACATGCGATAAACCTTCAAAGAAAGTTTTAAGTCTTTTTGCCAAGCCATGATTAAAACACTTGTTTATACATGAGTAATTTTATGTGGGCTCGCCAAAGCGAGGTGCATTGATTTATTCATGTTTGAGCAAGATGAGTGAATAAGAGTTTCCTATGCGTTTAAAATGGTTGGACTTAATTAAGCGTCAAAACAGTTTTGGGCTTAAGGCAAAGATGAGATTTAACATGCTTTTTGAAATTGGATTTCTTAAAGAATCTCATGAAAAGAACTGAGAGTCATATGAGATATGATTGACAAGAGTTGTCTACCTAATTGATTTAATTTTGAGCGGTGCGCCAAAGCGTACTCAAAATTAGATTAAAGCGGGATCTCAACCCATTTAAATTATACTATACATTGGATGTATAAAGAAGGTTGTATAATTTGGTGGGAGTATTTTGTTTTAAAATACATTATTTATCTCTTTAATGAAAACCGGTACTTATTAAATTTTGGAAATTTTTGCATATTTGTAGATAATGACTAATAACACTCAATCAATGTCGTTGCGATCGATCCTTGAGAAGGATAAGCTCGAAGAGAATGGTACCAACTTTATGGATTGGATCCGTAGCATAAGAATCGTTCTTAGGCAAGAAGATAAGTTGTACATTCTCGATGGGCCTCTCCCCGCTGAACCACCGCCTACTGCCCCTAGGGTAGAAAGAGACAATTACAAGAAACATCGTAATGATTCTAGAGATGTAAGTTGTCTCATGCTTGCTGCTATGTGTTCAAAACTCCAACAAAGTTTGGAACATTTGGAAGCCTATGAGATAGGCGTGGAGTTGAGAACCATGTTTCAAGAGCAAGCTAGGCAAGAGAGGTACAAGACCATTGTTGCATTCACTACTAGTAAAATGAATGAAGGGCAACAAGTGAGTCCTCACTTTCTTAAAATGAAAGGTTATGTAGAGCACCTTGAGAAACTTGGCTATCCAATCCCATTGGAGCTAGCCACGGATCTCATTCTTAATTCATTGCCTAAAAGTTATAATCAGTTCGTAATGAATTATAACATGCATGGAATGGATAAGAACTCTCTGAGTTGCATGGGATGCTCAAAACTGCAGAGATGAAAATTGTGGAGAAAGGTTCTCCCGTGCTCCTGGTTCATGATGGGAAGAAGCCTGGTGCCAAAGGCAAGGGTAAGGCAAAAGTTGTCAAACCCAAGATAAGCAAGGCAAAGGTTGCCAAGGCTTCTGAGGCAAAACCCGATTCACAAAAGGATGCAATCTGTTTCCATTGTCAAGAAATTGGTCATTGGAAACGTAATTGCAAGGCTTTCTTGGAAGAGCAAAAGAAGAAGAAGAGCAGCAAGGCTGCGTCGACTTCAGGTATCTATATGATAGATATTCTCCTTTCTACCACTGATTCTTGGGTATTGGATACCGGATGTGGTTCTCACATTTGTCTAAATGTGCAGGGACTAAAGAATAGGAGACTGCTTAAAGAAGGTGAAGTAGATCTACGCGTGGGGAATGGAGCAAGAGTTGCTGCATTAGCCGTAGGGACTTATGAAGTCACTTTACCTTCCGGATTAATTCTTGTTTTGAACAATTGTTATTATGTTCCGGATTTAAGCAGAAATATTATTTCAATTTCTTGTTTGGATAATGAAGGTTTTAAGTTTCTTATTGAGAATAAGAAATTTTCTATTTATTTAAATGATGTGCTTTATGGTATTGCTAATTCATTTAATGGCCTTTATATCTTGGATGTCAAGAATGAAAATAATGTCTATCATGTAAATAAGAAATCTAAACCTAATGATGTAAATCATACTTATTTGTGGCATTGCCGTCTTGGTCATATTAATGAGAAGCGTATCTCAAAACTCCATGGGGACGGACTTTTGGGTTCATGTGACTTAGAGTCATATGATACTTGTGAGTCGTTCTTCTTGGAAAAATGATAAGACACCTTTTACCAAGTTGGGTGAAAGGGCAAGCGACTTATTGGGGTTGATACATTCCGATGTATGCGGACCATTAAGTAGCAATGCTAGGGGAGGATTTCAATACTTCATAACCTTCACTGATGATTATAGTAGATTTGGGTATGTTTACCTAATGAAACATAAAAGTGAAGCATTGAGATATTTAGAATATTTCAAAATGAAGTAGAAAAACAACTTGGCAAAAGTATAAAGGCACTTCGATCAGATCGAGGTGGAGAATACTTGAGTCAAGAATTTGATGATCATCTAAAGAATTGTGGAATAGTTTCACAATTGACTCCACCCGGAACACCACAATGGAATGGTGTGTCCGAGAGGAGGAATCGGACTTTGTTAGACATGGTTCGATCAATGATGAGTCAAGTTGATCTTCCAATATCCTTTTGGGGTTACGCTCTAGAAACCGCTGCTTTCACACTAAATCGTGTTCCAACTAAATCGGTTCAAAAGACTCCATATGAGATGTGGAGCGGAAAGAAGCCTTGTCTATCTTTCATGAAGATTTGGGGTTGTGAAGTTTTGTCAAAAGACTTATCTCAGACAAACTTGCACACAAATCTGATAAATGTATTTTCGTGGGATATCCTAAGGAAACTAAAGGATATTACTTTTACAACCGAGAGGACAACAAAGTGTTTGTTGCCCGAACTGGTGTCTTTCTAGAGAAAGAGTTTCTCTCCAAAGAAATCAGTGGGAGTAAAATAAATCTTGAAGAAATTCGAGACCCAGAAAATAACATTGAACCAATGGTGGACAAGAACAAGAACCACAAGGAGTTGTGGAACCTGTTCAAATACACAAGCAACTCGCAGATCTAGTAGGTTACGATCCGAGCCCGAGAGATATGGATTTCTCGTAACGGATAGTAATGAGGTAGAAATCATTGAGAATGATGAACCGTCAACCTACCAAGAGGCGATGTCTTCTCCTGATTCGGACAAGTGGCTTGGAGCCATGGAATCCGAATTGCAATCCATGCAAGACAATCAAGTTTGGAATTTGATTGATGCGCCCGAAGGTGTAAAAACCATAGGATGCAAATGGGTCTTCAAGAAGAAGACTGACATGGATGGGAAGGTGCATACTTACAAAGCTAGGCTTGTAGCAAAGGGTTATAGGCAAGTTCATGGTATTGACTATGATGAGACCTTTTCACCCGTAGCAATGATCAAGTCTATAAGAATTTTGCTTGCCATTGCCGCATATCATGACTATGAAATATGGCAGATGGACGTCAAAACCGCTTTCCTGAATGGAAAACTCCAAGAGGATGTGTATATGACACAACCAGAAGGTTTTGAACAAGATTCTAAGGTATGCAAATTGCAGAGATCCATCTATGGATTGAAGCAAGCTTCTAGGAGTTGGAATCTCCGTTTTGATGAATCGGTCAAAGAGTTTGGTTTCATCAAGAACGAAGATGAGCCTTGTGTATACAAGAAGATTAGTGGGAGCATAGTGCTTTTCCTTATTTTATACGTGGATGACATATTGCTCATTGGAAACGACATTCCTACACTTCAGTCTGTGAAGACTTGGTTAGGAAAGTGCTTCGCAATGAAAGATATGGGTGAAGCCGCATATATTCTTGGCATTAAGATCTATAGAGATAGATCAAGGAGGCTACTTGGTTAAAGCCAAAGTACATACATTGACAAGGTCATTAGAAGATTCCGTATGGAAAATTCTAAAGAGGGACCTTGCCCGTGTTACATGGAGTTTCTCTAAGCAAGACTCAATGTCCTAAGACAAAAGATGAGCGTGAGAAAATGAATGATGTTCCATATGCTTCGGCAATTGGGTCCATCATGTATGCCATGATTTGTACTAGGCCGGATGTATCTTATGCTTTGAGCATGACAAGTAGATACCAATCCGACCCTGGCGAAAATCACTGGATAGCCGTAAAAGCGATTCTTAAGTACTTGAGAAGGACTAAAGACTCGTTTTTGGTCTATGGAGGAATGGAAGATGATCTCGTTGTAAATGCTTACACGGATGCAAGCTTCCAAACCGACAAAGATGATAGCCGATCGCAATCGGGTTTTGTGTTTATGTTAAATGGTGGAGCTGTAAGCTGGAAGAGTTCCAAGCAAAGTACAACCGCTGATTCTACAACAGAAGCTGAGTATATTGCTGCATCGGATGCTGCAAAGGAAGCTGTTGGATTAAGAAGTTCATAACTGAACTTGAAGTGGTTCCTAGTATTGCTAATCCAATAGACCTTTATTGCGATAATAATGGTGCTATTGCTCAAGCAAAGGAACCAAGAGCACATCAGAAATCCAAACACATACTTAGGCGTTTTCATATCATTCGAGAGATCGTTGATAGGGGAGACGTAAATATATGCAGAGTACCTACTGATGACAATGTTGCGGACCCGCTAACAAAGGACTTCCACAAGCTAAACATGATGGTCATGTTAGGTCCATGGGTATTAGATACATGGGAGATTGGGCCTAGGGCAAGTGGGAGATTGTTGGTAGTGGTGCCCTAGGCACGTTTAATAAACGTTGTAATTGTTATCATTTATTTCATATCAATAAAGAGATGTTTTGATTATTATTGTTGTTCATGTTTACTTATAATAATCTCCGTCCCTAGTACTTGTTAAGCACTAGTATAAAGGCTAAATGATCATGGGATGATCATGTTAGATTTATGGGTACTTGTTTGGAACAAGGTACTGGACATGACCCGCTGTATGAGATTTATGTCATGGTCTATGTCATACATATATCTCATATTAGTTATGTCATTTGAATCCTTAGACATGAAGTTATTATAGTCTTCCACTTGATGAACATTATGTTTGACATATTCAAACGCTACCTTTAACCGGGAAGTTATAAAGGGTATGATTGGCATAATCGGATTCACGTAGGGAAGAATAATAAGCTAAATGGATTGTCCCTCCTCGGAGAGATGTCAAGCTTGGGCCTCTCGTAGGAATGATGTTGATGAAATGTTCGGCCGGACTCAAATGAATTGATTGGATCAATGTCATTTGGATTATCAACATATTCGGAATCGAGAAAGTATTGAACAAAACAAGTTGACTGTTTGACCATGACTTGTGTTCAATGACATCGTGGACAAAGGGATTGTGACATATTCTAAAGGAATGCGAACTTGTATCTAGTTATACTATTTGGGTAGGTATGACGGTTTGCTAGAACCTAATCATATCTTATGGGATCATGTTTGAGCTCATTGCCAACTTAGTATAATCCTAGAGGGTCACACACAATAGAACGAATCTTTAAAAGGACTACATTGGAATTTTGGAAATTCTGGACTTTCTGGAAGTGGGCGACCGCACATATGGACTGGGCGGCCGCACACTTATCTCAAAATGTACCAGTTTTGTTTCAGATGTTGTGCGACCGCACGAGGTTTTTGGCGGCCGCACAGTACTGTCGGGTGCAGATTCCTAATTTGATTAGGAAACGAATTTTAGGTCTACGTTATTTGCACTAAAAGCTAATGATTTTGTGAGTCTCAAAGAGTTTGAGAGAGGGTTTATTTTGTTCCAAGACATTCTTGGTTGAGGAACAAAATAATACACAAAATAAATTCCATATAGTTCTTTGATTGTGAAAAGTGTTTCACAATTTGGTCTAGCAACCAAGATCAAAGAAGCTCCTTGATATTCGTTCGAAGTGTGGATACCGCTAGAGGGTGAAAATCATCATCTTCAAAGTTCGTGTTCAAGCTTTGTGATCGTGATCAAGTCTTCAAATCTCCACCAAAGACCAAGAGAAAATTTGATAGCCATCAAGGGTTAGTTATTCCTATATTCATCTTGTTGTATTTGATTTAATCATACGAACGGATCTATGGCTTTGGTTTCTTCAAAATTTTAATGCTAATTTCCGCTGCGCATGTTTGATCGAAACCCAACACTTATGCGCGCGCACTGGATAGGGTATGTTGCAAAGGTGATGGGGGGCGCATGGCGCGTTGACTGGAGCGCATAGGCGCTAGCTCAAACTCAAGGAGTGATTTACTTCAATCTTGATCTTCTTGCCCTATTCTAAGCTGTTCTATTACAATGGACTACCTAAAAATGAAGTATAAATACTTCTTACATGTGGGTTTTAAAGTCCATGAAATAAACATAGGTGATGGATCAATCAAATCTAATCAATCCTATTACATTAAAACTGAGATATAGTGGGCATACCCAACAATCTCCCACTATTTGATTGATGCCATTACCTACTATATCAGACAATATTATACTTGATAATAACATGTCCAAATAAATGAATTGGTAAATCCTGTCTCAAGTTAATGCACACACTAGTCCAGATATAGATTTCTAATCTATTCCAATAAGGATAAAACATTACAAATGGAAAGATAGAAATGACAGTTTATAACACTTCAAATGATATATGAGTTTTAGTTTTGAATGTGTTTAAACAAGTTTAAACTTAATGCATGAAAGTATGAGCAGTTCAAATATGATGCATATGATTTTAAACAACATTCATTGTTCTACAAACAAGAAGTTTGAGTGAACAAGGTTTGAAATAATACTGATGCTTTGTTCTCATTAAAACTCGAAATATAGGAGTTGGTGATTACAGTTTTTCAGTGGAACAAAAATCAATAGGTGCTAAACACATAAGCACTAAATCACTAACAAAAGTTTCTAATCACAAAATATTTCAATTAACTTACGAAAAAAGAAACTAAGGGTTG
>JAOWBW010000439.1:0-489092 GCA_026119855.1 Campanula takesimana
GAGGGTTAAACTTGCATTCTGATCAAAATCTACATTTTTTCTGGGCATTCTGTTTCCTGATGGGGAGGCGCGCGCGTCTGCATTTTAAGCCTAAGGCGCGCTCGCATCCCACATCAAGAAACAGAATCGCCCACTTCTTCATATTCTTCATCTTCTTCTTCTGTTATTCTGCACTAATCACTTCTGCAGGGGTTACAATTATGAACATGGGACCAGGGCAATCCCCTGAGTCCAAAGTCTGACATTCTGACAGGTGTGTCCCAGAAGCGCGCGCCTCCCATAATGATTGCGCCATGCGCGCGGCGTCCCACATCAGAACTCAGAGGCGCACGCTTCTGGGTTGGTTTCCAAGCAAACAGGTTTCAGTGACTGAGCAGAACAGTGGGGTGTGGGCACAGTTGCCAGCATCAGAACAGAATTGAACCTCGGACTGTTTTAATCTATGTTTTATTTACGCGTCACACGGGTGATTCGGGAGTTGTAATTTTATGTGCTTATGTGTTTTGTGTGTTTTTCTTTCTTTTCAAAAAAAAAAAATAAAAAAAAAAAAAATAAGAAATTTTTTTGTCACTTGTTAGACCTCACACTACATGCACATATTCCTATGAACTGCTCACTATCGAGTCGCACAAGTCCAACCCAAACCCGTCGAGGCACGTCCTAGAAAGTTTCAAGCTCACACCAGACCTTGGCTCTTTCGAAGCGGTAAACCTCAGCCCGTGGCGTAGTTCAAGACTACATGCCGGGGGTGACCTTTGAGCCTCATATTCAAGCCGAGCACAAACCACACAATTCTAGTTAGGGTCTAACACTCCGTGACTCAAGTCGGTTTCCATGTACCGAGATTTCCCTAAACTAATGTCTTCAAATCATACATGCCAACTTGTTGAAGAGGGACACAATAAAAATCCGTCCCCAAAAGTGGTTATTTTGGACGAAAATAAAAATCCGTCCCCGCATGTATGCTTTACTACATTTTAGTCTAATCCCATACATGTAGGATTCACAAACATGGTGGAATCCGATGAGTATATGGGACCGCGAGATGGTCTATATACTTAGTGTGACGATTCCATTATTTTCTTAGAAACCCCAAAAGGGATTCATTCCCTCCGACTTATAAAAAAAAAAAAGAGTCTTTCTTATGTGGTTCGAGTCGTGTGCCCAACTGTGTGTTCTAAGCCTCTTCATGGACCGAAAGTGTTACTCAAGACTGACAAGGGCCTCTTCTGCAATATAGGTTCAATTGGTACTTACAAAGTCTACCGGGATTCAGCAAATCGGTTAGTCTGTGAAGAAATCACTCCAACAGCCTCCAACATCAACCATGACCGTCAGCAGCAACACCATGTCTCTCGAACAGCTCTCAACTATGGTCCAACTCCTCCAAGAGCAAGTCTCCACCCTTAACAAGGAGGCACAAAGCAAAGATGACATTTGGGCAATCCCACCTCGACAGCCAAAGGGAGGCCCACGAGGCCGAAATGGAGCTAATGAAGAAAAGCTCACCAACCTTGCCAAGGGAAAGAACAAGAGCAATGATGATGAATCCGAATGGACCGAGGGTTTGTTCAAGAGTCCTTATGTCAACACCCGCACCAAGAAGATGGGGGAACCAAGTTCCGAGAACAATGAGCCCAAATTGTGGATCTATCATGGCCTACATCGACCAAAAAATTCAATGGGCTCAACATGGGGAAAGGCTCCGACACAAGCCTTTATCAATCATCCATCCTCATGAGTACTATGGCCGCCCTTCCCGATAAGTTCAAGATGCCCGACATAGCAAATTCAAGGGCAACTCTTGCCTATGGCTCACATTGAGACTTATATTTGGGCAATGGTTCCAAAAAAGGTCTCCACCAAGGTGATGGCTCAATGCTTCCTCTCTCACTCTCGAGGGGGCGGCAAAAGATTGGTATGCTACTCTCCCGCTCACTGTCCGTCTTGATTGGGACTCCGCCATGCTTGCCTTCAAGAACCAATATCAAGGCAACACCACTCACCGCCCACAAGGAAAGAGCTAGAGAACACTACTCAACGAGATAATGAGTCCTTCATCGACTTCACAAGGAGATGGAATGACAAACTCTCCGAAATTGTTGAGAGGTCCGAACACAAAAGAGCAAATGGACATCTTTCTCAAGTGTCTCAAGATTGATCTCCGCACTCACCTAAGTGGGGCTTGCTACTCCGACTTCTCCCAAATGTATGAGGCGGGTGTACGCATGGATGACTTGTTCAAGGAGATTTAGAAGACCACTCCTACTTACCGTACAAGGCCGCTTCCAACTCCACAAAAGAGCTTCGGTCAACGCCGTCACTATTGACAAGGGGAATTACAAAAAGGTTCCTCCACCTCAAGGGAAAAGGCCCGAAGTGACCGTGTCTACACACGCCTCTCCAAGGCATGACTCAAACCGAAGTGTTCGAGGTCCTCAAGGCAAAGGGTCAAGTCACACCCGTGCAAGGTACCAACCCAAGACGATCCACGACAATCATGCTCACCACAAATATTGTGGCTACCACCAATATAGTGGCCACACCACCGAGGAATGCTTCGTTCTCCGCAATGTCATTCAAGATCTCATAGATAAGAAAGAATTTGTAGTGACTAATGACGAGCATGTCAATGTAATAGAGATAGGAAACTTGAGGGGACCACCCATTCAATCCCAATTGTGAATGGGGGCCCCAATGTTATGAATAAATTGACAATTCTTGTTATGTAGTGACTTACTTATGAGGAGGTAATGAGGGAAGTACTAGAGAATAGGAAAAAGAGAAGCAAGATGGGAACGTCATATGCTAACTCGATTCGGTCGAGTCATAGCAAGCAACCCTTCCACTTCCGCACCGAGCTCCTCTTCTCAAAGGCCGCAAGCTCACACACTCCCGAAGATCCTCTACTTGTCCAACTCAGACAACTCAAGCTAACATCTCTATTTGGGACCTCATTGCATCCTCAAAGAACATCGAGATCTTGTCATCCGCAATCTCGATGATACATCAGTTTCTCCCGATACTCTACTCCCGAGGACCTCACAGGCAATGATTGGTCACATTCACTTTGGCAACGTCATCACCTTTGCCGATATGGACCTTCCACCGTTTGGTTCCGACCACAACGAAGCTATTTACCTCAAGGTACGAGCAAGGGGGAGGCCCGTCTCAAGAGTCTTAGTGGACGGTGGTTCCGCACTCAATCTCATGCCTGGTAGAAATCATGGGCATACTGGGGCTTAAGGATTCTGATTTAAAGCCCTCTACTCAAGTAATCCGAGGTTATGACAGCACCGCCCGTACAGTCATGGGTATGATCGAAATTGACATTGAGTTTGGGAGCATGGTCATGTCCGTTCCATTCCAAGTGCTTGATATCCCGGCCTCGTTCAACTTACTGTTGGGTCGACCATGGATTCATAGTGCTAATGCCGTACCGTCAACTCTCGACCAATGTGTCAAGATTCGAAACGGTGATGAAATAGTGACCGTAATGGCTGAAAACATTACTATCCACAGAAAAGGTGAGCCCGTCCACCAAGTTCAGCACGGTCTACCAGACTCCACTCTCTCCGGCGTCTCAATCAACGCCATTGACAAAGAAGGGGGAAATGGATCATGGACCCCCAGCAATCATAAAGTACTCCGCATGATGAGGGATATGGACTACTTCCCTGGTTTAGGCTTAGGGAAATATCAGCAAGGAATCCTACATCCCGTGCAAGTCCCATTTGTCAAGAACACATTTGGTTTGAGGTACGAGCCTTCCGAAGAAGACTTGAAGCAAGAACAAGCAATCAAAAGCGAAAAGGCCCGAGCTCGTAAAGAAGGCCGTCGTTATGAGGTCCCTAATCTAAGGCCTTACCGCAAGACGTTGAATGGTTATTTTGTCCGCCAAGGGGAAGACGTTCCATACATGATCTTTCCCGAACCATGGGTTAACAACAAGGGTGTCAAAAAGCCCGGCCTCGAAATCTTCTCCGATTGTGAGATCCAGAAATCCGAAAGGGAACCAACTCCCATGTCGCCCCGTGAATGGTGGGGAAGGAAGGTGACTATAGAGTCCGAGACAGAAATCACCGTGGGGAAGAACTGACAGATTTAGCCTCCATGTTCGAGAGCTTGCCGTAATGAATGAATGCCAAGTCAACGCCATCCATGACACCGTCATCATGAACGAGACTATCAGTGAGATCCGCCAAGCTCCGAGCCGATCAACAATTGGTATTCAACAAAAGGGCCCGTGGTATCCGAGGAATTCTTAGTCCAAGAAATGGGTTGCATACCCCGCACAGCAACAAAGGAAGAGCAGCTTACACTTACTTTCGAGTCCGAGAGTGTCTCTAATACCCTCACCCAAGAGGATTTGGAGGCCATAGCCGAGCGTGTGTTTTCCTTTCTTTGCTAATGAAAAATTTGATATTTCTGAGTACCCTGAGATTGCAAACATCATAAATGATGAATTAACTAATAATGAACTTAACGAACAAGTTAATAACGATTCAAATTATGATGAAATAGACCACGAAAACACAACATACTTAAATGAACTTGCTCAACAAGTCCGTAGTCGTGGCGAGAATGGTCCAAAGGCTGACGAAGAATTGCAGGTTGTTAATCTGGGTACCGAAGATGAGCCAAAAGAAACCAAGATTGGAAGCTTCTTCAAGGGAGACGACAGAGACAGATTGACTGCATTACTACGGGAGTTCGTGGATGTGTTCGCATGGTCATACAAAGACATGCCGGGTTTAGACAGAAAGGTAGCGGAGCACAGGATTCCGATCAGAGAAGATGCCAGGCCAATAAAGCAGAAGCTCAGGAAGATCAAGCCAGAATGGTCTCTGCAGGTCAAAGAAGAGATTGAGAAGCTCCTCAGCGTGGGTTTCATCAAGGTTATCGAGTATCCGACATGGTTAGCCAACATTGTGACAGTCAGGAAGGCGAACGGCAAGGTCCGAGTTTGTGTAGACTTCCGGGATTTAAACAAAGCTTCCCCAAAGGATGATTTTCCACTCCCTAATATCGACATGCTAGTCGACTCCACTGCTGCCTAAGAGGTTCGCTCATTTGTGGATGGGTTCGCTGGGTACAATCAGATTCTCATGGCCGAGGAAGATCAATATAAGACAGCCTTCACAACACCGTGGGGTACCTTCTGCTACACAGTCATGCCGTTTGGGTTAAGAAACGCTGGGGCTTCCTACCAAAGAGCCGTGACAGACTTGTTCCACGATATGATTCACAAAGAAATCGAGGTCTATGTGGACGACATGATCATTCACTCCAAAGGGACCGATGGTCAACATTTGATCGATCTCCGCAAGTTCTTCGAAAGGCTTCGTCACACAAGATGAGGCTCAACCCTGCAAAGTGCACATTCGGGGTTATCTGAGGCAAAGTTCTTGGTTATATGGTCACTGAAAGGGGAATCGAAGTAGACCCCTCCAAAATCAAGGCAATCATTGGCATGCCTCCTCCAAAGACACAGAAAGAGATTAAAGGTTTCGTGGGCAGACTACAGTACATCAGTCGGTTTGTGCACCAACTCACTTCCATGTGCGAGCCAATCTTCAAGTTACTCAAGAAGAATGTGGCTCTAGAATGGACCGACGCGTGCCAAGAAGCCTTCGAGCAAGTGAAGCATTACTTAACGTGCCCTCCTGTTCTAGTTCCGCCGCACAAGGAGAAACCTCTGTTGCTTTATCTCACTGTCAATGATGAAGCCCTAGGGGATATGTTAGCACAAGAGCAACGAGAGTCCACAAAGGAGAACGCCATTTATTTTGTCAGTCGCCGATTCCAAGGAGGCGAAAAGAACTACTCTGTCTTAGAGAAGTCATGTGCAGCATTGGTTTGGGTCACTCAAAAGCTCAAACACTATATGGAAGCTTTTCCGATCAAGCTAGTAGCAAAGGTGGACCCGCTCCGCTACATCTTCGAGAAGCCTTTCATGTCAACAAGAATAGCCAAATGGTACTTCATGCTCGCCGGCTACGATATCACTTACGTCACACTAAAATCCGTCAGGGGGAAGTGTTCAGTGACCAGCTTGCCGAATTCCGTGTGACGAAGTGAAGGGGGAAGATGTACAGTTCCCCGACGAGCATTTAATTTGTACCACAACCGAGGAAGACAAGTGGCAACTTTTTTTCGATGGCGCCGCCAATAAACACGGTTTTGGTATAGGGGTATTGCTTGTCGATCCAAAAAGACATCTACACTCCCATTGCCATACGCCTGGAATTCGAAGCTACCAACAACATTGCCGAGTACGAAGCATGTATAGCGGGGCTAGAAGCATCTCTCGACAGAAACGTCACGGAACTAGAGGTGTTCGGCGACTCTTTGCTCCTTATCAATCAGCAATCGGGTAAATGGCGAACCCAAGACCCGACTCTCCAACAGTATGGTCAGCACCTTGAAGAACTGGTTGAACAATTCCAAGAGATCACTTTCAACTATCTGCCAAGGGATAAGAATCGCTTCGCCGATGCACTGGCCACTATAGCTTAATTAGTTGAAATGCCCAAAGGGAAAATGGTGAAGCCTTTCAAAATTACTCGAAGGAACAGTCCAACATATTGCATGAGTATCGAGACCAACGAGGTTCAAACAAACTCTCCGTGGTATTCGGATATCATGAACTTCCTCAAAGACGGCACTTATCCCGAGAACATCAATAAGAAGTCTCAAGCAGCTCTGCAAAGGTTAGCTTCTCGGTACGTACTGATTGGGGACCGAGTCTATAAAAGGCACCACGACGGGATCAATCTCTTATGCGCCAATGAGACCGAAGCTCAAGAGATAATGTGTGAAGTGCATGAAGGAGAATGTGGACCCCACATGAATGGGTTTATGCTAGTCAAGAAGATACTTCGCATTGGTTACTATTGGAGCACTATGGAACGAGACTGTATCGAGAAAGTCAAAAGGTGTGCCAAGTGCCAATTCCACGCTAATCTGCAACATGCTCCACCCTCACAACTTTACAACATGGTCACACCTTGGCCTTTCTCTTGTTGGGGGATAGACATCATCGGTAAAGTTCATCCTGCCGGGAGCAATGGGCAATCATTCGTCCTAGTAGCAGTCGACTACTTCACAAAGTGGGTCGAAGCACAAGCCTATCGAACCCTCAACGCCAAGAAAGTGGCCGAATTTGTAAAGATTAATATCATGTGCCGATACGGCGTGCCTCATGAAATCATTTCCGACAACGGCTCTCACTTTGAGAAGGAAATGGATGCACTTTTGGTAGAATACAAGATCACCAAGCACAAGTCATCTCCTTACCGGCCCCAAGCAAATGGCGCAGTCGAAGCAGCAAATAAGACCATCGAGACCATCGTCAAGAAGATGGCCTCAACAGGAAGGGATTGGCCCGAAAAGCTACCATTAGCATTGTGGGGCTACCGCACATCGATACGATCCGCAACAGGAGAAACTCCTTATGCATTGGTCTATGGTTCTGAAGCCGTACTCCCTATCGAGCTTGAAGTCCCATCTCTACGGGTCCTCCTCGAGAATCAAGTCAACGAGGTCAACTGGATGCAAAGTCGATACGAACAGCTAGCCTTACTCGACGAGAAAAGGTTAAGAGCACTCGAACGCATGAGGGCATATCAGCAAAGGATGGCAAGAGCTTTCAACAAAAAAGTGAAGCCTCGAAACATCAATGTGGGAGATTTGGTCTTAAGACAACATCCTCCTAATGCCATGAATCCCCTGGGGAAATGGGGACCCCGATGGATCGGTCCGTACGTGGTCAAAAAGATACTAAGCGGTGGTGCAGTCCGGCTCGTGGATTTAGATGGTGACCAGCTGCCAAAGGAGGTCAACCTCGACAAGCTCAAGAGGTTATACGCTTAATAAACAAAGACCAATAAAAAAAAAAAAAAATAAAATAAAATCGCTCGCTAGGTTGAAAACCCGCAAGGGCGGCCTAGGCAAAAATTAGAGCACGTGCAAAAAAGAAGCCCGCTAGATTGAAAACCCGCAAGGGCGGTCTAGGCAAAAAACAGGGTGCACAAAAAAAAAAAAAAAATGGTGGTCTTTGTTTGTTTGAACTACGAAGACCTGAGCCTCCCAACTGGAGGAACGTAGGCAACCTTCGGGTGCGGTCTAAAACATATCAAAAATACCCAATTCACTTCAAATAACAAAATGCAATTTTTATTCATTCAATGAATTATTCAAACCATTACAACGGATTTATTGAGCAACAAAAGACATCAAAATATTAAATCCTAAAACAAAGTGGTCTAATTGCAATCTCTTGGGGTACAAAGAAAAATCTAATCTTTCTTAGGTTTGGGAACCCATTGCTTCTTGTTATGTCCTTTAGTCTTCTTGGACAGGGACGGAACATTCTTGGGACCACCGAGACGGGACAAAACGCTAGGACGGGACGGAGCTTCATCAACGGCCTTCCCTTTACCCTTATCAAGCGGAGCCTTAGCGGGGACAACCATGGGACGCTTCCACACATAAGAGGAATTTCCTTTACCTTTCTTCTTCTTGGGAAAATGACGGGGTCTATAGTCCCGCACATGAACCACCGGTCTCACAGGGTCAACAACATCGTCATTGGGCCTTCCCAAACGATCAAAAACGCTCGGACGCTTCTCCACCATCGAGACGGACCCCACAGCTGGAACGGCGCTCACCATTGGAACGGACTTCTCACCCTCGGGGACGGAAACCTTAACTTCAAAGGAGAAAGTCATGGGGGCCATTATGACAAGAATTTTGTGATTTTAGGAGGAGAAAGTGTTTGCAAAAGAATGCTGTGTGACCATTCTGGTCGAAAATAGTTCAAATTTATAGCTGTTGGAACATTCTGATCAGAAAAGAAAGGGGCTGTAATTCAGCAGTCCAGAAGCGCGCGCCTCCGACCAGGGCTTCACAACGCGCGCGCCTCCCATAAACAAGGCCCGACGCGCGCGCCTTTGACAGCAGTTCAGACAGAAACAGCCCTTGTCAGTTCAGAACAGAACCCAAGCACTTCAACATACCCAACCTGCAGCAAAATCAAATCCCAGCAACAAAAAGGAGTTCAAGCATCGACAACAAGCACCCTTTGGGCACACATTTGTTTGTAAAGAGTCAACATCTAAGATCGAGTCGCTAAAAGAACATAAAACGAGTAGTAAGATAACTAGGATTGTAAATACATGTTAAATGTTATTACAGGCAAAAGTAAAAGTGTTTCAATCCCTTATCCTCTCAGCCACAACAGCTCGGGCACGTCATCACCAACACTGTGCTCACCCCCTGCTACCGCTCTCGGTCTCCTCATCGTCATCATCATCCTCATCATCATCATCATTATCATCATCAGACTCAGAGGTCTCAATCACAACATCAGGACGGGTCCTCTTAGCAGCTCTCCCCGATGAACTGGCGCCGCCCCGGCTCTGGCTACCCTCTCGGCTCAGACTCCTACTATGGCTCAGACTCCTGCTCAGCGACTGCCTCGCCAAAGAGACAGCCTCATCAATGTCCAGTGCAGCATCCCTGCAGCCTCGTCCCATGCCCCGAGCACCTCGGGCAGCTCCTCTCGCAACACCAGAGACAGCACCGGCAGCATCTCTAGTCATGGCAGCAATATCCCTGCACAGCTCCAGCACCCTCTCCTCCAGCTGACGGAGCCTCCGCCTCATTCCTTTGTTCTGCCTACCCAAGTGCCTATAAGCAGCTACGGGCACCTGTTGCAACAAAGGACAGGGAAAAGAAATTACAAAGGGACAGAAAAACAAGACTGGAACTGAGAAAATGCAAAGATGGTCAGAGAAACACACCACGGCAGCCTGAGCGGGAGGCTCTCTCTCCGGTGACATATCCTCGGGAACAATCTCCCTCTGATCCTCAAAGACCCCAAAGTTTGAATAAGTGTAATAAGGAGGAGGCAAAGGAGGATCAAAACAATACCCGGCACCGGTAGTGTAAAACCGAGCAGAGGTCGAAGGAGCAGCCTGTGATCTCCTCGGATCAGCGAACATAAAGCCCTGCATCAAGTTGTTCTCCCTGAAGAGGCCATAATCCTGATCCAAGTGAATAAAAGGGACGGCATCAACCCCTACCATATATGCCGCACGATCAGCCTCTGAAAGTGACCTCTAGTTACGAGGGCAGTAAGGAGGAACGTCTGGAACTGCAGGACGAGGAGGGGTGTAAAAGTCTGTCACCTGGGTACCATGCTGCCAAAATACTCTGTCTCCCAAGTACAGAGCCATGCACTCACCCGAACTCATCAAAAGCCGAGAACGGGTAGGAATAAGAGTGTGCTCAAACCAGTGCTGAACTGATCTCCACGGATACAAAGAAAAGGCAACAGACTCAGGCCTCAGGGTGTCCAAGTGCCGTCGGGCCGAAGTAAGACTAATGGGATTCGTGCCAATCTTCACATTCCTCTCCTTATACGCCCACCGTGCGCAGTCCGGATACTGGGGCTGGCCCTCCTTGGCAATCTTGAAATCCCTCAGATTCAGGATAGCAAAAGCCCAAAGCTGTAGACAAGAGGCAGAAACAAAGTTAATGACAGTCAACGAAAAAGGCAGTTATGACTAAGGCAAGGAGAATATAAAAAAGGGACAGTAAGCGGTATACCTCCCACAGCAAGCTGAAGCCCGTAACAGAGCTGGTGGTCGAGCGGCTGGTCAAATCCATGCCGTGGTAACAAGCAGCCAAGCCCGCTGCGCCCCAGTTATACTGGCCGATCTGGTCCAAGTCCACTAACAAGTCAAGCAGAGCCAAAGAGGCCGAAGATCCCCCATTGGCAAACAGAGTGTGGGATAACAAGTACCAAATGAAGCAACGGGCCACAGCATCAACCCGATCAGCAGTAACACCCCGAGCCTCAGCCATCAGGATGCTGAAATAAGCCCGGATTCTCCCCCATGTCACTCGAGAATTCTTAACCTCGAACCGACAGTCAACCAAGGCCAGTAACTCGTCCGGAGTTCGAGCAGCCCCTCTCAAACCAAAAGGGACAGGCACCCCCATGAACGGTAAGCCCGTCAAAGCTGTGAAATCAGTAGGCGTCATAGTCACCTCGCCCATGGGTAAATGGAAGGTATGGGTGGTATCCCACCATCTCTCCCTCAATGCCTGAACCACATCAGGGTCATTCTTCAAAGCTGGGAGGCTAGTGACAAAAAGACCAAAATGAGTCCCTGTGACTCAGGCCCGAACATTCTCGGGCAACCTCTTCCATATAGAGATGGGCCCATGAGCCCCACCGCGAATCTCTGTCAAACGGGTCCACTCCTGAAAGGGAAAAGAGGAACAGCAAAAATTTCATCAGCACGACTGCTAGAAAACGGATGAAGTCAACACAGAGATTTCAACGGCAGAACAATGTACAAGCAAGTGTGCGAAAGTGAAAATGGACATCCCAACATGTTCCTTACAACAAATCAGCAACAACAAACAACATGCAAAGAATGATCAATAAAGCTGCTGCGGCAATATTTCGGGTAAAGAAAACAGAACTTCATGAAACCCGAAATCGACAAGAAAGGTGAGGCATTCTTACCAAACCCGAAGTCACGAAGTGAGAAATATGGGTATGAGGCCGGAAAGTAAGCAAGCTCGGGTCCATAGCTTCAACCCCAATTTCGGGCTCCTCGCCCTGTGGCATCTCAAACGGAGGTGATTGCTGACGATCCGACATCGTTTCTTTGACGGAATTGATCCTAGAGCAGCAAGAAAGTGTTTTGGGGTGATTTCTCTACGAAAATTGGGCTTGGAATTTGGAGGGTTCTTCAAATTTTTGAAAAATGGCCGAAAACAGCGAACAGCCTGTTTAAATGTGCTGAACTTATGCGCCAGGCGCGCGCCTCCCGACATACTCATCCGAGGCGCGCGTGTCCCATAGCGAGGCTCGGACGCGCGCTCTTCCCATCAGCAGGCAGGGTCAGAAGCAGTCTCCCATGCAGAAGTCCATGCATCGTGTCAAGGTTTCCCCACGGATTCCGAGCTCCCTGAGTTCTGTCACGGGTGCCACGCCCCCCTCAAAAGTCAATCTCAACATTTCATCCCCAGCAGGAACATTTTTCTGGTCGCAGTCAACTGTGCCCGTACCCCACAATTCAAAAGTCAAGTGTGACTCCAAATGGCACGAGACTTCAAAGCAATATTTCATCAAACGGATTTACTAACGGATTCGTCAACAAGGGTTCACCAACGGACTCATCCAAGGGATTCACTAACGGATTCATCAAACGGATTCACCAACGGATTCGTCAACAAGGGTTCACCAACGGACTCATCCAAGGGATTCACTAACGGATTCATCAAACGGATTCACCAACGGATTCGTCAACAAGGGTTCACCAACGGACTCATCCAAGGGATTCACTAACGGATTCATCAAACGGATTCACCAACGGATTCGTCAACAAGGGTTCACCAATGGACTCATCCAAGGGATTCACTAACGGATTCATCAAACGGATTCATCAAACGGATTCACCAACGGATTCGTCAACAAGGGTTCACCAACGGACTCATCCAAGGGATTCACTAACGGATTCATCAAACGGATTCACCAACGGATTCGTCAACAAGGGTTCACCAACGGACTCATCCAATGGATTCACCAACGGATTCATCAAACGGATTCACTAACGGATTCGTCAGCAGGGTTCACCAACGGACTCATTCAATGGATTCACCAACGGATTCATCAAACGGATTCACCAACGGATTCGTCAACAAGGGTTCACCAACGGACTCATCCAAGGGATTCACTAACGGATTCATCAAACGGATTCACCAACGGATTCGTCAACAAGGGTTCACCAACGGACTCATCCAAGGGATTCACTAACGGATTCATCAAACGGATTCACCAACGGATTCGTCAACAAGGGTTCACCAACGGACTCATCCAAAGGATTCACTAACGGATTCATCAAAAGGTTCACTAATGGCCTCATTCAAAACATTCAGCCGGCGGGTTCACCTAACGGATCATGCCACCCTCTCTATCAACAAAAGCCGCTCACACAGGGAGCGCACCACTATCTCTCGCAATTTCAAATTCCTGCTTCCATCGAGTCTTTGCCTTTTCTTGGTGATGTCCTCGGCGGGTGTTTTTAACTTTCGTCGACGCGTTCTGCTTTGCAGTCCACGTCGCCGAGGGGCTCTGTAGACACCCCGCCTTGGACCGCTCACCCCGATTGCACATTTGATTTTGTGTTTCTCCCCATTCTAAGTGTTTCTCGTTAGTTTCTGTCACTTCCGTTAAGTTCCTGACTGACTTCGTTAAGTCCAGGGACTAAACTGAATGACAGGGCTGACTTTCTAGTCCATTCTGTCAAAATTGCCTTCTCTGAGTCGCGCGCCTCCGACAGGAGGAGCCAGGCGCGCGCGCCTCCCGCCCCCAAAGCAGGAAGCGCGCGCCTCTGGGCGTCAGTTACAGATTTCTGGCCAGGATTCCCTCCCTTGCTCAATTTACAGGATTTTGCCCGGGAAGGATTTCTTGGTGACTGAGTTTTGGCACCAAAAACACCCCTCTTTCACCTATAAAAACCTCTCTTTACCTCCATTTTCAAGGATCGAAAACTTGGACCGAAAATTGAACTTACAAAAACTATACCAAAATCACTTTCTAAAGGTTCTCCAAGGATTTCATCAAGAAATATTTGAAGGTCTTCAAATTGTAGGTAAAAGTCCATCTTTTCCTTCCTTTTCTACTTCATCTCCTCTCTCTTTTTACTTTGATCAAATGTGCAATCACCCAAATCATTTTGGGACATGACTCTAATGATCACCTCATCTCATTGAGGTTGGTTAAGGAGTTATCTCCTACATTCCAAATCCTATTTTTAAATCCCCCCTTTTCATGACTTAAAGAAGAAGAAGAAGAACATTTTCATTCATGTAGATTTTGATCAAGCAAGACCAACTTTAGTTGGGCAAGATGGGTGTTTCGGTACTTCCCATCTCGTAATCTAACCCCCGAACCTCAAAACAAAGAATCTCTGTTTTCGTAATCAAACTTAGGCTACAATCAATAGGTTTTTCTTATGTTCCTCAAAACATAGGTGGCGACTCTAAAAACAAGTTAGACATCCTAGGATACAAACCAACGCGCGCTCGAGCCTAAGGCCGTGGTTTCCCCCGGGGTATCTACAACTTGCCATGTTCACACACGCACCCGCGCACCCCGCAATGTTAATACTTGTACTTTGTCGATACTTGTACTTTGTATATACCTTGTACCGTGTACCCTTGTTATCTTCGCTTTAGTATTAGGGTCAAACAAAACTCTGATATGCTCCCCTGTACATGGCTCTCTCTCCCTCTCTCATGCATTGCATTGCATCATCCTAACATCAAAAACTTCTCTCTTTTCTCCTTAAAAGGAATTAGTTTCTTGCCACACACTACCACAGTCCGTGTCAGCACTGCACATGTCCCCATTACCCGGAGTATTCGATGTGCAGGAATTTGTGTGCTACTGCCGCACTCTTTTCGAGTCACTCGTCTATTCCACTCACCGTATACGGTGGGAACCTTTTACCTAACCCGTGTCAACCCACACTAGTATAGGTATCACACCTAGGTTTTGACCGGTTGGTTTGGCTAGCTTTTTCTTAATAGTCAATTAACGTGCTGTCTATGTCGAGTCATCCCCAAGTCAATGATGAATCGAGATCTTTGAGAGAAAGTGCACAAAAAAGTGATTTCCCTACAAGGGACGTGCCAAGGTGAGATGAGTGTTTATTGTCAAGATCTCCGCTCATTATTAACTTGCGTAGGATGTAACATAGACGTCACGTTAAATGCCTTTAAGGAAGGGTTAGTCGTAGGATCCGATGGTTGGTGGAAGCCGCTTGCCCTATAGGACCCTCGCCCAAATTGTCCGTTTGGGGGTGTGCAATGCAGGTGAAAAACGAGGGGTCTATAGACGTAATGATGGCCTCCACTGATCGTAGTCTTCTAACTAGCTGCGAAAAAGGGGTACCCCTTCCAACCAATTAGGATGTAAATAATGTATGTTTTTATAAATTAAAATATACTTTGCATGAGCCTTCCCCCTCTCCTAAAGCTCCATTGCCCTTCAATCTTTCAGCAAAGCGAGTTTGGATTCGTTCGGGTGGTCGACTACAACGTGAAGCTTCTACTCCGTCCACGTTCTCAGTCTCGTCATCAGCAATGTCAACTCCCGCTTCAGATTCAGCCTCTGCTCCTCCTGCCAGTACCGCCGAGCTCAACACCGAGGCTACTCTCAATGGTATTCCCCCAAGCCTCCAGAACTTCCTAGCCGGTCTCGAAGCCAAGATCAGGAATCTCGAGGAAAGCAACAAGATGTTGGAAGATCAGAACCAACAGTTGAAGGGTCACATTCAACAAAAGGGGACTAAACTGGTGCCCGATGGAGAGAATTTCATTTATGTCGAGGATGAAGAGGTCAATACCAACTGTCCCCCCAACACCAATGCGACTGCCTTCCCATTCCCAAGCTACCGCAATGTTCCACCTCCTTCTCTCTACACCCAACATGGTTTCACTAGCATGAGCAAGAACAAGGCTGTCTATGAACCTTCCCCTAAACTGCTTGGTGGCTACCTCTCCGCTAGCAAACTACCCACACCCTCGTTGCCTCTGAGTATTGGGATGGCCGCTGCTACTGCTTCCACTACTCCTCCCGTCATTCTGTCAGAAACTATCCCCGACATCTCCAATCACCCTGTGGTTATGGCCATGCAAGAGCAAATGCGAAAGTTGATCGAGACCGTGGATAAGCAAAGTGCACCGACTACCAAGACAATAAACCCTAGCCAAGTAGGGGCTCTCCCCAAGGATTTCAAGATGCCTAAGGTGGCAATGTTTCATGGTGACTCGTGTCCTAAGACTCATTTGGATAGTTATGTGTTGGCCATGAGGGCTCGTGACTGCACCAACGAACAAATGGCTCGCGTATTTCATAGCACTTTGGATGGTATAGCTCTGCGTTGGTTCTTGGGGCTAGAACCAAGCGAGAGGCAAACTTGGGATCAGATCAGCGCCATTTTCTGTGAGAAGTATCAAGCTAACTTGGATTGGCACGTGAATCGAACAGATCTTGAGAACACTATGCAAAAGCCCGGCGAGGCTATTTATGATTTTTACAAGAGGTGGAACCATAGGTTGTGTGAGGTCCAATACCCACCAAAGGCGAAGGAACAGAAACAGATTTTCTACAAATGCTTGCTACCAGAGATGAAATCAGCTATAGGTAATGGTTACTTCCCTGATTTGCGGGAAATGGTTGACGCAGGAGTAAGGTACGAGGCAGGGTTCACTGGGATTGTGCCGCCAAAGGAAAGTCCAAAGACCAACAACAACAACTCCTTCCGCTACAAGGCTCCTACTGCGCCTGCGCCTCCTAGGGGTGGAAAGGAGGCCGCCGGCCAAGTGAATATGGTCCAGAAAGTGGTCCCGTTAGATGTTCAAGCCGTAACAAGGAATGGGGCTCCGTCGCAGAGAGAGAGGGAGCACTTTGATGATTTTGGTATGCCCATGGGGAAAGTCTTTGACGTGTTAGTCAAGAGAGGTCTTATCAAGCCTTTAGAGAATTACCAACCCGCCTACCCAAGAACTGATTTGGACGCCTCCAAGTTCTGCAAGTATCACAAGCACATCGGGCACACAACGGATGGTTGTATTCAATTGAAGCGCGTAGTACAAGGGTTGATCAATGACAAGAAGATTGAGAAGCCGAAGGGTCCTAATGTGGTGAATAACCCTCTTCCTAACAATGGGGGTGGGGTGAATATGGTGCAAACATGCGAGATTAGTATCCTAGAGCTCATGGATGCCTTTGACAAGATAGGGCTCACGATGGTGGATATCTTCATAGCATTGGTGACGTTAGAAATGCTCGAACCATTAGAAGGACACCTTCCCCGCCTTGGTTGCGATTTATCGAAGTTTTGCCACTACCACAAGTGCACCGGTCACACTACCGAAGAATGCTTTGAACTCAAGAAGGCCGTGCAAGAGCTCATCCACAAGGGAGTCATCGAAGACCCTAGAGATTATGTAGCTAGCAATGTACTTATGGTAGAACTTAGTGAGATCACTGATCCGGCCGAGCCTGTTGTGGCGGACTGTGATGAGATGGGTTGTATTTCAATGACTAATAATACAGAATCTTCTTGCTACTTGTTGTCTTTAGAAGAACTAGTGAGTGAAGTCGAATCCCTAGAGGAAGAGAGTCCCAAACCCTCTCAACCTCTTTCTTGGGCCGAAATCTTCGAGGAGGCCGAAAAGACCGAAGTTTCGCCCCTTTGTCATGACTCGCCATTGTCTTTGGAGGAGCTACGTGCAGAAGTTTGTCTCCTTACAAGATCCGGTCAAGTGTACCAATCCGACCCGAGGGGTACAAATAAAGTCTTTGGGAAGGAACCCGAGCAAGCCGACCTAGACAAAGAAGACCCTATCCTCACTCAACTCAAACAAACCCAAGCCCATATTTCACTATGGTCCCTACTCACCTCCTCCCTAGCCCATCGCCTCATGCTCGAACAAAACCTCGCCGCCACCATAGTACCATCCACTATTACCCCGGAGGACGTCACCCACATGATTGGTAATATCCACTATGGAAACATCATCACTTTCTCGGAGCTAGACAAGCCGGTGTTCGGAGTTGATCATAATGAGCCTTTATACATCACTGTCGAAGTAAATGGCAAGAAGATTCCCCGTGTATTCATTGACAATGGTTCTGCTATTAATATCCTGCCTTCAAGGATGATGGATGTAGTTGGCGTTCATGGTGTTGATTTACGCCCATCCAAGCAAACCATCAAAGCTTATGACTCTACATGCCGCGCCGTGATAGGCGAAGTCACCTTGCCCATTACTATCGGGACAAAGATCCTGCCAACCGATTTCCACGTCATTGATATCCCCGCAACCTTCTCACTCCTCCTCGGCCGGCCATGGTTACATCAGTCGGGCGCTGTCCCATCTTCCCTGCACCAGTGTGTGAAGTTTCAATCTGGTAATGAAGTGACCATCATCTACAGCGATCTCGTAACTGCCCAAGGGACGGACACCAAGGGCGTTCATGTCTTACAGATTCAGCATGGGGAAGAGAGCCGACTCTTCAACGGCTTCGAAATAGTCGCTCAAGCACAGATCTGTACCATCGACCTCACCAAAACAACGGATAAAGTGGCACCTGTTGTCAAGATACTGCGTAATATGGGCTTCATACCGGGGCTGGGGCTAGGTAAGAACTTGCAAGGTCCCACAAGTCTGGTTAGAGAGATTGATCACCGAGGATTGTTCGGTCTTGGATACACCCTTACTCTTGAAGACAAGATGGAGCAACAGAGGATAGAATTGCTTAAAAAGATGAAGCTTCCCTACAAAAAGCATGAAATGCGGCCATACCGCCTGTCCCTAAATAGCTACTTTGTTAGGGAAGGCGAGGAGTTTTCGTGTTTTGAGTTCGCAGAGCCATGGATTGACCCCACTGGGAAGTTGCAAAAAGGGTTCGAGATTTTCAGAGATGTGGAATTCGATCGGTCCAACATGAAGCTGACTTACATGGAATATGACAAAGCCACGGGCAGAGTTAGAACCATCAGGCATGAGTACTCCACCAAGGTTGCAGATGACTTGGCAGATCAACTTGAAGCCGCAACCCTTGACAAGCCAGCAATAGAAGCCGCAGAAACTCCAAGTTTGACTGAGACGTGGGACGGCCAATATCTGCTTCAACATATGGGTAATCTGGGGCTGCACGAAGACATGGTTGCCGTCATTGAAGATGATTCTGAGGACAAGGTGGACCCAAGGACATTGGTGGCACCCATGGGGGACAAGCTCAAGAATTGGTGCATCATTGGGGGACCTATAGCTACTCCGGAATTTATGATGGGAACACTGGGGCTTACTCCTTCTCCTGTCGCCGCTCCTGCAGCATCACCTGTCACTCACCCAAAATCCCCGTCCCCAGAGTCTAGTGTTTTACATTTCGAATTTGAGTCTTCCTCTAAGTCTGACGACCTTACGTCCGAAGACTATGATCTTGTTGCAAACGCTATATTCCCTTTTGCCATGAATGAAACCCTCGACCTTTCCGAGTATCCCTCCATAGTTACTCTTTTAACTGATAAATTGGCTAATAATCAAACTAATGATATACACTTAGTTAATAATGATTCATTAGAAGAGGCGGACACAGACCAATTAAATGATGAATACATTAAAGAAATCTCAGAACAGGTTATTAATCAAAAAGAATCTCGAGCCCAAGCTGCCGATGAGGTGTTAACATGCGTGAATTTGGGGACCGGAGCCGAGCCTAAGGAAACGCAGATTGGAAGCTTCTTCAGCGGAGCCGAAAGGGAAGCACTGATTGAGCTACTCAGAGAATATGTGGATGTGTTCGCATGGTCTTATGAGGACATGCCGGGGCTCGACAACTCGATCGTAGAGCACAGAATCCCGACAGCACCAGACGCTAAGCCAGTCAAGCAGAAGCTGCGCCGCATTAAGCCGGAATGGTATTTGCAAGTGAAGGAAGAGATTGAGAAGCTACTCCGTGTGGGTTTCATCAGGGTGATCGAATATCCAACTTGGTTATCAAATCTGGTGACTGTCAAGAAATCCAACGGTGAAGTCAGAGTATGTGTGGATTTTAGGGATCTCAACAAAACTACGCCAAAGGATGACTTCCCCCAGCCAAATATCGACATGTTGGCGGACGCAACCACCCATTATGAGGCCAAGTCGTTCGTTGATGGGTTTGACGGCTATAACCAGGTCGAGACAACCGAGGAGAACCAAGAAGCAACCCCCTCCACAACCTCGGGGAGGACCATCAGTCGGCGAGTTCGAGCCGTGTTGAGAATGCAGTCTCCTCGGAACAAAGCCGAAAAGGAAGAACTCGTCAAGTTACTGCAACACCTCAACCATTTTACAACAGTGGGGGAACCGATGCTCAGAGAAATAGAAAGGGCCCGCGACTAAGAATGGAGTTCGAGATGTGAGTTCGCATTATGCTGCCTCAAGGAGTACCTCGCGAATACCCCAATCCTGCACCCGGCACATGGGAATGAACTTCGGACCCCAACACCAACGACAGAATTGTGGCCCTCGCACCAAGAAAAGAAGATCAGTGAAAAACTGCAAAGATTTTCGGAAAATACCCCCTCTCAGTCCACCGATACACAAGAATGGGGACCCCTTTCGAAATATTGTTCGACCAACTGAAACAAATGGGCAAGATGCAACCTTTAGGGGAACATTCACTACTCTCCGAATTACCACCCCTTCAACCATTTGAACCTACCAAAAGTTGCTCTTACCACCAAGACGAAGGCCACGACACCAATGACTGTGTCGCTCTACAAAGGAGAATCCAAGGCTTGATGGACGCGAACATGCTCACCAGCGTGAGAGGATTTTGGTTCTATAGGGAAGGCGAAAACTTAGAACTCCTCGGTTGCTGCGAAATCGAGCCTTATAACGACTCGGAGGCACCCTCGTACCTGACTGCAGAAACGATTCAAGACATCTCAAGAGAAATAGAGGATTTGAAGCAACGCGTCGGCACAATGACCAAAGCTCAAGGTGCACCACAAGACTGACAGAATGACAGATTTGGATGGCAGCCCGCCTAAGGAAACAGTCAACATCAGCAAACTCGGACGCTACTATGACTAGACTCCCCCTCTTAAAAAAAAAAAAAAAGTGTTTACTACGCAAAAAGAAGCCCGATGGACTGAAAACCCGCAAAGGGCGGTCTATGCAAAATAAGGGTGCGTATAAAGCTCGCTAGATCGAAAACCCGCAAGGGCGGTCTAGGCAAAAGTTAGAGCATTCCCCCTTCTATCTTCCCTTTCTTTAAAATCATTCTAGTCTGACTGGAATGAACTACGGTGACCTGAGCCCCTTAGTCTTATTTGTAAAAGGGGAACGTAGGCAGCCTTTCAAAAGGTGCGGTCTAAAAAAACAAATAAACATCCAAATCTTGTTAAGCAATAAAGATAGAAGTTGTATTTTCTGAAAGCAAAAACTTTTATTTCCATAGTCATTGCATGTTAACACTTATTTGATGAGTCTAAGCTTGACATACTTTTTGAATGAATAACCTATTCTGAAATTGAAACTAAAACAAAAGTAAACTAAATTAAACTAATGTGTCTGCAACGACCATGGAGAGACGCTCGGGATTACCCCTTAGTGCCATTTGTGCCCTCGGTCTCTTTCTTCTTGCTTTGCCCACGGCGAACTTTCTTCTTGCTAGGATTCCCGCAAAACCTTCTTTCAAACTCGCTAACACCTTTAGCCTTTCCATTAGGAGCCTCTTCGCCCTTCCTCTTCTTTGACGCCCCCACTTCTTCTCCGCCTCCGTTAGCCACGCTCTTACTCATCCTCCTCTCATAAGCCTCAGCCTCCTTAATCCTCAAGGAAAAACTTGGAGCACAGGATCCCAAAATAGTGCCCCTTAGGGTCTCTAGAGTCTGCTCCGCATGCCCAAGTCTCCCCATATACCAGTCCAAATACTCGCGTGGCAGGAAGGTGTTGCTAGAGCGTGTGAGGAAGGTCCTACGACTAAATCCGGCCTCGCCCCACATCTGAGAAAGAAGGACTGAGACACTATCATCCAACTGAAGTACCCCAAATGGAAAATCATCTCTCTCCTCGTCCCAACCCTCCGAGATGGTCTGCACCAAACCATACTGACGAAGCACTCTAGAGGGATAGTAAAAGGTAGTCCCAGAAAGGGTCGGAACTTTGATCATGTGAAGTCCCACTTGTTTCTCCCTCACAGAGTGAATGTGCCAATGGGGCACCACCCACTGAATGTCGTCAGTCACCATTTCCGCCAAATACTTTTCCCAACCTTTGAGAGTCATGCCCTCAAACTGCTCCGCCATGCCTCTAATGCGGTGCATCCATGGGGCCACCTTCAGAGAAGCCGCCGGTTTATTCACTCGAAGCCTCTCTTGCAACCACATGGTCAAAAGCCTATCGCTACCACAAGGCATCCCACCATAAGCCGCGAGATGGGGAATCCCACAGAGCATCTCCCCAAGAATGGCTGGTACGATGTCATAACCTAAACGAGCCGAATTCACCATGCCCAAACACCCCTCACTAGCAAATCCAACCTCAGAAGGGAAAAGAATAGAGGCAAACAGACATAGCGCAAGATGGTCCAAGGAACGGTCAGAGGCTACATCCATGTGTATAAAGTCATCCAAGAAAGGTCGACATAACCGCCCCTGGCATACCTATCAAAATCATCCGCGGACACGCCAAAGGTCATCAACTTGTCCCTCAAGCAAACGAAGTCAAAGGGCAAGGCAACTTTACCCTTCCCTTCGTAGCCACACAATGCCGCGATGTCCTCATAAGTGGGTGTTATCTCATTGAATGAAAAGTTGAAGACATGGAGGGTATCATTCCAAAATCTCCCACAGGATTGCAAGAGGTTGGTATTGGAGTTCATGTGCAAAAATGACCAAAGACACTTTATCCCATACCGTTCATCAAGTTTTCTACGACTAGAACCAGGAAGTTTGGTAACCCACTTCTCCAAAGAGGTTATAAAAACCTTTTTCTCAAGACTTGTGATCCTAGCCTCTTGATCCATGGCAAAGAGCAAGCAAATTGGTTAAAAGGAACTCAAAAAACTGCTCAAAAGGTTGCTGGTACGTTTTTGTGGCTGCAAAGGGTTCATTAAATAGGGTACGGACTCCCACTCTTGCCAGGAAAAGGAACAGCAGAGCCGACTAAAGACTTGGCCACGCGGCCGCTTGTGATATTGGAAGATATGGCCACGCGGCCAACATTGCTCCGTGCCTTGCCATGGCCAGGCGGCCAACATTGCTCTGGGCCTCACCATGGCCACGCGGCCAACATCGCTCCATGCAGAAATCCAGTTTGTTTCCTCCCACTCCGTGACGGATCCATGCAACTACGTACCCGCCCCTTCCGTGGCTCATGCATTGTATAAAATTAGAAACATTTGTAAAATAACTAGTTTGCACAAGTAGGCTCCCACAGTAAAATTGCATTTTAGAACATAATATACATACATGCATTTTGAATATCCGTTCTATACATGCATATCCCTCTGCTCTCTACTAGCTAACAGTGTAGGAAATAAAGATAGAAAGATGGGCCCCGCTTAATCAGAATCCTCCTCCGTGGTGTCTCCACGCCGCGCTAAAGCCCGAGAACTACCGGCACCCGAACTCCGTCCCCGGACCGCTCGACCACCAATGTGAGAAGAACCCGCGCCGTTCGGAGACCGCTCACGACGCCGGGGTGACGCAACGTCGTCCCTCTGACAAGTACATGAATGGTACGCTTCCCTCAGTAAGCGCATCAACACGTTCTCCCGCCGAGCTGAACGGATATGTGCCTCCCGAGTCACCTGAAAGGGAAGCCAAGGCAAATGATTACAATGCAGAAAGAAATAAGTGTGTAAACATGACTAATACAAAGCACAAAGCCGTACCCCAGCGTCGGGCGGAGGAATGAATGTCTCCTCAACAAGATCGGCATCAGTCGGCTCCAAGCTAAGCTCCACCTCCCGGCCACCCCTCATCACTCTCACGCTACTCGAGCGAAGGGGCATGTCAACCAAAGGCCGACTCCGACCAACGTACCGGGCCGAGCTCGATCCCTCTCCCGATAGCATCCGAGCCCGAACCTGAGGGCTAATCAGCCGTGTCCACACGTAGCCGGCATAGTCATCACTCCCTCTGTAATGATCTGCCGGAATGGGAGCCAAGAAAGTCGCCAACCTCGCGGGACGGAGCATATCCCGAGGAGGGTCATAAGGAGCCCACAGTAACGCACCAGTCCTGTGCTGACGAACCACTCTCTCTCCAAGATACATGGCCTCCCCGGTGAGACCCACAAGCAGAACCCTAGAAGCGGTCAAATCCACTACATAGGGACCCACCGAAGCCTCATTGGCCGGGCTCCATGGGTAAAATCTAACCCCAACAGGCTCAGACATCGCGAACACCCTCCTCAGATCAGCAGCATCCACCGTCTTCCTATCCCGGTTTCTGCGGGAAGGAGCCCTGTTGCCTTTACACCAGTATGACATGATGGGAACAACCTTGTTGGCACTCATCACCAACTGAAAAGGGGCGACACCGAAAATCTCATACACCCAAGCCTGTGCATACAATGAAAAAAGACATTTCAGACCAAATGATAGAACAGAAATCTCAACAATGTGAAAAAGAAGGGTAGTCAAGAGCATACCTCAAAGGCGAACTGGAACCCGTCAAAGGCCGACGAGCTAGCCCTCGAGCAATGGTCCAAAGCCCGGTAAATCTCAGCCAAACCGGCTCCGCCCCAAAAATCCCACCAACTTGGTCCAAATCCACAAAAGCCCCTAGCAGTGAGTACCGGCAGACAGTAGCCCCATTCGGAAATAAGATCTCTGAAAAGCTGTACCATAAGAACAGCCGGACCAAGCAATCCAAATCATATTCCCCCCTACTAAAGGCCTCAATAGCCACCTCCACCAAGCGATTCACCTTCCCGGCCTCCACTCCATAACCCTTGACACCTCCTCCCAGGTCGGTGTCGACTCCCAGCAGAGCCTGTCTATAGTCCCGCCGCTCCGCCAAGCTCTCATCAAAAGGCAAAGGGGTACCAGTAAACCTCAACCCTGTGATGGCCGCGAAATCCGTCGGCGTGATGGTAATCTCTCCCCAACTGAAGTGGAAGGTATGGGTGGTATCCCACCAGAACTCCCGGCACACCTCTATCACCGCTGCCACCTTCAGGGTAGCCCCAACCATGCGAACACTGTCAAAGAATGGGCCAAAGCCCATAGCCTCGATCCGAGCACGCAAACCGCCCGGTCCCTCCGGCAGGGACGCCCACAGTTTACCCACAGTCACTGTGGACCCACGAGCCTTGATCCTCTGCAGGTAAACACAGCACAGGTACGTTACCATTCTAGCAATATACAATTTTAGCAATTTAAATTCTAGCATTCCATCATTCTAGCATTTCATATTATGTGCATAAAACATACAAATGTGCGAGAAGGAGAGGAGTGAAAATTCGAAATTTACCTCTCGCGTCTCCGGAAGCCCCATCGACCAATGACGCTCAGAGTCGATATAAAAATCGTAATCTTGGTCGAACGTAGACCGCAGCAGATTATCGCGATAATTCCGAGTCACGGCTCGTGGTCTCAAACCGCCCCGTGGAATCAAGGGCGCCGCTTCAAAGCCCGCTCCTGGATCAGCCCCGACATTCCCTGCGCCCTGAGCATTACCGTGCCCCTCTCCTTGTTGCTCTTGTTGTGGAATCATATACCCACCATGGCCCGGAAAATCTCTAAATAACGCCTCATTGATCCAATCCGCCATATCTTCAAGAATTATGTGAAATGAAATCTTCAAAATTATCAAAATCCGAGCTTTCTCTCTCTAAAAACTCAATTTTCTCTCCCTAACTCGTCAATAATGGAGGAAGGAAGAAGAAGAAAGAAGAAAGAAGAAGAAGAGGGGAGGTGTCTGGTGATGTGACCAAGGAGTTAGCCCATCGGCAGCCTTGGCCACGCGGCCACCTTCGCCCTTGCAACCCCAGCCGTTAGATCAGCGATCCGCGTGAAGGAGATCTGACCACTCAACGGTTTTGGCCACGCGGCCACTATTGCAAATTCGTGTGTTTGGCCACGCGGCCAACCTTGCCCCTTCAGATAAAATTCCACTTTTGCCCCTGATCTTTTCCCTATTAATTCATTTTAAATGCCTTTAACACTACTTTGACTGATATTCGTTACCTTTGGGTACGGAAAGCCCCTTAAAATTTCCATTCTTCACCAAATATTTGCTTAGGATTCGTATGATTGTAGAGACTTCGGCGCCTCTATGACATACCATCCTAGATCAATCGTAATTGGTAGAAGCCTCGGCGTTTCTGTTTGCGAAAGATCCAGCATCTATTATTAAGATTCGTATGGTTGTAGAGACTTCGGCGCCTCTATGACATACGCATCCTAGATCGATCGTGGTTGGCAGAAGCCTCGGCGTTTCTGTTCGCAAGAGATCCGACATCTATTACTTTAGCGCGATCGGCAGGAACCCTGGCGATCCTGATTGCGTTTACCATTCCATCTTGGGATTATTTAGACAGCGTAGTCCTTATTTTTCCAAATAACTTCATTGCTTACGAATGATTCGTTCTTCGTACAGGATAGTGCCCGTAGGTTTATTATCCCTAGCAGGAGTCCGATATCTCGTTTTATCCCCAGTAGATCCGAACTACGACCGGCTTGATTCCTCAGAGGATACGTAGGAAACCTGAAAAGGTCCAGCCACCCGACCGACGCGGTCATCTCTCATCCCCTGCAGGTGCATTTTCCCCGGCAGAAGACGTTGCTCCCCATCAGAGGACAGTCATTCCCAATTTCCCATCCGATTTGAACTACGTTTGGCTTGATTCCCCCGTGGATACGTAGGTCGCCTGCCAAGGTTCAGCCGTTCCCTTACCTTTCATCTGTTTTGAAACTCATGTTTCAGACGGATCCTTCTTTTATCGTCGACCCCACATTGCCTTGCAAGAAGCGTCGCCGAGGGGCTACTGTTAGTACCCGACCTGAAAATGAGTTTATTAGGACTTTCCCAAAAATACAAGGACTTTATAGGAATTAGAAACCTTGCAAAGACTTGTCCCGGATTCCCAAAATATCTCATTTATGGCAAAATCTATCAAATTAGGTAGCAAATAGTTTCCTTAAAACCATGCAGAAACCCTAGCTTAAGAATCAAGTCAGCCTGCAGACTTGGCCACGCGGCCAACCTTGCTCCGCGTTTATCTTGGCCACGCGGCCACTATTGTCACCGGCTTCAACCATGGCCAGGCGGCCAACCTTGCGCTGGATGATCTGGACCATCAGATCCTCCCATCAGTTTACTATATAAATCAATCCCATGCTATTGGTTTAAGGTCCGATTTTGAGAGTTCTAAAGTACGAATTTTGGAGTTCTTAAACACTATTTTTCTCTCTAATTAGCATTCAAACACTCAAGGAGATCCAAGGTTTATTTCTTGCCAACATAGGTAAGTTTTCTAACTTTTTCTTCATGTTCTTGCATTATTTTTAATGTAGATCTTGTATATTCATGTTCTTGCATGTTTATTCATAGTTTCTTCATGAGCTTTGCATGTTCATTCATATGTTCATATATGTTCTTCGCATGTTCTTCGTGTTCATAGATTAAAACCTTGTTTATGCTATATTTAGGGTTGCGATCTTCATAATTACATGTTATTTCATAGCCGATGATGATTGAGGGTTCATCAACCCGAGGATGATCTAGGAACTATTTCTAAACCCTAATCTTTAGGTAATTCCCCCTTCATTATGCATGATCCCGATTCTTCTGCCTATTCTAATTCTCTGCGAACTACGCTGACCTGAGCTTCTCACATTGAGAGGAACGTAGGCAATCTTCGGATCCGGTCTAAATCACTAACACACTACTAACACATTCATCATGATAGAAAGACCGATCAATTCGGGCAATAGGGGTGATAACGTCCAATATTCTTCTCTTGTTGTAATTTGACCCCCGAACCCATTAAACATGCTTTTTTTAATGTTTTGGCTTTAATTAAAACGGCGTGGCGACTCTCATAATTTTAATGTCGTTAAGAATATTCCCTTTGTAAATAAAAATAATCACAAGATACTTCCCATGCGTAGCTTCATCGGAAAGGGGTATTCACAGCGGGGTGGGGCGGATACGGGTTTTCTAATTGGCGGGGCGGGGCGGGTTTGGTATAAGGGGAGTTCCTTGAGGGGCGGGTACGGTTTTGATCAAACCCGCCCCGTATCTGCACCGTTGCCATCCCTAGTAGTAACCTCGACACTTAGACATTTTGAAATGACCTCATGGTACATGGTACAAATTGACAGCAAATACCAATTTAAGCATAACAAGGCATTTTCTTGTGACTTATCCCAATTTTATTCTTAAGGTTACTTAGAGAGTGCAAAAGGAAACATTTTCACATTTTCACTAAGCTAGAGCCGTGGATATTAAGGTCCAGTTGCGGTGAATAATTGATGTCCCACATTTAAGTAATTTTGAGGTAAGGGAGACTACGCAGTATTGATTCCGTGTCATTTTCTTTTATACCCGTCCTATCGTAGTACTTCATTTTATTGATACGTAGTTCATTTGTTTGGTCCCACTTGATTATTGCGTTGATATTGGATTTGGTCCGTAAATATTACGGTTATTTGGAAAGCATGCTTTGTGTGTTAATTGCTCTCAAATATGAGATTTGTTATATGGAACAGTTGCGATGTAGCTAATTATGTGACGGTCGCATTTGGCTCGGTTATTGGTTATTGTGTTTGTGTTGGGTCCGGCTCCATGAGGGCGGCCAACAATTCGGTTAATTTGGTTAAGCCACTGGGCCGAACATAATTAGTGCATCGGACTGTAAAGTATGATTGATCAGTTATTCGGTTTATGAAACGGGTCTTATTGGCATGTCCATATTTATAATTTCATGGACATTGTTATTTGGTGTTTGTGTTCCATTGGCTTCTGTGATATTGTGTATCCCCTTTCTTACTGAGCCCCCCCAGCTCACCCCCTCCCTCCAGTTTCAGTTTTGCAGTTAAGCGATGATCGGGATGAAATGATTGGGGCGGAGCAGTTTATAGAGCATTTGAGAATTATTAGTAATGAGGCTTTGTTTTGTATTTAGTATTGTAGAGATGTAAATTGTGACTTTTTGATATTTATGGAAAGTAGAATTTTTCGGGGTGTTACATAGAGGACAGGCGCTCGCCCGCTTAGGCAGTAAGATTTAGCTTTTCGGAGTTTTGGACCGGGCGCTCGCCCGCGTGTCGGATCAGATCTGGGCCAGGCCGAATTTTAGAGCAGATTTCGGGTTTCTTTTTCCATCTAGGGTTAGGTTTTATTCTAGGATGCCTATATAAGTAGGGTTCCGCCCCATAACTCATTGTAACTTCATATTTACATATTATAGTGCAAGATCCTGGCTTGGTAGTGCCCCCAGACGTAGTAAAAAATATTGACGAACTGGGTAAACAATTTCTTGTGTGTCTTTTGTCTTTTGCTTTGGGTTATTTATTTCTTGTGCCTGTTTGTGGGCTATTGATTTCTTGCGATTTGCTTGGGTTGGAGGGCTTATTCCACAACAATAATTTCTCTAGCTACTTTAAATATTAAAAAATTATTACACATATTTTTGCTAACTAGAATATCTTGAAGGATAGTTTCTAATTTATAAGGAACTGTGATTGTCCCTCTAATTATATTACAGGCTAATTGGGCATCTGTCAGGAGTGTGACGTCTGTGAATCCTCTATTGGTTGCCCATTCCATGCCATGTTTAATGGCTAGACATTCTGCATGTGTACAAGAGCTCGTGTGACAAGAGATACTTGCCGTTACTAGATAGTCTGCCATATTTATCCCATAAATCCCAGCCTGGACCTGCCATGTTATCGTTGTGTTTCCACGATCCATTTGTGATCAACACTACTCTGCCCGTAGTGTTGTTCGTACCGGTTGTGTCGCCATTTTGTTGTGTGATCCCAGTGTTGATTATGTTTTTGATGTGTTCCTTAAGGGTCTTTCCAATCAGCGAATCAAGACCCGTTTGTTGCAACTCATTTGTTTGTTGTTCCTTCATTTGTATTTGGCGTGCTAAGTCTATGGAAGGATTGAGCTGGTGGGTTGAAGAAGGTTGGCTAGTGCTCGGTAGTAAATTTGGAAAATTTCAGGGTGGTCAAAGTTGAAGACAATGGTGTTTCTGTTTTTCCATATTTCCCATGTAATGTAGATTATGAGTCTCGGGTTTAGGGTTCCTGGTTTTGAGAACCAGGTTATGAGGCAAAGGTTGTCTCTTTCTAGAGGTGGTAAGTCTATAGAGGCTATTGTCCATACTTGTGCGGCCAACTATGGTGTACTACGAGTACCAATTTAAAATTGACACTTTCCTCCACGTTTTTCTATTGGAATGGAATATACTTTGTCACTAACTACGTTAAAGTAATCAAATTCACTTTATTAATACTCCTGCAAACTACTTCCATTATGTGTTGTAAAATAAGCCCTTCCCAACCCAACACCCAAGCAAATCGCAAGAAATCACCGCACCACAAACAAGCACAAGAAATAGATAACCAAAGCAAAAGACAAAAGAACACTCAAGAATTTGTTTACCCAGTTCGTCAATATATTTGACTACGTCTGGGGGCACTACCAAGACAGGATCTTGCACTATAATATGTAAATATGGAGTTACAATGAGTTTAGGGGCGGAACTTTACTTAAATATGCACCCTAGAATGAAAACCTAACCCTAGACGGACAAAGAAACCCAAAATCTGGCCCAAAAACCGACTCATAACAGATCTGTCCCGACACCTGGGCGATCGCCCATAACGCCTTTGGGCGGTCGCCCACTATTTGCTTTCGGCGGGTGATCAGTCTGATGAAGTGGGCGGTCGCCCACCATGACCCTGGGCGGCCGCCCAGAAAGTCAGTCCGCTCCGACGAATTTCCTTCTTTGCTCCGATTCGCTAGTTCCCGGTTGGTCCTCTATTCCAACAATCTCCCACCTAGATATCAACCGCATATAAGCCCCGTATCCGTTCTTCAACTCATCCTTGGTGTCATAGTACTCACCTCGATCATGGTAGTACCATCCTCCTCCCCTATTCTCCAAGCCCCGTTAAAGCTATACCCAGCTTAAACTTCACCTTGCTTGAGAAACCGGGAGCCTTTGCATCCGATCTACACTCTCTGTTAGATCTGCGCAGCGGAATATCCGGTCCTGGAGTATTTGGTTCATCTTCAGTGACCCCTTTACCTTGGTCATCATGAACCGTGCCGCTCCCACCCGAGTCTGGAATATCCATGCGAATCTCTCTCGCATCACAGTATCCCTTAAACTCCTTGAGCTCATACTCCCCACCATTAACAGACCTCAAGCATTTATCCTTGAGTCCAATCCGATTCTCCACCAAGGCCTTCCACTTCTTAAATATCCTGAAAGCTTCATCTTTCCCATTTAAGAAGTAATCCCGGACCTTCCTTGTCGAGTCATCAATGAAGGTCATGTAATATGACACACCACCCCGAGAAGTTACCGGGGCCGGTCCCCACAAATCCGTGTGAACCAACTTACCCTTCTTAACCATGTGACCCAATCGAAAGTGCCACAAATCCGTATCACCCTTGGCTGACGCCACCGCGATACTATCCTTGGTGTTTGTCAAATACAATCTTCCTTCCCTATTACCCCGAGTGATCTCAGAATCCTCCTTGGTAATAACCCAGTTCCTGCAGCTAAGATTACCGTGTAACCTTCTTCACCCAGCTGCCCAACTGATATCAGGTTCTTTTTCAAACCCGGAATGTGTCTGACCCCGTGTAGATGTAAGACATTCCCGTCCGATGCTCCTATTCTGACATCCCCCTTACCCCTGATTTCCAAAGGCTCGCCATCCGCTAGATAGACCTTTCCGAAATCACCGGAAGTGTAATTTTCCATCACCCCTGCATTCCCGCATGAGTAAAATGATGCCCCCGAATCCAGTACCCATGACTCTAGCGCACTACTAACACTCAGAATCAGTACATCGTCACCTTCGATTATCACATTCGCCGATTTATCCCCTCGCATGGGACAATCCCTCTTGTAGTGTCCTAACTCTTTACAATGATAGCACTCTATCGATCCTCTTGCAACCCTTGGTCTTTCTTTGTTCTCTACAGACTGATCCCCACCCCTGATTACACTTTTCCTTGACCCTATTCTCCCTTTATTGCTAAAACCCGGCCTTCCCCTACTAGTTGTAGCCAAGACCGATTCCGAAGTAGACGGTGTCCCCAACTTCTTTATGCGATTTTCCTCGCCCAAGAGAAAGTCCTTAACATCATCATACTTCAATTTGTTCTTACCCGCTGAAGCATTTAACGCCGTCACCGTTCCGCTCCAACTTCCTGGTAAGGATGCTAGCAATTGACAAGCATGAACCTCGTCACCGAAAGTAATCTCCAACGCAGCCAATGAGTCTATAACATCCATAAACTCATCGATGTGTTTAGCTATGGATCCTCCCTCTTGCATCTTGAGATTACCCATCTTGCGTATCAAATCAACCTTATTTGCAGCAGATGGAGTTTCAAATCTCTCAGTAAGATAATCCAATAGCTCATTGGTAGTTTTCGCCTTCTTGGTAGTCTTCGCGATCCACTTCGACAAAGTAGATCGAACCACCCCTAAGGCTTTCCGATCCATGAGATCCCAGTCTTCCTGTTTTTCGCTTTCCGGCTTGACTCCTTTTAGAGGCATATAGAGATCCTTATTATACAAGAGATCCTCTATTTGCATCCTCCAAAACCCATAGTCAGACCCATCGAATTTCTCTACCGCTTGTTTATCCTTGCCCATTCTTGATTGCTTGATAAACCCGGATCGTTAAACCAGAGCTCTAGATACCAGTTGTTGTTGAAAAAGCCATTCCCAACCCAACACCCAAGCAAATCGCAAGAAATCACCGCACCACAAACAAGCACAAGAAATAGATAACCAAAGCAAAAGACAAAAGAACACAAGAATTTGTTTACCCAGTTCGTCAATATATTTGACTACGTTTGGGGCACTACCAAGCCAGGATCTTGCACTATAATATGTAAATATGGAGTTACAATGAGTTTAGGGGCGGAACTTTACTTAAATATGCACCCTAGAATGAAAACCTAACCCTAGACGGACAAAGAAACCCGAAATCTGGCCAAAAAACCGACTCAGAACAGATCTGTCCCGACACCTGGGCGGTCGCCCACTATTTGCTTCCGGCGGGTGATCAGTCTGATGAAGTGGGCGGTCGCCCACCATGACCCTGGGCGGCCGCCCAGAAAGTCAGTCCGCTCCGACAAATTTCCTTCTTTGCTCCGATTCGCTAGTTCCCGGTTGGTCCTCTATTCCAACATTATGACCCTAGCTTTCTAGTACTACGTACTACTAACTTACTGGGAAATATAGACTGGTCCTTAACACAAATGTTGGATATCACATTGTAGTTTGGTGCAATAAATACAGTACATCACAATTCACAAATGCAAAAAAATAGTTTTAAGAATAAAGTTTTTGAAAATTTAATTTTATGTTTATCAAAGTAATTTTTTTTAGGGTCCTGTTAAGTGGCCTCCACATAGTGGAGGTCCCAGGTTCGACTCCCTTCGGGGAGATTGTGGAGAACTTGTATTACTATGCCCCATAAGGGTCAGTTGTGCGGCTGTAGGTGATCTGTAATAGATTCCAATAGGGGTAAGAACTTGTAATAGTCAGGGCCATAGATCTGTAATAGATTCCATAGGAATTTGTAAACGATGACAATTGCCTTGAAATGAATGATATGTTACAACTTCAAAAAAAAAAAAGAAAAAAAAAGGTAACTGATGAATGTGAATGCTTTTGAGTCAAAAGTATTACTATCACTTTCGTCTCAGCTCAATGTGTACAGTTTGATTTTTTTCGTCAACTCAATTGAATTTTAACAGTAATTTTATGAAAATCTAGATATATCTATGCAATTCTAAAAAAAATTATAGATTTTATTCCTAACGGTAAAACAATAACATTTTTTTAGAATTGCAAATGCATATCTAAATTTTCATTGAGTTGACCAAATGAGTACACGTTAAGTTGAGACGGAGGTAGTAATTATTTCAATTTTTTTTTTTTTGCGACATCTATTATTTTGAACTAGTGTGAGTTGCTATATACCAATTTGACCAATACTCCATCCGTCTCAAAATAGAGATGGTTTTGAGAGTTGATTTTTGTCTCAAAATACTTATCGTTTTACTATTTTCAAGGTTTTTTTTTTTGTTGTATACCAACAATTATACCTTTATTAATGATAGTGAACTATCTCTTGCACAAACATCTAATTGCTTTAATAAATGGATTGTATTAATAGTGTTTATTAAAAATTGTGCAGGTATTCAAAACTACAAACATAAAGACATGAGTCGAGATCTCTTACCACTTCTAATCTAACCGTTCACATATTTGCATAATATTACAATAATACCACTCTTAATAATTGTGAGTCATTAGATCACTTGTGGCACATAAAGTGGTATAGAGGATTTGGACTCATGAGATAAGAAATGAGTAGCAACCAATCAATCATTGTCCAAGCAAAATTCGTCTCGTGTACCGCGCAGCAGTTGATCTGGTCCCTATTTCGCACGTCGGTTTTAAGTCACCGCCGTTTCGCCGTTCTTTCGTTGTAAAGCCCCTTCTTCTTTCCTAGTATCACTTTTGTATAATCAACGGAGTACGATATCTAACCCCAACCTTCTTGAAAAAGTCAATTCACTCACACTTTGAATTTTCCGCAGCATCGCTTTCTCATCTCGAACCTCAGATTGAAGTAGTGATCACAGTTCCTCCGGCGCGGAGGCTCGCTCGGCAGCGACGACCGGAGATTTCGAATTTCCGGAACTAGTTTGAAGCTCGTGCTCTCCAGTGGGTGTAGAAAGGGTCAACGTTGAGTGTAAATAAACTCATGTTTTCGTGATTCGTGCGTGATAGAAATGATGCAGTCAGGTAAGACTAGTCACTGCTAATTTTAAAGTAATTTCGTGAATATTTTTTCGGTTAGGGTTGTTGATGTTTTCTGCTTATGTTTTTAGTGAGTTGCTATATATTTTTGACTTAATTGATTGAAGATGCTGTGTACCGTTTAGTCTGTGATCTAATTGGATTTGTTCATACATGAGCTACTATCCCATTTTCAGAGTATGAACTAGCAGGATTGTCGGTTTTTTTACATGATTATGTTACTTGTTCAGTTATTATTTGAAGGTTGGGTGATAGTGTTTGTTTATGCTTGTCTTTTCAAGTAGTTACATGTGGATATGAGATGTATATATAGGTTAATAGAGTGTACTGTAATTTTGAAAGAGGGTAGAAGGATTACTTATGATAATGATTGATTTGATTGATTAGAGCAGCCACAATTGATAATGATTGATTTGATTGATTATGGACTTCTGAGCTATTCCAGGATATAACATCAATGATTTGGTGCAAGAAGCTCAAACCCGGTGGCTAAAGCCGGCAGAGGTGCTATTTATATTGCAAAGTCACAAAGATGATCAGATCACGCACGAGCCCCCTCAAAAGCCATCTAGTAATTTTATATTCTTTAAACTTAGTGATCATTCTGTTAAAACACATTAGACAAGTATATTTTATGTCTCTTTCTTTCCATCTTACTCAGTGGATGCTCAACAGGTGGATCATTGTTTCTTTTTAACAAGAGGGTCCTTCGTTTTTTCCGTAAAGATGGTCACAATTGGCGTCGGAAGAAGGATGGGAGAACCGTTGGTGAAGCACATGAGCGCCTTAAGGTTTTTTTTTTTTGTTTGTTTTCATTCTCGCCATACACATTGTTATTGATTTTTTTACAGGTTTAGAACAAATGACTCCTTACTTTGTCATTTCAGAGTAATGCTAATTTTGTTTCTCGCAAACTTTATTGCATAGATAAGATCATGTATTATCTTGCAAGGGTGTTTGCTTCTCCTTTTTGAACATTTTAAATATAATCGTATTGCCAACATAGGGTTGATATGCTTGTCTATAGACTAAATATTAGTTTGTAACATGCACAAACCCAATCTCTGGCGTGGCATATTCTCACTCGCTTTTTGGTTGTTGTCATGCTGTGTATAAATCCTTAAGGGACTCTCGTAAATACAAAGAGGCAAACACAAGCTATCTAATGGGAAATTACACGTCATGTAACCATTTGATGAAAATCTTAGGTTGTTCAAAGAGAGCCAAAAATATATACTGCCCTCACGTATGAGCTCCAGTTGGACAGGGACAGCTACCAAATTGCATTAACAGGGTCCTCACAAGCCAAACATAAACTTGTGCTTTAACAATGGGGCCCGATGACTTTAACCCAAAACCTTGCATAACTTCAACTTTGCTATCATGTTAAGTAAAAGAATACATCTAAGGTTTAGCTCTCAGGCGGGTAGCCAAACGTCGATGAGTGCTTTAACATTACATACTCAACCCCTCAACAATGACAGATTAGAACCCAGAATTACTATTTACTGAACTGGTGAGCCATTGAGTATAGCTATACTACTTCAGTCTTTTCTATCAGATCCTGGTCCCGAAGATAAGGGAATGTACCAAGTAGCATATGTTAACTGCTCCTCTTTCACTGAACTTTCCTCCCTTATCCTTGTTTAAATTTTGAAGGCCAATAAGACAGTTTATTACGACTATTAGGAAAGAATCAGACCAAATGACTTTAGCTTTCCATTTTTTTCGTTTGATGTAGAAGTTCAGATATTTATTGACTTTGATGTAATTATTTTTTGGTGATGAATGACATTCTTTGGGTATTATCTTTTTGTCTAGGTTGGAAATGTTGAAGCTTTAAATTGCTATTATGCACATGGGGAACAAAATCCAAATTTTCAGAGACGTAGTTATTGGATGTTGGATCAGTGAGTATGCGGAAATTCTTTATTGCTTCTTAGATTTTTATATGCCGTACATGCTTCTTGCTTTCAGTACGAAGCTGACAGATTTGTCCAAGTGAACACGACAAATCATTAGGCCCAAAATGATTAAAAAAAAATCTCCTAATGCTTTCTGGCACTGTTCAGAATTCAGTTAGTAGCTGCCTTATGTACTGAACAATGTTCAATGTTATTTGTTGTTGGTGGCAGATCCATGATTTATCTCCAGTGTGGGCCAAAAAATTCTAGCAATAACATCACAAATCAATTTATGATTTCATGCCAAAAACAACAATATTACAAGTGAATGATTCTATTAGAATTTATTTTTCTTACTTTCTTAAGGTAGGTTGGTTATTAAGGTGGGTGGATTTAAGAGAGATTTTTTTATCAGCTGTTGGGTTTTGAACCTATAACCTGCTGCTTTTTAGCTGCCCTCTTTCTACTAGGCTGGAAATTTTACTTGTAATATTATCAAATTATAACATAATCGGTTAACTTTTTTTTTTTTTTTTAAATGTCCAGTATGGGCCACGGCTTGTCCTGGTTATACATCCATCCCTGTTTGTAGTCAGTAGACATTATTTTCTTTCTTTCATTTTCCCTACCATCCTGAATTTTTCATTTTCATTTGTTTTCTTTCTTTGTTTGCACAGGGGACATGACCACATTGTTCTCGTTCACTACAGAGACATAAGCATTGTGAGTTTCTTAAGACCTTGTTTTGGATGACTAGATCTTGTGAAAATCAATGCGTATTGAAATCTTTTGACATCATATCTCACTGGTGAATCAGCTTTCACAAATCCGATTCATTTTAGATTGACATTTATCTGCATTCAGAAAACATAATGAGCCATTTAAGCTTAATAGAAGGAAGCCACTATGCACCTTTCCCATAGAGGGTCATTTTGTTGTACTTGAATCCTGTCTTAACCTTAACGAATTTGAAATTATATGGCTACAGAAGTATTAAGTCAATTTACCACAAGACTTGGCTTATGTGGTCATGTAACTCTTAAAATTAGAATCGGGTTAGACGTAGAGAGAGGCCCAAGGTTGAGCATGAGCTAGACTGGACTGGTAGTAAACTATATTAAAGGTTTCACCTTAAAACCAAATGGTGGTAAGGGGAGTAGCTCCTCAAGTCTATATACCGGTCCTTGTTTAGTTTTCTGTTAGATGTGGGATATATTGTCTAACACGCCCCCTGACGTGTGACCCGGAGAAAAGGTCGAGGGTTGAGCACGTGGACCTTGTAGAAGATAACATATAATGTAGAGGATAGGAGATAATGGACTTTGTAGAAGATATGACCCATATAGAAGCAGCGGAAGAGTGCAACATGCTGGAATAGACCGGTAGTAGACAATATTGGAGGTTCCACTTTAAAACCAATTAGTGATAAGGGGAGTAGCCCCTCAAGTCTATATACTGGTCCATGTTTAGTTTTCTATTAGTTGTGAGATATATTATCTAACAGTAACAACTTCCCGTATTAGGAGGTTGAGTCTTACCAGATCTTGTTAGTTGTGGTTGTGATGGTAAGGATGGATTTGGGAAGGGGTTAGGCTATTGTGTAACCTATCATTGCATCCTAGTACATACTCCCTCCGTCCCATCACAAGTGCTACTAGAATTGTGGGCACAATAATTAAGAAAAAATAGTAGATGTGGTAGAAAATGAAGAGAGAGAATGAGTGGGGTAAATAGTAGTGCTGGTTGAATAAATTGTGTAGTGGAAAATGAAGAAGAGAATGAGTGGGGTTAAATAGTGGGGTTGGTTGAATATAAATACTCCCTCTGTCTCAGAATGATGGTCCCCCTATTTTCATGGGTTTTACGGAGGAACTTTGAGTCATAATTAAGGCTACTTTTAATTATTCTAATGAAATTTTTGAAATTGTTCTTGATACACCATTATAAATACTATTAATATCAATGTTTAGATTCACATTAACATAATTATAAGTACTCCCTCCGTCCCGGAGTAAGAGTCCTACCCTTCATTTGCACGCTTATTAATAAATATTGGAAGTGATGTAAATGTTGTGAGTGTAAAAGTAAAGTAGGAGAGAGAATGAGTGGGAGAGAATAGTGAATTGATTGGTGTTGTGAGTATAAAAGTAAAATAGGAGAGAGAATGAGTGGGGTGAATAGTAAAGATTCTTTGCCATTTTAGGAATAGGACTCTTACTCTGGGACGTATCAAAATGGAAAGTAGGACTCTTACTCTGGGGCGGAGGGAGTAGCATTTATAACTGCTCAAAGTTCCCTCGTAGTAACAACGAAAAAAGGTGGACTATCTTTCTGGGACGGAGGGAGTATATTAAAACATTTCCATTTTGGGAAGTCTCACTTGTGGTGGGACGGACCGAAAAGGAAATTAGTCTCACTTGTGGTGGGACGGAGGGAGTATGTATAAAGCAAAAGAAAGTGCATACAATTACATGGCCATGAGTACTTTAAACCGTAAGTGTTTTTTTTCTGACAATACATCAATAGTTGTTGAAATTTACTTCCAGATTTCTATGTTTCACCATTTTTGAATTGGTGAAATTATGAGCCGTAGACTGAGTTTGAGTGGACATCCATGCATTGTTTCTATTCTGTAATTAGACGCTTTATTTATACATGAACCATCCCTGGGAAATTCATATATTTAATTGATGTGTCTGCAAGTAAAGACAGTAGTTTTCTTTATTTGGTTACTTTGATAGAGATGTTTGCGCATTCATATGCAGGGAAGGCACAATGCAGGATCATTGCCAATGCTGTCACCGGAAAATTCTACCTTGGTTCAGAGTCCCAGCTCCTATACTTCTCAGCTTCCTGCATCCACTGCTGCTGCGAGTGAACTTGTGGAATCTTATGAGAGTTCATCTAGTCCATTTTCTGTTGAGATCAGTTCTGACGTGGTCATCAAGGGTAATGGGACAAGTCGCTTTGATGGAACTGAAAGAACTGTGGAAACTGATGGTTCACCTGAGATTGAAATTAATCAGGCACTGCGAAGGCTTGAGGAACAATTGAGCTTGAACGATGATAAATTGAATGAAATGGGTACATTCTACAGTGAGAACGAGACTTCATTCGATTTAGATTATGATTTACCTGAGCCAAGTTATAGAACTAGTGAGATGCTTGATGGCTCAAACAATCACGTGTCGCACCAATATTCAGGTTTGTGTCTTATTTTGTCTCTCAGAATCAAATGTACATATATATCCTGCTATTTCAATATAGGTTCTTAAAGACGGCCGTCCTGGACACGCTTTTTGGTTAGTTATTATATTAGACATTTCCATGTTATCTGTTGTTTGCTTATTAATGTTGCATGATATGGTATTTGGAAAATAGCTATTAGGTGCCACAGATTTTTAGTTCTTATTTTGCTCATACTAATGGATATTTGCGCACTGCCAGGGAGCTAGATACATAATACCTAGATACCATCCCGGGAAGGCAACTAAAATTTAGGAGCAGTATTTTAGATGAAGACATAGTTTTCTAGGTTGAAAACTGACATATAAGCACGGGATCAGAGAACCACACTTTACTTGACCTCTGGCATCTATCAGGCACTATCATCATCACAGTTTACGGCTCGCATTTTGGGAGTCTCAGTTGATGGATGGTTGAGGCTTGTTCTTAAGTTGAAGAGCAGCAAAATTATTTAGGTTGAAGAGCTCATCATTTGTTTTCAATTATAAAGATAATGTAATATTATGGGACTAGTTAAGATTTAATAATTCACCTGTAGTTTTCTTTGTTTCTTTTACGTTTGCCCTCCACTCACATTTTTTTGCAGAACTTTAGTTTACTAAATCATAACTTCTAACTTATAATAACATTCATTCTCTAACATTTCAAAAAAGAAAAATGGGTTTCTCTTCGGTCTTCCCTGGTTGACCAAGTATTAAATCAGAAGTAGTTTTAGATAACCTTGAAATAATATTGGTTTGTAAGAGGTGATAGTTGTTTCTGTGTTTTGGGGTCCTGGGTGTGTGTGCGCGCGCGTATTCGTTTCTCTGGTGCAGGGGGCGAAAACAGCTAATTATTTAGCAAGCCGGTAGTTGAGTATCTTTCAGTGGTCTTGTTATAATTCCTGGCAACAGATGGCTCTGACTTTTCAGCATTTGAAGTGTTCTAGGTTCTATAGATGAGTAATAGAGATCTGCAATTCCTTCCCTTGAGATGCGGAAATTGAATTCTTTTGGTGATGGATTTGTAAAATTATTTCAATATATCACTTCTATGACTAATGGGCTATGGAGGGATTTTGATCAATTACAAAGAGAGTAATTGCATTGGATTTGTTCAGGTTGTATAATTAAGAGAACATAAAATGGTTAAAGAAGAACCAATCATGTTTGTGCTTAAACCATGTCATACGGTTAGGGCTGTAAACGAGCCGAGCCGAGTCGAGCTTTGAGGTGTCGAGCTCGAGCTCGTTTAAAACTTATCGAGCTCGAGCTTTTATCGAGCTCGAGCCCACTTGCTTGTTCGAGCTCGAGTCGAATCGAGCTCGCGAGCTGCTCGCGAACAACTCGAGTCGATATCGAACTCGAGTTGTAACGAGCCGAGCTCGAGCTTTGACCTTTTTTTTAAGAAAAATATGGTCTTAACGAGCTTATCGAGCCGAATTCGAGCTTATCGAGCCGAGTTCGAGCCGTTCGAAAACAAAAATTCAATTTTAATTAGCTTATCGAGCCGAACTCGAGCTTTTAATGAGCTAAACGAGCCGAACACGGTCGGCTCGATAACAAAAACGAGCTTGACAATCGGTTCGAGCTCGACTCGAGCTACACCTCGAGCTCGAGCTTTCACGAGCCGAGCCCGAGCCGAGCTCGAGCCAGCTCGGTTCGTATAACAGCCCTACATACGGTCATACCTCTCCATACATCTGTTTTATTAATTGTGTCTATTTCAAAGGAGGTGAGACTTAAGAGCAACTAATGAGAACTCTCTGTAGGTGACAAAAGGGAAACGAATCAGTACAACCAGCAGCTAGATAACAAATTTACTACTGCAAGAAATGAAAGTCTAAATTGGAATGATATATTAAACTATGGAGGGACTTCACAGAGTATTGCGCCACAAGAGAATTTCGCTTACATGTCAGATGGAAATGTAAGTCTATTTTGAATGTCTCTGTAACATTATTATCTTTCTATGGACTTCTAACATTTTAGGCGTTACATGTTTACTAGAGAATGTGGATACGTATATTTCTATAACATGATTTCGTGCTGGTTGCAGACAAGCTTCAAGTTGAATATTCACCCTAGCTAACCAACAAATTATCTTTTCAATTTTGATTCATTTGAGTTTTACCATCAATCCTAATATTGTGTTCTTGATGCAGGGAGCGGTTGTACCTCCCTCAAGAAGGCAGCCATTAGAAGAGCAAGTGAAGTACCAATCTGTGAAAATTGGTGCAAATAATGTCTGTAAGTATGACTTTTCTATACCAGCCAGTAATTTGAGTATGTAGATTTTAATCGACTTCTAAACCTATGTCGACCTTGTCACACTTCTAGCTTCGACACTGCTACCTCAAGAACTTGAAGAATTTAAAGTTCCTGCATATTCTTCCACTGCTTATGGAATCAATTCGGATTATTATTCATCATGGTATGACCAAGGTCAGATGGAAATTCCTTTTGGAACCGATTCAAGTTTGACAATCGCACTAGAGCAGAGATTTACGATTCGTGAAATATCCCCAGAATGGGGTTATGCGTCTGAGAGTACAAAGGTACTTTGTGAAATTCCATAATGAGAACTCCTTTTGCTGAATGTGGTTTTCAATTCTGTATGATGGCATCATTTATGGCGCATGCGTATTTTCGCGGACCTGACAATGAATTGTCAAGCTTGTTTGTAAATCAATATAAAGCTTGCATAAGATTTTGAGCGGTAAAACATTATATGTGCTGGTTGTTATTAGCAGGAGTGATGCAGTACTTACTGATTTAAACAACACACACATATATGCTTTCATATACACGTACATATATATGTGCGCCTTCTGATTTTTGAAACTATAACCTACAATGCTTGCTAAATCATCTGTTTTCATGATATGAAGTTTAGAGTTGTCCTGTTTTCCAGAGGATTTCTGGTTAAAAATATTTTGCTAAATTATCTACTGTCAAATTGTTCTCTTACTTTTCTTAGTGTGTTGGAATACATCAGGACAGGTTTGCATCAGTGTAGTATTGAAGGTCATGTTAGCCAAGCTTTCTCAAACAATATTATGTTTTCATTCTCAAAAATCTCTATATATGGCACAACTTTTCTGCATGAATTCACTTTTTGTGTGAATTTTAGTATTATTGTTGATTTGCAAAATGATAGATACACCCATACTACCCCTTTTCCTGAGATCTCTACATTTTTTCATTGAAGGTAGCATACATGTTATGATTTACCACATTACACAACAAAATTACATCATTTACGAAGTTTTTTTTATAATGTTAAGGGCGATTTTCAAGTGAATATTGCCACACTACACAACAAAATTACCGTACATCCAGTTATAAAAATTAAAAGGCCTGCATTTAATGTTTGTGGGAGGATCTCCTTGCCAAGGAGTGTCTTTACAGGGGTCAATTTCGATGCCCACCCTTGAGGCTTGGCCACATATTAGTGCCCACTCTTTTCCGTCATATTTTTCACTTCCAGTTATAATCAGAAGGGTAGGCGCTAATATTTAGCCAAATCTCAGGGATGGGCAGTGAATTTAACCCGTATTTATAGCTTGAGCTTGAGAAAGGTCCGTCTTTGTGAAGGAGGGTAGAACACATCTACCTTGATTATTATGCTTAGATGAAAATTTTACGACTAAATTGTGCTTTTAGGACACTGCCAAATCAATGTGCATTTTCATTTGCAGGTTATTGTTATTGGATCCTTTCACTGTGATCCATCCAGTTCCACATGGGCTTGCATGTTTGGTGACATTGAAGTTCCTGTCGAGATCATTCAAGAAGGCGTCCTCCGTTGCCAGGCTCCTCCTCGCTTGCCGGGAAAAGTTACCCTTTGCATCACATCTGGCAATCGAGAGTCCTGTAGTGAAGTCAGGGAATTTGAATACCGTGTTCAACCAACTGGTCTTGTTCATGGCCCTGAGAAAGAAGCAGGTAGAAGTACAGATGAACTCTTGTTACTTGTCAGATTCGTGCAGATGCTGCTCTCTGATTCGTTGACACGGAATGGAGAAAGTATCGAATTAGGAACTGATTTTTCGAGGAATTTCAAAGCCGGGGAAGATTCTTGGAGCCAAGTTATTGAGGCACTACTATTTGGCTCTTCGACATCTTTTGATACAACAAACTGGCTCCTAGAAGAGCTTTTGAAAGACAAGTTGCAACAGTGGCTTACTTCACGATCACATGACGAGAAAGACCCATCAAACTCCTTGTTATCCAAAAGAGACCAAGGATTGATACACATGGTTTCTGGATTGGGCTTTGGGTGGGCTCTCATTCCAATTCTTAAATCTGGAGTCAGCGTGAATTTCCGTGACATTAATGGGTGGACGGCCCTTCACTGGGCAGCACGTTTTGGAAGGTACTTTAAAGTCAGGCGCCTAGTTGAATATCTATTTTCTCTAGCTTTTAGTAACTTCAGTCTTTCTCTGGGCTACTCATTGCCGGGGACAAAAACTTTTGTGAAACGAGGCACTTATGGTCGAGAAATTGCTTAGCATGGGATACATGCAAGTTAAATTAGAATACAAGCATGTATTGCAGTTGCATCAAATAGGACTAGTTTGCATTCTGAACTGGAAGATGGTGATGATGTTTTGCTAAACAAAGAGCTGTTTTAATGGAAATGAGTAAATAAAGCATCAGCTTTTTTAAGATAATTGTGAAGATACTTTAAAATTGAGAAATGAAAGGTGTATCCTCCTTTCTTAATGTTGTGTAAACTTCTCATAAAATTACCTTTCTTCATTATCTGACTTATTCAACCATGCTTCTAACTCAGCCGATGGGTGATAAGAGACATCATACTGTTTAGGGGGCACTCTTGTTTGTGTCTAATTTACTTCTTTGGTTGTCGTATTGGCATTCCTTTTACTTGGTGCTTCTTTATTGTTGGTATTTGAATGCATGCTTATCCTTCCTTTCAAGTTCTATCCGAAACAATCCAACTTTTGAGCCTTATGAAGTATCAAAATTAACATTAACACTTAAGAGTGAAAACTTTGTTTTTGTCTAAAACTGCGAGAGTCAATAATAGACGTTGCTTGTTTGGCAAATTGATATAATAGACTTGCAGTAAGAGCTGAACAACTTAGGTTAATAGAGATCTACATTGTTTATTCAAGTAGTGGCTATACAAGCTCAAACACATTTATGATATCACCTGAAATTCTTGCTCTGTGACAGGGAAAAGATGGTTGCAGAACTCTTAGCATCCGGTGCATCAGCTGGAGCGGTTACAGATCCCACCGCACAAGACCCAACTGGTAAAACGCCCGCATCAATTGCTGCGACCTTTGGACATAAGGGACTTGCAGGTTACCTATCGGAGGTGGCACTAACTAGTCACCTTTCATCCCTTACACTACAAGAAAGCGAACTCTCCAAAAGTTCGGCTGATTTAGAAGCCGAAAAGACTGTTAATACCATCTCAGACACGGATTTTGTCACAAACGAGGACCAGCTTTCTCTTAAAGACACCTTAGCTGCTGTCAGGAATGCAACTCAGGCTGCTGCCCGTATACAGTCTGCTTTCCGGGCACATTCTTTCAGGAGGAGACAACAGAAGGATAGTACTGCATACGCGAGTGGAGATGAGTTTGATATTCTTGGAGGTCACCTTCAGGGGCTTTCAGCAGCATCAAAGTCTACTTATCGCAGCCCACGTGATTATAATGCAGCTTTATCCATCCAGAAGAAATATCGAGGGTGGAAAGGTCGAAAGGATTTTCTTGACTTCCGCCAGAAAGTGGTGAAGATACAGGTGTGTTACCTCTCTCAGTAATATACATTTAAAAGGATTTCATCCATGGAATATGTAGGCTTGAAAGGACACCCCCCCCCCCCCCTTAAATCTTAAATGTATGTGCTTGGACATCTCTACACTTTTCGCTCTGAAAACCGAATTAAAAGTGGCATATTTTCTTAGTTTTAGGGACCGTTTGGTGGGAGATTTACCGGATTGGATTAACTATATCGGGCCTGAGTTGTTTCGTAGACTTTTAGGGGTTTGGATAAGTAAACCGCTTGTGTCGGATAAGGCCCTATGACCCTCACTATTTATCCCTGGTTGAGGGTGGTATAATTAATCCCCTCAATAATAAAACCCCGTAAACACTCCACCACAAATCATCAAAGAACAACCAAATAAGATTCTAGTCGTGGGAATCAAAATATTCGACAGCCGTTCTATCCCTCTCACCCCCGCCTCCACCAGGACGCTCGAGATTATCAATCATGGAAAATCAACTTCCTGCGGTGATCAGTCCCTTAGCCGATTCCAGTAGTCTTCTTCATCCTTTTTTGGTTTCGTTTGCAATTAAACGTTAGATTGGGATTTGAGGGCAACAAAATTCTCCAGTGTGGTGGTGATTTCTTCTGTTTGTCAGTAATCATATTCTTATTTTATCTTTTGTGCAATTTAAAGTTTGATTTGATATGGTGGAGTATATTATGGAGAATTGGGGATATATCAACTAGTCGGCAGACTCAATCTGGTTATTGCGAATGACATATAAGAAGGCTTTGGGCATTGACTATTTGATCATGTGCACTGTACAAGACTTGCTTTTCCACTCGCATATCTGGCTGGTGGTGTTATTAACAGTTAGAAGTCAAAGTTCCATTTGAATTTTTTTTAATTTTTTTTTTCTGATGTTTGTATTGAAGTCATAGCTTTCGTGCAAAGTTGAAAAGAAAGGTATGGAATATCTGAATGGTAGGGGTATATCAAAATAATAAATATAGCTATGTGCAAATCCGGATGCTTCCAAATGCATTGTTCTATTTGGGGACGTGATTATTAATCCTAATCATTTATAGTGAGATTAATTAGAGTACCCGCATTAATAATACTGTCAGTCTTTATCCGGCTTAGTGTATCATTAAATAAAGCAGCATATCTATTAGGGTAAGGGGTGGCTAGTGAACTCTTTTTTGTGCAGAAAACAATAATTGGGAGTATGTATAGTAGATGCTTGATGAGTGTTCAAAATAAGGTCTTGGAATAGTTGAAAGTATGTTGAAGGGTCTTAAGAAAAGATATAGGCATGTTAAAGTTTTTCCTCTTTTGTTCTTTATGAAAATAACACTCCATCCATCGGACGAAGTGTCATTATTCTAGATGGATGTCATAGTAAGCAGCATTGGGGGCTCATTAATTTGTAATCTTTTGCGTTTTTAATGGGAAAGAACATGTAATTTGTTCTATCTGCTTCTCTTTGTAGCTAATATTGGGGTAATAAAATAACCTACTCCAGTAGTATTTCCTCCATTTTGTGAAGTCTTTGCCACTGGCCTGGTGTACCCAATCATTCAAAATGATCGTCACCCCATCTCTCTCTCTCTTCCGGATTCAATCTAGTTTAGTTAAAGATGTTGCTAATAATCTGATTATTGTCTCAACAGGCTCATGTGAGAGGTCATCAGGTTAGGAAGAATTATAAGGTCATCTGTTGGGCAACGGGTGTCCTAGAGAAGGTTGTGCTGAGGTGGCGCCGGAAAGGAGTTGGTTTGCGTGGGTTTAAGCAAGAATCTGAACCCATTGAGGATAGTGAAGAGGAAGATATTGTCAAGGTCTTCCGTAAGCAGAAAGTGGATGCAGCTATTGATGAAGCTGTCTCAAGGGTGCTGTCCATGGTCGAGTCTCCAGATGCACGACAACAATATCGTCGTATGCTTGAAAGATATCGGCAAGCCAAGGTTAGTAAGCCTTGCATTATTGTAACCTTTCTGAATTTACCATCTGCCATAAAAAAGTTTCAGATGTGGACACTTGCTCATTGGTGGACAATTTTGCTCTACTTTTAACTGTAGTTGGAGGATCAGTTAAATTTCTTTGCTTACTGAGCAACAAAATCCAGTAGCTTTGTTTTCTCAAGACCTTGCTTAACCATAGGTATTAGGGCTCAGCACTAAGCTGAGCTGTATCAAGGTCAGCTTGACACACAATGGGCTCCAATTGAAACTCGAACATGATTGAGCTTAGGTTCTGAAGGGGGCCGAGTTGCATTTGGCTCGAATGAGCTCAATAATCATACTCCCTATGTCCCAGAATGATGGTCCCGTTTTTCTGTTTTGTTTGTTTTGTCCCCAAAAGTTAGTCCCATTTGGAAAATTAGGCTTCAAAACCATTGAATTTCCAAAAGTTTTAATGTAACCTTAAAATGTTTGAAAAGTCACGGGCTATCAATTTAGGGCGGAGGGAGTATAATGTTCCCTCCTTTCCAAGATGAGAGTCCATTCTCAACCAAATAGCTGCCGTAAATGAAGTATATTTTTTCTAATGAAATTACTTATGCACCTTTACATCCTAATTTAGACTCAGAATGATGAGCTTGAAGTTTGAATACCATGGGTATTTGTGTATTTCATACGATTTCTAATATACTTTGACCGAGGTTCAGTGAAGCTCTAGGTCAACTTGATTATATCTACTTCAATGAACTAATCGAGTGAAGCTAGGTTCCTTGTAGTTGGCTTGATTAGAGCTTGAGCTCAAAGTTGATCTAGTCTTGCCTGTCTTGACTATCTTAGCACTTTCTAGTCTTGCATGGTTAGTGGCTGTCAAAATGCCCAGTTGCACTTGCATGTTTTTTAAGTTGTACACAAGTCCCTCCCTCTTTTAAGTAAAATTATGGACTTTCCATGAAGTTACAAGTAACATGACTTAGGTTTAATCTGTTTAAACTTTCTGTAGGCGGAGCGTGTAGGTTTGGATAATGAAGCAGCAGCGTCAACGTCCCAAGTTCAGACAACAAATATGGAAAATGACGGCGTTTACCAGTTCACATAGTCAATAACTTGTATCATCAAACTATCTCATTAGATCTTAGTCGTTATCAATATGTTGCTTTTAGATTTGGTATGTAAATTATGGGTTTCCGACTGGTGGCATGGAATAGTGGTGTTGATGTGTGATCGTGCATTCATGGCGTAAAGTGTCTGTGGGCCCCCTGTGGCTGATGTACATGGTCATTGTTAGGTTTGCCAGCATAGCTCAGTCGAAGTAGTCTTCCTACATTGTGGTGTATATTTGGGACTTCCTAATTTGTGCTATATTAGTATGTTACTACTCCCTCTGTCCCTAAATGAGTGTCAATTTTCAAGAAATCTTTGTCCCTAAATGAGTGTCTTTTTTTAACATAACTTTCTCCCTAAACGTTTTTTTTCGAAATTTTTTTCACCGGTTTCTTTATATGTGCAAAACTAAAGGTTTGGAAAGGAGATTACAAGATTATATATGAATCGTTGTTACCAAATTGTTCAAAAAGTTGAGATTTTCAGTGTCCCTTAAAATGAAATTTGGACACTCATTTAGGGACAGAGGTAGTACTATTTATTTGATTGTCAGTCAGTATAAGATAATGTGCCGCTCATCCCACAGGGTCGCTCCATAGCAGTTGAGCTTAGTTGTGCCGCTCGTCCCATTTGAATGTAGCTTAATTGTCGAGCTTGCTACTAAGGTACACTCACTTCACTCGAGTGTGGCCTAGCGGTTGAGCTTGGTTGGGCATCTTGTTCGAAAGAGGAATCTGTTGCTAGGCATGTAGTTGAAAAGCGAGTTCTATTGCTGTGGGCACTTTCATTTCTTTTCTTGCATCATCTTTCATTATCCTGAATTTTCCTGCATCTATTTCGTTTTCTTTATTCTTGTTTTGCGTCTTATTCTTTTCTTTTCTTTTATTTTATTGTCTTGTATTTTCTGCATTTTCCGCCTTTTCAAACATTTTCCTGCATCTATCTTTTCCCTCCTTTTCCGGTACTCCCCCGCATTTTCTTGAGAAAAATTGCATTTTCTGGAGATAATTCGCATTTTTTCGAGAAAATTAAGACTTTCTCAAGAAACTTGTAGCATTCTCTCGAAGAAACTTCACACTTTCTCGCGAATCTCATTTTCTTTAGAATAGTTAAACTTTCCCGAGAAAACTTACACTTGGGGAAAATCTTGGTAGTGAACTCTCTGAATATTTTCAGATTCTCAGGAAAATTGCACTTTTGCGAGAAAGATTGCATTTTCTCGGGAAAAAATAGAAAACGGTAAGAATCTTGATAGTGAACTTTACCGGACAATTTTCAGATTCTCAGGAAATTGTACTTTCTCGAGAAAGATTGCATTTTCTCGGAAAATTTCACTTTCCTGAGGAATATTTTTGGAAATGAACTTTCTCGGCAAAATTCTTATTCTCGAGAAATTTGTACTTTCTCGGGAAAGATCTCGTTTTCTTGGGAATTTTTTTAGAAAGAAAAATTATATTTTCCCAGAAAGATCGCGTTTTCTCTGGAAAAATCTTAAATTTCTCAGAAAATATATATTTTTCTCGGGAAAATTCTGAGATTCTCAAGAAAATGATTTTTTTCTCGGGAAAGGCCGCATTTTCTCGGGAAAAATCTTAGATTTCTCGGAAAATATATCTTTTTCTCGGGAAAATTTTGAGATTCTCGAGAAAATGATATTTTCCTGGGAAAATTCTTAGATTTCTCGGAAAATATATCATTTTCCCGGGAAACTTCTGAGATTCTCGAGAAAATTGTACTTTCTAGGGAAATATAGCATTTTCTCGAGAAAATTGTAATTTCTTGAGAAAGATTGCACTTTCTCAGGAAAATACACTTTCTCGGTTTTCCTGCACTTTCCTTCATTATCTCGCATTTTCTCGGGGGTTTATTTCTTAAATTTTCCAGCATTTTTTTTTTCTTGCACTTTCTTTTATTTTCTCACTTTTTTGCATTTTCTTGTCTTGCATTACTTTGTTTCAAGTGAGCGGTGCATATATATACAAGTGCATGGATTTTGTATGGTCTGTGAAATTCTTCCTACCTGATATAAACACTTCATGAAAAAATCATCCTTTCTGAAATTTAATCCTGGTCACTTTAAAACAGAAACGCCGGATTAGCAAGGCAAAGAAACAAGCATAAACCCCTGGGAATAAATCCACATGGAAACTATTTATAAGAAGCTTGTTTCCAACTTTGCAGATTGACCTCAAAGTCTGACCACAACGTGGTGGATGGAATACAATATTACAATTGTGCATTGATGCATAGAAAGGACGAACCATATCAGTATTGATAAGAACATCAACGCAAAAGTTAAGTTTCAAAGAAAAATCTTATATAAAATGTTTCTAAAAATCAACACCGCCCACTAAATTCTGCAGTTTCTCAGGAAGAAACTTCATTGATTATGCTATCGACTTGCCAGAGCCTTTTTCTCTGTGAGCTGCATGGGTTATGCTCTGAACTTGCTGCTGAACTAGAATGAGGTAACACAGTTAGTCTTCAAGTCAGGTATCCTCTTGTATCCTCTTCTCAGACTCTTTAACAAACACACAAAAGGATACAAGGTAACTCATGTTACTTCAATCCCACAATTCCAACACGATAAATAAATCATAAAATCGAAAGTTGATGAATCGTCCAAAATGATCCATCAGCCCAGACCAGGCCCCAAAACGGTGTTCTTGTTCTGATTACTCTATCAGTATGTCATTTCAATATCCAGTAAATTGACATGTACATTCTACAGCTAGCTCAGTCCATCATCTTCAATCATAGTTCAGCTGGAAAATATCAATGAACCCATAAAAACTCGATTGAGGCATTGGCATGAGATGAAACATCTGGGAGCAAAAGAGGAGACCGAGATTAATCAAAGACAGAAAAAGAGATGGACTGTTGACTATTAAATATGCCAAAATGAACTTCCAAACAATATATTCCATCCATCCCAGAGAGAACTGTTCTTCTATTATCGGTTGAAATGGGCCAAATTTTCAAATTATTTCAATTCGTTTGATTTTTTTGGTGATGCGTGACTTTCCAATCTGGCATACAGCAAAATATATCACATTGGAGTTCCGATTAAACACAGAATTTCAGACATACGTTATTAAAAGATTTTGAAGCGTCAAATGTGACTCCTTGGGATTGGGAGTAAACTATTAGAACATAACTCAAGAAATCAGAGAAACTAGAGCTAAAACAAAGTCACATCACCTAATGGTATGAGACAAAGTAGTACTCCCTTCGTCCCAAATGAATGTCCAAAAATTTCAAATTTGCACTTGTTCAAGAGTAAATTTGAACATTGTTCGGAAGTTCATTTTGGGACTGAGGGAGTACCAAGTCTTCCATTAGTCAAGGAAACACATTAATAGTGCCAGAAAAGATTGCCTTCCCCCATTCCATATTCCCTCATTATCGATTGCTCTATCAACCGCTACACGCCTAGGTTTAAAAAAGATTTGGGTTGTGGTTTCAACGTCCACCAAAAGAAGGTAAGCTCTGCCACCAAGTGTGTATAGTGTCTTTTTTCAAATACCAGGGTCTTCCCATAAGTCAGAAAATTTTATCAGCTGATACTGGTCAAATTGTAGATTACAAAACCATGCCCTATTGCCACATCGTCAATAGAGGTCTTCTCCTTTTGTCAAAGGATGCCTATCTCTATTTCATCGGATAAGCAAGAACGAATAGGACCGATCGAGGACCAAAAGAAAGAAGTGGAACGTCAGCTTCAGTGAAATGATTCCTGCGGGCAGCATTGGTTTCAAACCAGCAATGTCAAATAGGACACGATACCAGAAAGGCGTATGGGCTTTGCATTCATTCCTGAGAGCCAGGGAAAGGAAGTAGCAGCCTACTATATCTAGTCAAAGTCGCTATCTGACTTACATTCTTCCCTATCTTCAGAAAAGAGGAGCGTTGGTGTGAATAATTTTATAATTACAGGGTCGAGCTTTTCTAAGGATAGTTTCATTGGTTACATAAGCATTATGAAGATCTGACATAGGAGAGTCATTCGAGTTCAGAAGCTACTTTATCTAGTACAACCTCTATGGACCCCCTTCAACCTTGACCTAAGAATCTCTCCTCGTAAGAGCACTGAGCTAGTAACTTTCTAGGAGATCCATGAGTAAGCTCAACTCCCTAGTAAAATTCAGTTCAACCAAAATTTCCCTGGCAGGATTTGATGCGGCGTACTGATTCTTAAATGTTATGGTTTTTAATCTCAAATTCCTACATTTTGTGTTTAATTAGGATGTAGATTAACGTAATTTCCCACATTTTGTTAACAGGCAATAAGGAGAGTCATGAAGATGAATTTAGAAGGAAACTGAAACAACTCCTCAGTACAGAGCGTGGCCACGGCTTATTTCGAGCTGAAGTAGCAAACTTAAATTGAACAGTTGGAGAAAAAACTACTGAGGAGATAAGGATTTACATTTCGTAACAGATTGTATATCTTTTTAGCCCCAGATCAGCCCAAGTTTTTATTTGTAATTTCTAAGATCAGTCACAGTTCCAATGGTGGAGGTGAACAAAAACAAGAATCCTTCCGAATTGAAAATTTGTTTAAAGTTAATTATTGTTTAATTTAATTTGATTTGTTTTGTTTAGAGTTGGATTCTTAATTGCTACAAAATAACTACTCGTGGGATTGATCCCTACTTCTTATACTACAGTATATTTTTTTGTAGAAGGATATAGGGTTTAATTTAGGAGTAATGACAGCACTACCAGTGGCAAAGCCTGAAATATTCAGAAAGAGTGTCAAGATTGTTTTATGGATAAATATTATAGTTGAGGTATTCAAATTTAGCATACAAGGAGGTCTAATGCAAAATTTACCCAATATTAAGGGGGTCAAACTGTATAAATTCATAATTTTTAGTGCTGAAAGACAATTTTTAAAATCTTGAAGGTGATAAAATTGACACGTACCAAAATCAAAGAGGGTTGAGTGACCCCCTTCTCCTGTGGCTTTGCCACTGCTACTATGTACATGGTAGTTGTTCGGTAGATAGCTTCTTACGTGATAAGGCCCTCCGGTCCTACCCTAGGACAAACAATTTTTCATTTATGTGTGTGTTGCTTTTCTTGCCAGCCAGGTGAGATCAGGGCCGTCTTTTAGCATGCGCGAGATGAGCAAGAGCAACAGCTCGGGGCCTCAAACTTTTGAATTACCTATTTTTTAAATGTTTTCCTGGACTACTACCTCTACCTCTAACTGAAATTAGTTTAACTTTTTAAGGGGTAAACTGGAAATATTAAAGTTTAAGGGACTAAAAGTAAAAAATTCTCCAATATATGTATGATTCACGAAATTAATTTTTTTTAAAAAATATTTCACTAAATTTATTTATTTTTAAAAATATATTTTTTTTATTTTTGGAACAAAAAAACTCTCTAAATTAGTTTTTCCGAGAAATACCTTTCACTAAATTATGCACTACATAAATCTATCCTAAAATGAAAATTGCAAACATACTGCACTAAATTTTGAAATTTGTTTTATAAAAGCTCATGGAAAATTGCTAACATATTTTTTAAAAAAAGATTAATTTTACTTTTTTTTTAATTTTTATTTTTTCGAAAAAAAATCTCTAAAATAGTTTTTCCTAGATTTTTTTTTTCACTAAATAATGTACTTAATTAATCTATCATAAAATCAAAATTGCTAACATACTGCACTAAATTTTTGAAACTCATTCTATGAAAAATAATTTCACTTAATTATTTTTTTTTAAAATCTCTAAATTAATTTTATTTCGAATTTTTTCTTACTTTTTTTTGTTTTGAAAATTACATCTCCTCCCTCTCTTATGTAAATCCGTGTCACCCACCCTCTCACACATCATAAGCTAATAACAATATACATAATTAAATTTAAATATAGATAACATTGGTTAAAGAGAGAAAGGGGGAAGATATAATTTTTGAAATATTTTTTAAAATTAATCTTTTTTAAAATAAATAAATAATTAAATTTAAATATACATAAGTATTATTATTTTTTCCAAAAATAATTAAAAAAAAAACTTTTTTAAAATAAATAAATTTAGTGAAATATTTTTTTACAAAAAATAATTTCGTGAATCATACATATATTGGAGAAATTATTTAAAAAAATAATTTCGTGAATCATACATATTATCTAGGTCAAACTATGGGGGAATAACTAAAGCAATTAATATTGGATTCCAATGAACAAAGATGGGATCAAGTGCCGGCTGGAAGTGCAGTGGATGAGGAAAATCTTGAATATTTGAGCCGTGGTTCAGAAAGAACGGCAGACACAAGTAGACCTGGCAATCGGGATGGGTTGGGTCAAGTTGAGTCGGGTTGAAGCGGGTACCGGGTTGGAACGAGTACAACCTGCCACAACCTGTTTAATATACGGGTTACAACGAGCCAGGTTGAGGCACGTCAACCCGATAAACTGTTTTTCTTGTGTTGTTGTTGTACGTGTGTGCGGTGTGTGCGTGGTGTTCTTATCAGCAAACATTGTGGTAGGTCTGTTTGAGGGAAGCAAACATAGTTTTACGCTAAAGATAACATACAGTACAATCTAAAGAGAAATAGTAAAACTGTAATGTTAAAAAATGATTTAATTATTATGTTAACACTCTTTTCTTTTAGATTACCAAAATGCCCTCTACTTCATTTAGTTCACAAGACACGCCAGAATATTTTAATTATATATTATTATGAAAATAAAATACGGATGCCAGCTTCCATTTCTATATTCTCTCCGTCAGTCCGTCCCAAATTAATAGTCTTTGACTTTTTAAATAGTACCAGTTTTGTGGTTTACTAGTAATATTTTAAATTCTTAATTTTTAAAAGAAACTAAGTTTTGAAGATAATAAAAATTAGACTATTATTTTGAAATATGAAATGCAACTAGAGATTTTATAAAAACAAACTATTACTAGTAAGGCAAAAAATAAAAAATAGGCAAAGGACATTTTGGTCAATAAAAAGTACTGGCTGACAGCTATTTTTTTTATAAAAACCAAAAGTAAACTTTCCCAAAAAACTTCACTTTTACCCTTCCCTTCACTTTCCCCATCCACTCCTTCCCTTTTCCTTCTCTCTCCTCTGTTTTGAAACAAATTTAAAACAAACGTAAAAGAAGAAGCCAAGGAGACGATGTTGCTACTTGTCGCTGGAATCGATGGAGAAATCTTTGATGTGTTCCAACTTCCAACTCAAGAGCCTTAGTTCGTTGCTATAATGATTTTGGGACAGAGAAAGAGGAATGACTAGGGTGTTTTTTTATACAAAATGCAAGCTGAAGTCATCCACCGTCATCGGTCTTCGACGCCACCATCTCCAATCGCCGACGCCACTGTTGCCGGTAGCCATCGCCAGTCCGTCGTCCATCATCGTCGCCAGTTTGGTTAGGTCCGTCCCAGTTGCCACCCATAGTCTTCGGTTGAGAGAGAGAGATGAATGATAGATTTCGTTTTATAGCTTCCGTTTGCGTTTTGAATACTAACGAGTTAGCAGCCTAGCAGGTTTAACCGGCTTTAACCCGTGAAATTTGATGGGTTAAACGAGTAACCCGTTTTAACCAGTGAAATTTAACGGGTTGAATTGGGCCGGGTAAATAATGAGTTGGGTCAGGCAGGTTGACGGGGTTGAAGATTTCGTTTTATATCTTCCGTTTGCGTTTTGAATACTAACGAGTTAGCAGCCTGGCAGGTTTAATCGGCTTTAACCCGTGAAATTTGATGGGTTAAACGGGTTACCCGTTTTAACCAGTGAAATTTAACGGGTTGAATTGGGTCGGGTAAATAATGAGTTGGGTCGGGCAGGTTGACGGGTGATGAATCATAATTGCCCATGCCTAGACACAAGCATTACTACATAGGTGCACGTGCACTAATGAGATTGTCACATGTACTTTAATTTGGGATGTTATTCATATTACTCCCTCCGTCCCATAAAGAATGTCACACTTTCCTTTCCAATCTATCCCAGAACAAACGTCGCGTTTCTAAATAACGATACAGATACAGACTACAGTGCAATTTTACCACGGTATAAATAATAAACAGACAAGTCAGCACATTTTTAAAAACATTGGTGAGTCAAATGGGACATTTATTATGGACCGCAAAAAATATAGTTAAATGGCAACTTTATTTTGGTTGTAATGTAATTTGTGCACACAATTACATTTGGTCCTGAGTCCGCCACAGTTCAAAAGGAAGGATCGGAGGCCACTCAACACCCACTAGGGTCTCTTCAGAGGGAAGATACGAAGAGAAGTTAAGAAAATAGTAGCTCGGCCGCACAGGAGCACAACACTTAATTAAAAATATTATGAGTTAAAATTATATTCTGAACTTTGAACACTGAAACTATCATATATTGAACTGTTTTTTCGTGCCAACACTAACCACAGTGCCAACCAGTACCCAACGCCACTCAGTTTGTTGATATGTGAAGGAATAATAACATCTAAGCATCTAGCAAGGCTCGGTTCATCTCATAGATATAAGGGATACAAGAACAGAAATTGAACAACAAACAGGCAACATAGATTTTTTTTGACAGGCCAAAATATCATAAATACGAGAAACTGCTATAGATGATAAAATAGAAGTTACGGAACTATACATACAAAAGCATAGAGCCGTAACTTTCTTCAAAATAACTGACCTAAACCACTTCATGCAGCTCAACTAGTCAACTGGTCTTGGAATGGACTTTGTCCCGTTATGGAAGGAAAATTATGGACTGATCCATATCCTAGACTTGGGTGTATAAACCTACCATTGGAAGTGCTCTTACTTTTCAAGGCTGTGCATAAATTCCAAAGATCAATGTACTTGCTATGATTAGATCAAGTGTAACTGCCCAAACGAATTCAACGCAAATGAAGAACAAATCTGTGATTAATTTTGATTAATTGCAAAGAACTCAACCACAACTACAAAGAACAAGGCTAAAATTAACTACAGCTACTATCACTCTAGCTATCATTCATGGTAAGAAAGAAAATAGCAAATAACAATTCTCGACACCCCTCAATGACGATTCCCTCAGCTTATATCAAAGCTTGCACTTCCACTATGACAAACACGCAAACCCTTTAACGCAATTCCTTCCTCCCATCAGAATAGACAGTAAACAACACGTGAATTGGCACACAACATCCCCATGTGCTCGCGTGCTCACCATGTGACTCCCCAAGCGAGATTATGACTTTTACCCCTACTTATCAGTTCTGACAATCATAGCCTCTAAGTGCTTCGAATGTGAGATCCTCCCTAACCAACTTAACGACCTCCACCAACGGCTACAACCACGACATTAAGGAAGGACGCATTAAAAAATATTGTAACTCACAAAGTAAATCAAACAATGCATTCATTTCACAAAAAATCATCTGGTAGACACTTATTTTTCAACTCGTAATTTGAACTACAAGCGCCTGTATACACGATATACAGACTTTGCTACAACAACAACAACAAAGCCTTAGTCCCAAAATAATTTGGGGTCGGCTAACATGAATCCTCATATGTCATCGTGATAAAAGGAAGAGAGAGAGCGAGAGAGAGAGAGAGAGAGAGAGAGAGAGAGAGAGAGGGGAAAAAGATGGAGAAAATAAAATAAAATAAAATAAATAAATAAATAAATAATAATAATAAAAAGTACGATCAACCCCCATCATTCACATGAATTTTCGCCCTCCACTCCAGCCTCTTCAACGCCACATCTTCATCCACTCCGAGTAAACTCATATCATTTTCAATCACCTTAATCCAAGTTTGCTTGGGTCTTCCCCTACCCCTCGCCATTTTATCACTTCCCCACTCTTCAGGCCTCCTAACCGGTGCATCACTCGGTCTCCGTCTCACATGACCAAACCACCTTAGACGATGCTCCCTCATTTTATCCTCAATGGGCGCAACTCCTACTCTACCCCTGATCACCTCATTTTTCAATCGATCTTTTCTTGTATGCACACACATCCATCGTAGCATACGCATCTCCGCTACATTCATCTTATGAATATGACACTGTTTCACGGCCCAACATTCAGTGCCATAAAGCAGTGCAGGCCTAATTGTCGTACGATAGAATTTTCCCTTTAATCTATTTGGCATGCCACGATCACAAAGAAACCCTGTGGCACTCTTCCACTTCAACCAACCTGCTTTAATCCTATGAGCCACATCTCCATCCAATTCTCCATCTTTTTGGATAATAGATCCAAGATAGTGAAAGAACTCGGAAGCTTGGACAATCTTTCCATCGAATGTGATCACTCCTGCCTCTCTGCTTCCAACTTTGCTAAATTTACACTCCATATATTCAGTTTTGCTTCTGCTTAACCTAAAACCTCGAGATTCCAAAGTGCGTCTCCACAACTCCAATTTACTTTCAACACCTTCTTTTGTCTCATCAATCAGCACAATATCATCTGTGAACAACATACACCATGGAATATCATCTTGGCACTTTATCATACGCCTTCTCCAAATCAATGAAAACCATGTGCAAATCTTTCTTTTTATCTCGATATTTCTCCATGTATAATGGAGTTAGTACTAGTGTACGGACAAGCGTTGGGAAGACAGAAGAGTTCCCTATCACGATTGGAGTGCATCAAGGCTCTGCACTTAGTCCATTTCTCTTTGCCCTGATAATGGACGAAGTGACAATTGTCCATAGTCGATCTGCCGGGCATAAATCCAAATTGGTTATCCGAAATATTCACAATTTTTCTTAGCCGTAGTGTAATCACTCTTTCCCAAAGTTTCATAGTATGGCTCATTAGTTTGATCCCTCGATAGTTGGCACAATCTTGGACATCACCTTTGTTCTTATACAAAGGGATTAGGGTACTTTTTCTCCACTCCAATGGCATTGTGTTACTTCTCCATATCTTGTTGAATAGTGTTGTTAACCAATCTATTCCCCTCTCCCCAAAACATCTCCTCACCTCAATTGGTATTCCATCCGGCCCTACGGCTTTCTTTAATCCCATCTTTTTCATCGCCATTTCCACTTCACCCTTTTGAATTCGCCGCATAAAATCTCGATTAATCATACTCGAAGGGATAGTTATATCTCCAATATCCTGCTCTTGATTGCCATTAAACAAGGTATTGAAGTACGAACTCCACCTATCTTTTATCTCTTTATCCCCGACCAACACTCTTTGGTCTACATCCTTAACACATTTAACCCTCCCAATGTCTCGTGTCCTCTTATCCCTCATACGAGCAAGTCTATAGATGTCTTTTTCCCCTTCTTTTGTATCCAATCTATCATAAAGATTCTGATTCACCTTTGCTCTTGCATCTTTTACTGCTTTCTTTGCTTCTCTTCCTTATACCTCTCATAGTTCTCATCACTCCTGCATTTTCCCAATAATTTATAGCATTCTCGCTTGCTCTTTATCGCTTGCTTTACTTCCTCGTTCCACCATGATGTGTCCTTACTTTGTGGCACACTTCCTTTAGATTCTCCAAGGACTTCTCTTGCCACCTCCTTTATGGTATGCTCCATCTTAGTCCAGGTCGAATCTATATCCATATCCTCCATATTACCCGACCAAATACCAGTAGTGGCCATCTTAGCTAGAAATCTCTGTTGATTCTCCCCTTGAAGCCTCCACCACTTGATTCTAGGTTCTACTAGTGGTTTTCTCTTCCTTGAAATTCTCCTACTTCGAAAATCAAGTACCACGAGTCTATGTTGAGTTGCAGTACTTTCACCTGGAATAACCTTGCAGTCAGTGTAACTCTTTCTACAAGCATTTCTTACTAAGAAGAAGTCAATCTGACTTGCACTACCTCCACTTCTATAGGTCACCAAGTGTGATTCTCTCTTCTTGAACCAAGTGTTCATTATACTCAAGTCATATGCCATCGCAAACTCCAGGATCCCGTTCCCTGCTTCATTCCTCTCCCCAAAACCAAAACCTCCATGAATACTCTCAAAGTCGTGTCGACTAGACCCCACATGTCCATTAAGATCGCCACCAACGACTAACTTCTCACCACTAAATTAAAATACTATACACCACCAAGCCTTTGCAGCGACACAAAACCTCAAAAAACTTAGGTATATCATATTTTCTAAGTTCAAATTGAATCAAGTACTCAATTGACACCGAATCAAACCCTAACATGCGAATAAACCACAGCAAACTCAAACAATCTCCTAAATAGATAAACAAACCCTAACAATTCCACAGTAAATAAGAGCCAGAGAGAACAATTACATACACACAAACATACATTCATATAGAATGATAGATTAGTACATATATACCTGGATGAACTTGCGCTAGCATCTATGATTCGTAGTACAGTCTCGCCAAATTCGAACCATAAAAATCGAAAGTTGAGTAGTAGTGTTCGACGAACATCCTCGCTACCTGGTCCGGATCCATCTTCGCCGGGAAATTTGTCCGGCCTTCGACTGTTTAAATTACTTCGATCACTAGACCGGAGATGTGAGAGAGAGAGTTGAAAAATGCACTCCTATTTTTGAAGAGGGGTGGGATACAATACAAAATGTAATCATTTCAAAAAAGAACCAAAAAAAAAATATATATATATAAAATGAGCGTCGACAGCAGGGTTCGAACCTGCGCGGGCGAAGCCCAACAGATTTCAAGTCTGTCTCCTTAACCACTCGGACATATCGACGACTTGTTTTAGCTCCATACAATTTATATTTTAACTGTCTTAAAAAGATAGTCCTATTTTGAATTTTTATGGTCAACAACCATTGGTGGTGACGATATAATCATTCTAGTGAAATTCTAAAATTTGTAATTAATAAATCATTAAGTGATTTATGAACAACAATTTTTTTAGAATTTTATTGTGATCATTCAATTGATACTAATGTTTGGTCAAAGTTTATTTTTATTGACCGTAGAAAGTCAAAATGAGACTATCTTTCTGGGACAGAGGGAGTATAATCTTATTTTAGTTGCTCCAAATAAGTTAGCACATGGATGTTTCTGTTAAATTATTCATCTCTGTCAAAAATAATAAAAAATATTATTAGTATACCATGTGTGTAAGACTCTTACTTGGGACGGAGTGTATAAAATTTTTCGTCAAAATCAAACAATGATTATTTTTTTGCCGATGTCCACGCCAGAAGGAGTCGAGTAGAGGATCGAACTCTAGCGTTCACCGAGGGTGAGGCTCGGCAAGCATACTAAAAGCGTCAAACATGTTACTAAATCGGTAAATCTACAATGATGATGCTCTAATTGATGCTTAAAAGGTTCGATCACAAACTACATTTACATGCATAAGCAGCAACCATGCCTAAAAGGATGTTTGCCAATTATTTGCTTCAAAAATGTTAGCTGACGCCAAGTACCAACTTACAGCAGCATTTCTGGACATATAAACATGAAGCCAAGCACCAACTCCAACCAAGAAAAGCTTCTTCTGCAGACTATGGACAACATCTCAAATTTCAATTTCACTCAACTAATTACACAAACCCGAAACCCCGTCCCAGGTATTCTACAATTTACACACAAATCGTACAATGTATTTATTCAAGCTACAATATACAAGATCACGTCGTTTTCCTTCCCCCTGTTGCTGGGAAGCTATATATATATATATATATATGTGTGGGTATTTCTTACTACTACAAACGTATTTAACCTATTTCAATCTCTATGGTACAAACTACTTGACTCGCCTGGGAAACAGAGGAGAGAATCTGAGAAAAGCGCACGAACCCTCTTCAAAATATTGTATTTTCTTCCTTACTCTTGTACACGAAGAGAATATATGTACGTGCGCTTGGAATGTGCTTTTATATGATACACTGAAGTCTATACCAGATTTTCTCAAACTGCACAACTAGCTACTTGGAGGCTTTGAAACCGGATCAAAACTAAAATGGGAAAATGATAATCTTTGGACTGTTATCTGGCTCGTTATCTACACAAAAGGAATCCCCACCACTAAATGACTTTGTATTTACACTTCGTGTCAGCGGAACAAATGAGTTTCCTGAAAAAGATAAAAAGAAGCAAAAGTTAAACAGAGTAACAAAAAATATTGGGAAAGTAAATTAACATAGTCCCTTGTCCATCTTGGTTGAATTCTCACGCAGAGCTTGAAAAGTGAAAACGGTTTATGCTTCCGACAACCTGGAACGATAGTCCCACCTTTTTTAGTGGTTAATTTCATTGAATTTTGGCGAAGATTTAGGAAAACATAAACATCCTAATGAAATTCTAAAAATTGTTAATGGTAGTGTTTTACAGGAGTATCAATAACAAGTTCTAAAATATCATTAGGATACTTATTTTCCCCACATCTTTCGTCATAGTTCAATCAAATTAACCTTTAAAAAAAGTCTGACTACCATTTTGGGACGGAGGTGTAGAAGATAGGGAGAATCAAGAAAACAGTTTTAAGAAAGCTCGATATGTCAAATTGGGACAGTAGCAAAAACTCTTTTGCACCAAGGAACACGGAAATGATGATAGATAGAGAACTTACTCGATAAAAAAATAAGAACCCATTTTGCCTTCCGAATTGACTCGAAGACTAGGCACCTCTATAAGTGTCCCGGTTCATTGAGCTAAAGGGAAGAAGCGAGAAACTTCTTGATAAAGTTGATTAGCTTCAAATGGTTTGGAAACATATCCATCCATTCCACATCGGAGGCATTCTTCACTTGTTGCCTGAATGACATCAGCAGTCATGGCCAAGATAGGGACGTGCCAGCTCGACACGTTTTCGGAACCATCTACCCTTAGTGTTCTGTTCATGGCGGATTCCAAGTCTCGGACTCTCCTTGTAGCTTCAAACCTGTTGAAAGTTAAAATTAGATTCTTGTTAATAGTCTATGTTTAATAAGTATTTATACATTTCCTATCAAATACTCCCTCTGTAACACTTCAATTTACAAAAGTGGGCTTGGGCACAAGAATTAAGGAAAATATTGAAAAGGTGATATTTTATGAGTGTAAATAGTTGAGTAGGAGAGAGAAAGTGGGGTAGGATAAAGTAAGCGGGTATTCGTTGTGAGTATGACAAGTGGGTCTCATTATTTTAAAAAATGTTACTCCCTCTGTCCCTAAATGAGTGTCCATTTTCAAGAAATCTTTGTCCCAAAATGGGTGTCTTTTTTTAACATAACTTTGTCCCTAAATATTTTTTTTCGAAATTTTTTTCACTGGTCTCTTTATACTTGCAAAACTAAATGTTTGGAAAGGGGATTACAAGATTATATATGAATCTTTGCCACCAAATTGTACAAAAAGTTAAGATTTCAGATGTCCCTTAAAATGAAATTTGGACACTCATTTAGGGACAGAGGTAGTAAAAAGTTTCCATATTAAGATTTTGTAGATTAAAGTGGAATAACCAAAATGGCAATTTTTGTAGATTAAAGTGCGACGGAGGGAGTATAAGTGTGTAATTCATAAAATGCTACATATGTGCCGGAGGTCTCATTTGCTTTTTAATGGAAAGAACAAGTAAACTTTGACCAAATATTAATGGCAGTGTAATAATCTTAGTGAAATTTAAAAAATGCTATTGATAAATTACTAAACGATTTTATCAATAAGAATTATTTGAAATTCATTGGGATGATTAGATTGACATTAATGTTTGGTCAAAGTTCACTTGTGTTGACCATCAAAAACCAAATGGGACTATCTGGGAAGAAGGAAGTAAAAACAACCAAAAAACACAGTCAAACAAATAGTACTCCTTCATAGATGAAAGTCCTTTTTTAAAAAAATAAAATAATAACTCAAGATTACTTTCAGGCACTTTTAGTGGTGCGCAATGCATAAATACCTCTAATGAGAAAATTATTTCTTTGCGAGTAAAAATTATAATAATGCGGAGTGCTAGTTCAGCTGAGTTTAAATCTATGGAAAGTTGACACTGCTTTAGAGATAAGTTTCTCCAAAAATGGAAATTCATTTGGGGGGGGGGGAGTTGGCAGAAGGAAAAAATAAACATGAACAAGAAAGGCATATGATCCGTACCCGTCCATTTCTGGCATCTGGATATCCATGAAACAAGCATCAAATTGGTGGGGCGGCTTTAGCAAGGAAATCGCTTTCTTCCCGCTGTCGGCACAGACCACATCCGCCCCGTACTTCTTCAAAGCACCCGCTGCCACCCTAAGGTTCACGTTATTATCATCGACCACTAAAATCTTCCTTCCAAGCAGCAAACTGGAGAGAGAAATGGTGGGGCCCTCTCCATTACGATGACTCCCTCTATTCCCAACCCCCATGGCTCTTTGTAACGATGCAGCCAGCATGCTCACTCTCAACGGCTTCGTAATAACTAGAGGAGGAGATATACCAGAAGGTGCAACACTAGGTCGGGCCCCACTGATAGAATTCGATAAAAGAAACAATTTTGGAGCGGACCCACGATTGATAGTCCGTAATTTACAAACAAAGAGAGTTGACAGCCCTAAATCCTTATCCCAAACTTCCTCTTCAATAAGGACCATGTTCACAACTTTGTTCCCGTTGCTTATGTTAGAGAAGCCTTGATTCAAGGTGGGGACCACTTCTACGTGGATCCCAAGCCTATTTATGTGGTATTTTGATACCTTGGCACGGACCGACCTGGGGTCCACAACAATTGCGGTCATACCTCGAAATTCAGAAGAAATGATGTTAGAAGGAATATTAATCTGCTGGCTGATTTGCTCGTTTAGACTTGAATAGCCATTGGCAAAGACAGCAGTAAAGGTAAAGGTGGACCCCATCTTTGGGGAGCTCACGAATCCAATTTCACCATTCATTAGGCCAACCAAACACTTGCTTATGCTTAGGCCAATACCCGTGCCACCGTGTATTCTGGAAATCGAGGGGCCCACTTGCATGAAAGGAGTGAATATACGGGGTTGTGCTTCTAGAGGAATTCCTACACCGGTATCCTCTACTGATACAATTACGTTGATGTTGTCCGAGGAGGAAGATGTAAAAGTACTGGAATGCCCTTCAAGACTGAAAGTTTGGAAACCGGACCAGCTTTTCCTTCGATCTGGTACAGGCAACCCACTTAAGGTGTTATTTGATGACGATTCTGTCTCAACTTCTATCGATTCCATAACCTCCTCAACAAGATGGACAGTGACAAAGATGTGTCCTTTCTCGGTGAACTAGTTTAAGAAAAAAAGGAAATTTGTCAGTTGTATATTTTACAGGAGAAACAGTTTGCCATCTACAGGACACATTATAGACCATGAAAAGTATTCCCTCCGTCCCCAATGGAATCTCTACTTTCAATAAAATAATTCCTAACGACTAAAAGTGTTCATTTTCTAGTGAAGTCACTACAGTGAAGTCACCTTATATACTAATCCCTTCAGCCTAAATTAAGTGTCCGATTTTCAAGAAAAATGGCCCTTAATGAGGGTCCATTTACAACACGTCTAGTCGTGAAACAAGCAAAGAATCTGCCAGCCAAAAGATGCTTTCAACCTTTTCAGTTCTTGACATTTTCCTTAAAACGATATCCTAGGCTCCAGGCTCCGTTTGTTTCGCGGAAAATAACTTCCGGAAAACGATTTCTTGGAAAATGTTTTCCATTGTTTGGTGAATTTTAAGAAAATGCTTTCCGGAAAACATTTTTCGATATTTGGTGTTTTTATTAAAATAATTTATAAAAGGTAAATTCAATACAATGGCTTAATTCAACAACTCCGATCCAATCATATACTCCCTCCGTCCCACCTCACTTGAGACTTATTTTCATTTTGGTCCGTCCCACTTCACTTGAGACTCCCCAAAATGGCAATCTTTTTATATTCAATCTACCCCACCCACTCATTCTCTCTCTTCATTTTCCACCACACAATTCATTCAACCAACCTACTATTAACCCCACTCATTCTCTCTCTTCATTTTCTACCACCCATTTTCCTTATTTTATTCTTTTTCCTTAGTTATTGTGCCCACCCCTTAGGTCTCAAGTGAGGTGGGACGGAGGGAGTATATTTTTAGACATTTTAATTTTGATCACCTAGAGTATATATTAAAAAGAAATAATCAATAAATTAGTCATCATCTCCAATTTCAATTATAAAGTAATGAAAATGAATTTTTATAATTATAATGGACTAACATTAATAATTTAACATATTTCAAAATATTCATAAAAAAGAAAATAGTTTCAATTTCATGTAGCTATGGAAAAATTGTAATACTATTTTAAATTATAAGTTACATTTTTTATTTAACTGAGTATATTTAAAAGATAATTTTCGTAAAACAAGAATTGGAGTTAAAACAACAATTGAAGTGTTAGCATTCAAAATGATTTTGTATCATTAATTTTTTTCTCAAAAATACATGTCAAGTAGTTGGAGGGAGTGAAGAGTGAAGTTTGGAAAACAACTTCCTTAGGTGGAGGTAAGGAAGTTGTTTTCCTTGGAAAATCATAAAAGACAAAGTGATTTTCCGTTGACTGGAAAATGATTGACTTTGACTTCACTTTTTCTGTTGTTACCAAACAACGGAACATAGGGGGAAATGTTTTCTGGAAAACATTTTCCCCAAAACAAACGGAGTGTAATAAAAAAAGCAAGTGCCAACAGAAATGTAAGCATTTTTAGAGAGTGCAAACATGAGCACACTTTCGAACCCATACTTTCCTAAAGCAACCAAAAACAACTGCCAAGAGAAAATCACACAATTTACTAGAGACTGCAAACATGTGCACACTTTTGAACTCACAAAAATTCATACAAGTATAATAATCAAAAGAAAATAAAATGATGCTGATAATTTCATACCTTGATCGAGTTTCCCATGAGATTAGTAATGATTTGACGGAATCTCCCTGGATCACCAATTAGTATTTGTGGCACCTTCTCAGAGATGTAAACCGCTAACTGCTCAGAGAAAAATAAATAGTTAGTACTCCCTCCTCTTCAAAATAGATGTCGTTTTGAGAGTTAAATTTTGTCTCAAAATACTTGTCGTTTCGTTATTTTCAAAGCTTTTTTATTGCTCTATACCAATTATACCCTTAATAATGATAGTGAACTATCTCTTACCTAACCATTTAATTACATAGGTAGTTGAATTACTTTAGGGGTATTTGGGACTTTTTCACATGCATTAATGACATTAATAAGTGTGAAACACTCCAAAACCACATCTATTTTGAGACGAAGGGAGTATGATTTAAAAAAATAAAAAAATGCAATCCTGAGTTCACACTCATGAGGAGCGATAAAGTTGCCTTCTGAAAAAAAAATAAGCTAAAGAAAATGTATTAATCACCTCAACTCCCTTTTCTTGAGATTTCCCAGAAAAGAGTGATAAAACATCATCCAGAATTGCCCTAAGATCAAACCGTACAGCCTCAAGCTCAAGCTTTCCGGATTCAATTTTGGCTTGATCAAGGACTTCATTTATGAGTGAAACTAAAGCCTTTCCACTAGCCTGAGCAGTTCTTACATAATCTTGCTGTGTTACATCCAGCTCTGTGTCCATCAGCATATCCAGCATCCCTAAAAATAACCAAATGAAACTTAAGTGCTCCCAAACAAGGCCAAAAGTCAACGGTCAACTGACAAAGCAAAACAATGCTTACCGAGAACACCGTTCATTGGGGTCCTGATCTCATGGGAAACTGTTGCGAGAAACTATATAAGGTTGAAATATAGAAAAGATCATACATTTGTAAAATATATAAAAAAAAAAAAAAAAAAAGATTTTGTACTCGAGTAAAAGATCAAATACCTGTGATTTTGCCACGTCAGCAGCCTCGGCACGTTTCTTGAGCCTCCTCATCTCTTCAAAGTCATCTTCAACTTTGGCTATTCTGTTCAAAGTTGCATGAAAAATATGCCCAACAAGCGATACAATCACAAGGATCCCAACTGAGGTCATTATTGCTGACAATGGCCAAGGCGGTTTTTGTTTGAATCTACAAAGAAAGAAACTTTGACTTAGTCAACCACAAAAAATCCTCAAAAAAAAAAAAAAAAAGGAATGTGCAAAATTGTAATAATCACCTGCAGCGCATCTCATGCTTCCTGGATGGGTCCCCAAAATTGAGTCCACTAACATGCTCCAACCCGTCGTCAGACACGTTTGTACCGTACATACTTATAGGGTGTGAGAGATTAGTTGTGTCAAACACATTCACCAAAATGGTTTGCTTGCTTGCAAGCTGCTGAAGTAACTTCTCGACAAGGGACTCAATATCAAAGACTCCACCAAGGTACCTGCATAGAAGCATCATATTACCTAGTCAGGTTTCTATGGTTCCTTGCTGATTTAAAAATAACAATAAAAAACTACCTCCGTCCCAAAATGATCTTCCCATTTGCCATTTTTCATTGTCCCAAAAAGTTCTTCCCATTTCTACAATTTAGGCTTAAAAGTGCATAAACAAAACACGACTAGTGAAGCAAGTGTCCATATCCTTAAAAAGTTTGAATAATAAAATGGAATATCATTTTGGGATGGACGGTGTATATAACTAAAATCTGATTTCAACCTCTAATCCTATTATGGGTAAACAAAAAAAAATTCTTTATTGGTCTATAAAAGAAGTAAATATTTGTTCTGGTAGCTTAGATGGATTACCCATCAGTTGCTTGGATCCTCTCATTAGGAGTTGCATTAGAAGGAAGGTCGGTCTTGTACACGGCAAAAGTCAAGATGATTCCAAGGCGGTTCGATTTTACAAGTTTGAAAGGAGCCGTGAGAACCCCATTTCCTAATGCTCTTGCACGCAACACATTTTCACGGTCCTCCTGTTAGCCAAAAAAAAAAAAAAAATCCAAGATATGAGAGAACGAACCAATTATGAGAAGAAAAAGAAAAAAAAAAACCAAAAAACTAAATTAAATAAATAAACACCTTGCCCGACAGCATATCAAGGGAAACCACATGTGCAACAGTATCTTGTGCAAAAATAACAGGGGCATATTCTTCTTGAACTGGGGATGGCTCCAAGGTTTCGGGGTTAAACTCGTCTTTAGGCCCTGATGTCATCGGTTTGATTGTCCAGCCTTGTTGCTTCTCGAATTGTTCCCTCTCTGAGTGGAGCACCCTAACAGCATATGCCACACCACTTGTAAGGGGCCTCTCAAAGGCAGTTCTTTCCGTGTACTTTGCAAATGTTCTCTGCAGGTTCAAAGTTAGGTCACAAGTTTAATTTATTCTCAAATGAGTCACTAGTTACAGATTTGACAGAAAGTAACTCAAGATCCAGCACTTAATTAAGAAGATTTATGCACCATTATATTATGTACATCTTAAACTCAAAGCTCATGAGCCAAAAATTTCAGGTTCGAGCACCACCAGTATCACTAAGGGACTTTTCTTTCGAGTAATAGTCAAAGTGTGACATGTTGAACATAAAGAACTCAGCATTGGAACCTAGAGTTAGTCTAGCAAACACCATCAAAATATACTTGATTAATCATGGGAATTGTGAATTTAATACCAAAAAAACAAAAAGGCACATCATCATCATCAAAGTTACCTGATCAATGGCAGAAGGGTGTTTGCCATGATGAAAAGTTGAGATCAAAATAGCCATAGCTTGAACATGATTCATGCTCACATTGAACTGATCTTGCAACATCCTAGCCCTTTCATCACACATACTCCCAAGAGTCTCTCTCCTCTTCTCCATAGATTGAGAACACATATACCCGAAAATCGATACCGAAACCACAATCCAGAAAACAAACCAACTCACTGAAAGTGTCCTTTTCCATGTATCCCTCACTTTCTTTGACCCAATATACTGATTATACTGATGCTGATGAATCTTGAAACCCAAACTATTGCCTGAAAAGATCTCCCAAAGCTCCTTCCACAGCTTAAAACCAGCCTTGGTTTCCATGATTGTGCCACCATTAATGAACCAATTCATGGAAATCACAGACACAATCCAGCAACATAGGAGCAAAATCAAGTGGCCTGCCTTCAACCCAAACCCAATTACATGGAGAAAACTCATCCAACACAAATTCACTTGTGAAAAAAAGTGAACTTCATACAGTGGATTAAATGATGAACAGGGGGGATCTGACTTGTCAAATCTTGATAAACTAAACTGTCTAGTCACGAACACAGACCAAATTGGGAGACCCAGAAATGAAATCAAGAGAGGATAAGAAAACCCAGAATACAGAATCAAAGAACAGAGGGAATTCCAATTTCAATTTACAAGAATATGGATTGGATTGGTTTATCCTGATAGCTAGACACCAAAAAAGAGCCGGATGGATAAACGGGTCAAGACAAACAACCCGGAGAAAGATTCTTAGCACCAAATCTAGAAGTTTATAGCAAGGTCCTTGAATTCCCCAAAATCATGGGCAAAGGAAACCTAAAACCCGCCAAGCATGCGGTGGTTAAAGGTTTGACTTATTGACTCTCTCTCTCACACACACACACTCACACTCACACAGCTTTCTCTCTCTAAAACTCAAGAACCAGTGCAATAATAGAAGAGATGACAGTAATAATAAGCTGGGACAAATGAACAAAGGAATGCAAGAATGGAAAAAAGGAGAGGGTTTTGCTTTGAAAGAATCTGGCAAAAAGAAAATGAAAATTTAAATTAAATAAATTATTAAAGCAAGATGAGAAGAATATGGTTGTAGAAATGTCTGCTAGCTTACCATTATCTCTATCCATACCCTCCAATCTCCATCCACCCCAGAAAAAACATTATTTTTTAAATTTATTAATATTATTTTCTTGAAAACAATTGAGATAAAGGGTTAAAAAAAAAAAAAAAAAAAAAAAAAAAAAGGTATGATTCCTCTTTCAACTTTTTTTTTTTCTCCCTATCCATCCAAATACTTTGTAGGCAAGTTCTACACGCCAAGTCTTGAAACTCTTTTGTTTGGGGGGTTTTGACACATCATGCCCTTTCATGCAAGACAAAATATCATACATACACAACCCGGTCATTTAAATGACATGCATGCCCCTGAGATTGTAAAAAATGGCAATTGTGAATAATATTTGCAATCCTTTACCATCCAAAATAAAAATAAAACCATATTTTCAAGTCCCCCGGGGCATAGCTCAGTGGTTAAGGAGGGGGACATAAGTTGTTGCGCTGGAGGCATAGAGTGTGGGTTCGATTCCTGGTGGGAGCAATTAGTGCCAGGGCCGAGCAACCGTAAGTCCTGGCACAACGGAGCTCTTTGGGCTCTTTTCCGGGGTCGGACCTTCTATTGTGTTATCAGTTGACATGTGCTCAAACCCTGGCTACTGAGGTACATCCCGCGATTTAACGGGTGGTAGGGAAGAGGGACCGGAACTACTACCCCCAGGAGTAGTTGGCGGAGTTAGGCCGAGCAACCGTAAGTCTGGCGAAGTTGGTGAACCTGGGCATCAAAAAAAAAAAAAAAAAAAAAAAAAAAAAAACCATATTTTCAAAACAAATGAAACATGCTTATCTAAGATCTTGGTTAAGGTGCTTCATTTCATGAACGAGAAAAAACGTAGTTAAATTACTATACTAGCCATTCACTAGAAAAAATGATTCAATTTATGATATCAGATCTAATACTAATACTTCCTCCGTCACAGATTACGTTTTTTATTTTCTTTTTTAGTTTGTCCCAAACCAGGGTTCTAAAAAACGATAGGCGGTCGTTAGGCGCCGCAGGGGCTCCTAGCGCTTAAGCGGGATCTAGGCGGTGCCGAGAATTCAGAAATAACTATAATATCTTAGACGGGACCTGGGCGTTTCATGAACGCATAGCGCCTAGGCGGACATCTTTTAGAACACTGTCCCAAACTAACTGTTTTAGTTGCTTTATTACTTAAAATGTGTTGGAACAATCTTAACCCTGAATGCCTAACTCATTTCTGGAATGAGATTGAGGAAAGATGAAGGCGGAAGCGAAGTAATACCTGTTGAATACATTATACATGTTGTAGGGAGAAATGAAGAAGAAGAAGAAGAAGATGTAGGGAGAATGTATCTTCTAAATGATGAGTGTCTCTTAATCTCTCAAAGTCTTCCAACAATATGAAGATAATTTAGATGAGAAAGTAAGTATGTAGTATGTTTTAGGCTTGATGGAGAGGCCTTTAAATAGTAAACATTGTGACACTTCATTTAGGGACCACACCCTTTCAAGCTTAATGATGTTATATTACCCTTTTGCCCATCACAATTAGATAATCATACATCCAGGAATTCTACACATTTTATTATCAACTACACTTTATAATAACATTATATGTATGATTTTATGTATGGAATTATTAAGTGACTTGTAATGCAAGCCATGTTCTAACAAAATGGACTATGAGACCCACTTCTCATTCTCACAACAAAAACTTACTACCCACTTTCTCTCTTCAGCTTTCTCTTACCTCACTTTTTATACTCACAATATTTATTTATTTTTAATCTTCGTGTAAAATCAAACTAGGAAGCTTAGTATGGGAGGGAGGGAATATATTGTTTCTAGTAGTCATTTAAAGCAATGTTAATGAGAAAATCACACATGCACTATCATATTACATAGGAGTAATACATGTTACAACAATTGAAAATATCAACCCTCAGTGTTACATGGAAAAAAAAAGTACAGCACTTGTAATATTTGTTGATGAAATGAAAGTATGTTATATTAATTTTGCTTAAAATAATTTAATTGTATATTAGTAAAGTTTGCCCTAAATGGATTAAATAATTGACTATTCACCTCAATAATTCATTGTTTGGCACCTAAAGTTATGGCCATGGATAGTGAATAAGTAGGTGTAGTATAGAATAGATTAGGAGCATGGGTCCCACAATGTATGTATGCTCCTTAAAAGTGTTTTTATTGTTTTTGGCCTTCATAAGTCTGCAAACAGAAAAGTGGTGTTTGGCTACTGGCTCACACTTGTATCACTAACTTTAGTAGTACATGTACAAATGTTTACCCTCCACATTTTAATAATTTCTTTCATTTTGTTGAGTGACAACTTCATCTCACCTTACAAGAATGATTAATTTTCAACTTTCTAGGTTTGATTATTTCAGTTTCATCATACCGTTTCAAAAATAATGAATATGTATTTTTTATTTTAAACATAATGAATACATTTTGAGGGGAAAAATTAGTAAGAACAAAAGGTGCATCTCTTCGGTTATAAAGTATTGCATCGAGTGTAAATTGAGTTTCTTTTTTGTTCTTGAGAAATAAATTGAGTAAATAATAATGGATTATGAAACTAATCAGTGGCGGCAAAGCCACATTTGTAGCATGGAGTCCCATTTTAGCACCTTTAAATTAAATTATATTGTATTGTGCTAAGAGTTGGTTTTGGGGGAAACTAGTTCCTCCATAAGTTATAAAAAATCATGTTTTTTTAACCCTTTTTAAACCCTAAAAGGCCTAAACGCTAAACCTTAAACCCTAAACCCTAAACTTTAACCCTTATAAAAACAGGACTTTTTATAACTTATGGAGAAACTAGTTTCCCCCAAAATTTTCATACGAAAAACAGGTCTACTGATAATCGTAATAATTTTGACTCTTTTACTTTTGAGTGCATTTTATTTTTGAGTACAGTTCGCGATATGTTATATTTTTATTTGTCCTTTTCAATGACAAATCTCAATACAATAATTATACTTTTATGTGCCCTTAAAATAAAGTGAAAATATGGGGAAAAACGTGTTTTCCATAGTGATTATGAGAAACATCTTTTTAAAGGCGCGGTGACAATTTTGTAAATAACTAGAACTTCGGGCGCGATGACATTTTTGTAAATAGTTGAAACGGTTCTGGATATCAATATAATGTTCCCTGGATATGATTTTTAAGCTCATTTTAAGAATGTCATGGCCAAGAAACATTCTGGATATCAACCTCAAAAGGTTTGGACATCAATAATAAAGTCATATGGATATGATTTCAAACATATTTGAACAAGGTCATGGTCCACAAACTCAAGCTCAAAAGGTTCTGGATATAAATAATGAAGTCTTCTGGATATATAATTTAACAAGCACATATGATATATCGTCAGTGGAAAAAAAATGAAATTTATTTTAGTGCAAGTGAGAGTGTATTTTAGTGTCCGTTTTAGTGCTTTTGATAATCAATTGTAGTGTTTTTTTAGCCAGTGAGCATTTTGAAACAACCTTTAAAGCTAATGACTAATAAGCAGAACCCGTGAGACTGATAGCCAGAACATTTGGAACGGATAAGCAAGTAGTTTTTTTTTTCAAAGGAAATTTAGAAACCTACAAAAGTCATAAGGCTTCGCGCCTCTTGATTATGAGTTTAAAAACCTCAAAAGACGTCATTTAAGCCCTCATACGAGCCTTTGAGGTTTTTATAGATGTCTAGTATGTAACGACCCGAAAACCCGTTTCTATTTTCTTAGTAATAAAGAATTGATTATTTATTTATTGTCTATTTATTTATTTAAATTATTTATTTATTTAAATAATTATGTGTGCATTTTGTGTTACATAATATCTTATGCCTAGCATTTTAATTGATCATTTGTGCTAGTGTAGAGTTATTGGGTCTTAGTTGTTAGTGGGGAGTATGGGTTTATGTGTTCTAGTTGGGTCTAGAGGGGGCCTAGGTAAAACATTTTATTTCTTCACCCTACTCCTTCCTCATCCCTCCTCCCTCGCCTCACATTTTCATTTCCCTCTCTCTCCTCCATTGTTGGGTAAAGAAAAGGTAAGAATTCTCCCTCCTTTTCTCTTCAGTTTGACCATCTTCCTCCCATTATTTCCTAATGCTCATTTTATGAAAAATGCTTAGATCGTCGCTAGAATCGTAAAGAGCTAAGAAAAGTCGAATTCCGTCATCTTTGATAAATTCCAAGTAAGTTACTTTTCCCCCATTTTTATGCTAAAATGTTCATCACTTGTTTGAATGATGCTTTAGTGATATATATGATGTTTTGGTTGAGTTTAGGATTTATTTGGATTTTTGGTTAAATTTGTGATAATATGAATGTTGGGGTTAAATCTTAGTTTGGGTTGATAGATGTTGTTATTTAGGTCCCTTATAAGTTTATAAGTTGTTTGGGTTCATGGTTAGGCTTGTTGGAAGGATTGATTTTGAGAAATTTGTGAATTGGTAAGAAAATGTGAAGAACCCAGTTGCTGGTTGCCCAGATCGCCGACCGGGCGCCCGCCCGGGTTTAGCTAGGCGCCCGCCCACCTGGCCATTCTCCTTCGGTCAACCTCCTGGCTAAATGAGCGCCCGCCCGCCCCCTAATTTCAGGAATTATGTTTGGTTTGTCTAAGTCTAGATTATGTTCTTAGCCTAGGTTTCGGGTACTACTCTCGTAGGCTTAATTGGTCACTGTAGAATACTCTAGTGTGGAAATGTCGTGCCCCGGAAATTTCAAAAATCCATAAATATAAAATTTACAATATATGTAGCGACCCCAAAACCCGTCCCTATTTATTTTATAATTTTGGGGATTTTTATTTGACTTATATGTGCATTTTATGTGTTGCATCATATTTTATGATTTGCATATCATACTTGATTATCTGTATTATTTACTTAGTTAGTAAAAATAATGATTAAAGGAGTTAAATGATTGAGTTGAAACTTTAGGGTCCTAGTTGAAATTATAAGTTAAGGGGCTTAAGTGTTAACTTTGAAAGTTGGGTGACCAAAATGTAAAAAGGGTAAAGATATTTATAAGAAACTTTCCCTTCTTCCTTCTCTGTGTTTACAAATTTCATCAGTAACATTTCTTCCTCGTATCAGTTAGGGTTAGGAGAAAAAGGTAAGTTCGACTCATTTCGATTTAATTCTTTTTATTTACTTACCCGTTTTAAAAACTAATTATATAAAAATGATCAGGGCGTCGAGTAGGTCATTTCTAGCCGAACAAAACTTATTTCAGCGATACTTTTTCTGGAACTAGGTAAGTTACTAATTCCCCTTTAAATGTTAAAATAGTCATATATGCTATATATGATACTCCTACTTGTTAATTTTGTGTTTTGGGTAATATTTGCTATACTTGTAATTTTGGGACAACGGGAGTATATGATCTTGGTTATAGCTGGTGTTGTAATGGTTTAGAAGCCATATTGAAATCTTAATGGAAGTTGCTAATGTTGTGACTAATGTTGGGTAGTATTTTGTGTATATAGGTTATGCTTGTGAAACAAAAGGAGTAAACTTTGGTTAAGTTTTTAGGCCAGCCGGGTGATGTGGGCGGCCGCCCAAAAATGGGTGTGCGGCCGCACATCTATCTGAAGGGTTTTCTTCTTGGGTCAGAGCATTTGGGCGGCCGCACAGCCCTGTTTGGGCGACCGCCCAGTTGTCTGAAAAAGTTTAGAGTTTTAACTAAGGGGTTTAGAGATCAACCTTGGTCTAGTTTTGGGTAGTGTCCTAAAGTACTTAGATGATTGTTGTGGAATGTTAGTAATGGATTAAATGTCCTTTTTATGGACTCTTTATAAGGATTCTTTGTGTGCATCTTGTGATGTATTTGGCTTAGTTACTTCTTGGATTAAATGCCCCGGGTTGTGTTTAGCAAGTATTCATTACTGTGCTTTTGTAAAAGTCCAGCTGGTCTTGTTGTGGAGTCAGCCAATGGAAAGATTATAGTGGTACAGGTAAGTCCACTATAAGGTTTTCCATTGGAGCTTGTGAGTCAGGCGGTGGGAGAATTATAGTGGCACAAGCCAAGTTCACTATAAGATGTCCACTGTGCCTTTTAGTTTCCCCAGTCCAGATTGGCCTTGGATGGGATGAATTGCTCCCTTTGGTGAGTATTTGGGTTATGACTTTGTGTCATATTTCCCTCTCTGGTTACTTGGTTCTATTGGTTATGATTTGGTTTTCGGGATCCCGACAGCTTCAGCTATTTATGCTGCTCAGATGGTTTTCTCTGATGGGTTTCTCAGTTGGATTTCTCATCAGTTATGGTTATTGGTTAAACCTTGGCTTTGGTATCCACCGGAGTGTGGGCTATGTGATAAATGTGATATATGAGTTAATGTTATCTCTCATGCTATATGCTATATGTTTACTTGTTGATATTGTTTCTTTATGATCATCATATCAGCATGTAATGTAGTTGCATTTTAGTAGCTTACTGAGATTTATTCTCACCCTTATTTGTTTACTGTTTTAGATAAAGGCGGGTCCAGGGATAGGACACTTGGCACGGGAGGACGTTGGTTTGGGTAAGAGTTGGGACTTATTTTGTTGAAGGTTACATTATGTAAATGTAAACCCTTTGGGTAGAGTAACCGTACTTCTTATGGTTCCATCTATTTTGGTAAAGGTTGATGTATGTACATTTGTTTAAAAGTTTGTAAGCCTTCGGGCTAAGTACTTTCGCTGTGAAAGTGTTTGTAAAAGTTTGTTTCAAGTTAAGTGAAGTCTTTGAACTTCAAGTGTGTTTTGTGCCACTTTCTAAAAGGACATTTCGAAAATTTTTCTAAAAGGTTTCATAACGTCTTCCGTTCGTGTCCCGAGCGTGGGGCCAAGTAGGACCACGGGTACGGGGCGCGACAGTTGGTATCAGAGCTAGGTTGTAGATGGTCTAGAATGACTAAATGACCTAGGAGGGTAGTAGAGTATTGAGTGAGTAACGTTAAGTGTTTGATGCAGGTATTCATTAAAAATGGGTGAAACTGACGGAGATCAGGCCGGCTCTTCGGGGCAAGGGGATGCCAGAGAAGAGGCTCGAATTATGTTTCAAGGAATGTTTGAAGCAGCGATGAAAACTATAAATGATCAGAGGCAAGAAAGGGAACAGGTACCACAAGATATGGCCTAGAACAGTTTCTGAAAATGAAGCCTATGGAGTATGATGGAGAGCCCGATGTATCTAAAACTGAAAGGTGGATTGAATCAATGGAAAAGATCTTTGATGCTTTGAGATGTTCGGAGGAAGATCAAGTCAGGTTTGCTACCTATAAACTGAATGGAGCGGCTGAGCATTGGTGGAAAGCTTTGAAAACAAAATGGGATGAGACTCATGTGCCTTATACTTGGGAGAATTTTCTGGGAAAGTTTAAAGAACACTTCATTCCTCGAGTAGATCAAGACAGGAAGGAGATGGAATTTCTTAACTTGGAGCAAGGCTCTATGTCAATTGCTCAATATTCAGCTAAATTTTCAGAGTTGTCCAGGTATTGTACTCACCTAGTGGCAACTGAGGAGAGGAAGGCTTCGAGGTTTGTAAAAGGTTTGAAAACTGTGATTAGAACTCAGCTAGTATCCCATAAGTTGCAAGATTTTCAGGATGCAGTGGATCGAGCTTACCAGGTGGAGCATGACATTGAGGAACATAAAAGGAAAATGGAATTGTTAGGCGCTGGGAAGCAAGTTAGGCAACCACAACATGGTGATAATCGAGGAAATCAAGGTGGATCTTCACAATTCAAAGGGTCTTCTCAAAGACAGTCAGGTAATAGAAATCTAAGTAACACTTCAGGGAGTCAGAGTAAAGGAGTTTGTAATTATTGTCAGAAAGAAGGGCATTCAGAAGAGAGATGTTGGAAGAAGCAGGGCAAGTGTTTGAACTGTGGTCAGTTAGGACATTTTCAGAGGGATTGCCCTAAGTATAGGATGCAAGCATCGGGAAGTGTGGTTGGGTCCTCTCAGGGTCAGAAGAGGGATTCCTCAGGCAAGCCTAAGGTTCAGGGTCGTGTTTTTGCTATTTCTCAGCAACAGGCTTCGGAGTCATCTAATGTGATAGGAGGTATTATTTCTGTGTCTAGTTTGAGGGCACGTACACTTATAGACCCTGGCTCATCGCATTCTTATGTGTCTTTGTATTTTGCTTCTTGATTGCATTTGTCTTCTGAATCTCTACCTTATGTGTTAGAGGTGTCAACTCCTATAGGGGAGTGTTTGGTGACCAATGAGGTGTTGCATTCTTGTGATGTGCATATACGTGAGCATGTTTTACCTGCTGATTTAGTTATCTTACCATTACAAGATTTTGATGTTATCTTGGGTATGGATTGGTTGGGTAAATATCATGCGTCTGTTGATTGTGCTAATAAAGTGGTCACATTTTCTATCCCTAATGTTCCTAAGTTTTCTTTTGAAACTGTTCCCTGGGGTAGAGATATTCGAATTATTTCTTATATGAAGGCTAGAAAGTTGTTGAACCGTGGTGTGTGCGGGGTATTTGGCTAGTGTTCTTGATACTACTAAAAGGGTTCTTGATATTGGGGATGTGCCTATTGTTAAAGAATTTTCAGATGTATTTTCTTCTGAGTATGCTATGCCTCCTGACCGGGAAATAGAGTTCTGTATTGACTTACTCCCAGGTACGGCTCCTATATCTGAGGCACCTTACAGAATGGCCCCAGCTGAATTGAAAGAGTTGAAGGTTCAGTTGCAAGAGTTACTTGATCGAGGATTCATTCGTCCTAGTGTATCACCGTGGGGAGCTCCAGTATTGTTTGTTAAAAAGAAAGATGGGTCCTTGAGGCTGTGTATTGACTACAGAAAGCTGAATCAGGTAACTATAAAGAATAAATATCCGCTTCCTCATATTGATGATTTATTTGATCAACTTCAGGGGTCAGTTGTCTTTTCAAAACTTGATTTGAGGAGTGGGTACCATCAGTTGAAAATCCGTTCTGAAGACATTTCTAAAACTGCTTTTCGTAGTAGATATGGCGATTATGAGTTTCTTGTTATGCCTTTCGGGTTGACTAATGCTCCGGCTGTTTTTATGGGTATGATGAACAGAGTCTTTAAACCTTATCTTGATACCTTCGTGGTTGTATTTATTGATGATATTCTGGTTTATTCCAAGTCCCGGGAAGAGCATGAACAGCAATTGCGAATGGTTTTATCTATTCTTCGTGAGAAGCAGTTGTTTGCTAAATTCAGTAAATGTGCTTTTTGGCTCAATGAAGTATCTTTTCTTGGGCATGTGATTTCTAATAAAGGTATATCAGTTGAAGGGTTGAAGAAGAGATTGACTACAGCTCCTATTCTCGCCCTACCTAATGGTAATGATGATTTGGTAATCTATAGTGATGCTTCTAAAGAAGCCTCGGGTGTGTATTAATGCAGAATGGAAGGGTTATTGCGTATGCTTCGAGAAAGTTGACTCCGAGTGAGCAGAATTATCCTACCCATGATATGGAGCTTGCAGCTATTGTCTTTGCATTGCACACGTGGAAACATTATCTTTATGGAGCAAAGTTTGAGATTTTCACAGATCATCAGAGTTTGAAGTATTTTTTCTCCCAGAAAGAGTTGAATAATAGACAACGAAGATGGATGGAGCTGTTGAAGGATTACGATTGCACAATTTCTTATCATCCGGGCAAGGCAAATGTGGTAGCTGATGCTATTAGCCGGAAGTCTTATGTAGCTTCATTGATGGTGCGGGAATGGAAGATGTTGGAGGATGCTCGAGATTGGAGTCCTTATGAATCAAAGCATGGAGCTATGTTTGCGAACATTCAAGTATTTCCAACTTTAGTTCAACAAATAAAGGAAGCTCAGAAGGATGACCCGGAATTGGTAAAGATTATGGATAAAATCAAAGATGGTAAATTTGAGGATTTCTCCCTCAGTCCTGAAGGGGTATTGACTTTCAGAGGTCGTTTGTGTGTACCTAATGTGGATGGGATTAAACACCAAGTTCTTAATGAAGGTCATAAATCAAGGTATACTATTCATCCCGGGAATACTAAAATGTATCAGAATTTGAAGCAACACTTTTGGTGGAATAATATGAAGAGAGAAATAGCGGATTATGTATCCAAGTGCTTAACATGTCAACAAGTTAAAGCTGAACATCAAAGGCCTGCAGGATTTCTTAAACCATTAGAGATTCCAGAATGGAAGTGGGAACATGTTACTATGGATTTTGTGACAGGGTTACCTCGTACTCGAAGAAGGTTTGATGCGGTTTGGGTGATTGTTGATAGATTGACAAAGTCTTCTCATTTTCTACCTATTGAGATCGGGTATTCTATGGAAAAGCTTGCAACTTTGTACATTAATGAGATCGTGAGATTACATGGAGTTCCAGTGAGTATTGTATCTGATCACATCTCGGTTTTGGAAAGCGTTTCAGAAGGCTTTGGGTTCAGAGTTGAGATTTAGTACAGCTTTTTATCCTCAAACAGATGGCCAGTCCGAGAGAACTATCCAGATTCTCGAGGATATGTTGAGGGCTTGCTCAGTTGATTTTTCAGATTCGTGGGATATTCATTTGCCTCTCGTAGAGTTTGCTTATAATAACAGTTTTCAGTCCAGTATTGGGATGGCTCCATATGAAGCCTTGTATGGAAGGAAATGTCGGTCTCCTATCTGTTGGGATGAAGTGGGAGAAGCCAAGATTTGGGGTGTTCAGATGGTTAATGATTCAGTTGAGAAGGTTAAACTTATTCGAGATCGTTTGGGTACTGCCCAGAGTAGGCAGAAAAGCTACGCTGATCATCGGAGGCGAGATCTTGAGTTCGAAAAGGGTGACTTTGTGTTTTTGAAGGTTTCCCCTAAGGTTGGTATTCGAAGATATGGGAAGAAAGGCAAGCTTGCTCCGAGGTTTATTGGTCCATTTGAGATTCTTGAAAGAGTGGGGGATCGGGCTTATCGTCTTGCATTACCTCCTTCTCTTGATAAGATCCATAATGTGTTTCATGTTTCTATGCTTCGGAAGTATGTGTATGATTCTTCTCATGTTCTATCTGAGGTACCCGAGGATATTGAGCCGAGTATGTCGTATGAGGAACATCCAGTCCAAGTCATTGATTCGAAGGTGCAAGAATTGAGAAACAAAAGTATCCCTCTTGTTCGAGTTGTGTGGAGGAATCACAATGTGGAAGAATCGACTTGGGAGCTTCGGGAGGAGATCGAGAGGAAGTACCCTTGGTTGTTTGAGGGCCTCGGTAAGTAACCCTAAAATTCGGGACGAATTTTCTTTTAAGGGGGAGTGATTGTAGCGACCCCAAAACCCGTCCCTATTTATTTTATAATTTTGGGGATTTTTATTTGACTTATATGTGCATTTTATGTGTTGCATCATATTTTATGATTTGCATATCATACTTGATTATCTGTATTATTTACTTAGTTAGTAAAAATAATGATTAAAGGAGTTAAATGATTAAGTTGAAACTTTAGGGTCCTAGTTGAAATTATAAGTTAAGGGGCTTAAGTGTTAACTTTGAAAGTTGGGTGACCAAAATGTAAAAAGGGTAAAGATATTTATAAGAAACTTTCCCTTCTTCCTTCTCTGTGTTTACAAATTTCATCAGCAACATTTCTTCCTCGTATCAGTTAGGGTTAGGAGAAAAAGGTAAGTTCGACTCATTTCGATTTAATTCTTTTTATTTACTTACCCGTTTTAAAAACTAATTATATAAAAATGATCAGGGCGTCGAGTAGGTCATTTCTAGCCGAACAAAACTTATTTCAGCGATACTTTTTCTGGAACTAGGTAAGTTACTAATTCCCCTTAAATGTTAAAATAGTCATATATGCTATATATGATACTCCTACTTGTTAATTTTGTGTTTTGGGTAATATTTGCTATACTTGTAATTTTGGGACAACGGGAGTATATGATCTTGGTTATAGCTGGTGTTGTAATGGTTTAGAAGCCATATTGAAATCTTAATGGAAGTTGCTAATGTTGTGACTAATGTTGGGTAGTAGCTTGTGTATATAGGTTATGCTTGTGAAACAAAAGGAGTAAACTTTGGTTAAGTTTTTAGGCCTGCCGGGTGATGTGGGCGGCCGCCCAAAAATGGGTGTGCGGCCGCACATCTATCTGAAGGGTTTTCTTCTTGGGTCAGAGCATTTGGGCGGCCGCACAGCCCTGTTTGGGCGACCGCCCAGTTGTCTGAAAAAGTTTAGAGTTTTAACTAAGGGGTTTAGAGATCAACCTTGGTCTAGTTTTGGGTAGTGTCCTAAAGTACTTAGATGATTGTTGTGGAATGTTAGTAATGGATTAAATGTCCTTTTTATGGACTCTTTATAAGGATTCTTTGTGTGCATCTTGTGATGTATTTGGCTTAGTTCCTTCTTGGATTAAATGCCCCGGGTTGTGTTTAGCAAGTATTCATTACTGTGCTTTTGTAAAAGTCCAGCTGGTCTTGTTGTGGAGTCAGCCAATGGAAAGATTATAGTGGTACAGGTAAGTCCACTATAAGGTTTTCCATTGGAGCTTGTGAGTCAGGCGGTGGGAGAATTATAGTGGCACAAGCCAAGTTCACTATAAGATGTCCACTGTGCCTTTTCGTTTCCCCAGTCCAGATTGGCCTTGGATGGGATGAATTGCTCCCTTTGGTGAGTATTTGGGTTATGACTTTGTGTCATATTTCCCTCTCTGGTTACTTGGTTCTATTGTTTATGATTTGGTTTTCGGGATCCCGACAGCTTCAGCTATTTATGCTGCTCAGATGGTTTTCTCTGATGGGTTTCTCAGTTGGATTTCTCATCAGTTATGGTTATTGGTTAAACCTTGGCTTTGGTATCCACCGGAGTGTGGGCTATGTGATAAATGTGATATATGAGTTAATGTTATCTCTCATGCTATATGCTATATGTTTACTTGTTGATATTGTTTCTTTATGATCATCATATCAGCATGTAATGTAGTTGCATTTTAGTAGCTTACTGAGATTTATTCTCACCCTTATTTGTTTACTGTTTTAGATAAAGGCGGGTCCAGGGGATAGGACACTTGGCACGGGAGGACGTTGGTTTGGGTAAGAGTTGGGACTTATTTTGTTGAAGGTTACATTATGTAAATGTAAACCCTTTGGGTAGAGTAACCGTACTTCTTATGGTTCCATCTATTTTGGTAAAGGTTGATGTATGTACATTTGTTTAAAAGTTTGTAAGCCTTCGGGCTAAGTACTTTCGCTGTGAAAGTGTTTGTAAAAGTTTGTTTCAAGTTAAGTGAAGTCTTTGAACTTCAAGTGTGTTTTGTGCCACTTTCTAAAAGGACATTTCGAAAAATTTTCTAAAAGGTTTCATAACGTCTTCCGTTCGTGTCCCGAACGTGGGGCCAAGTAGGACCACGGGTACGGGGCGCGACAATATACATCTCAAAAATGCTAAATACCAAACCGGGCGCGTGAATTCAACTTATAAAACCAATACCAACAAACAATACCTCAACGAGATTATAACTCGGAGACTAGAAATAAACGCGGAAGCAAGAACAACTATTAATAATATAAATACCCAAAGGACAACAATATTTACATAACACTGGGCGACTACGATCCCACAACAATATACATAAAGGCTCCGGAGTGCAACTACCCCAAAGAAGGTCAACCTGCCCAGAAGATTCCCGTTACAACGGACCTCACGACGCTACCACTTGCTTTCCTGGGGGGGGTTAAGGAAAAACAAAGATAGAAATAAACGGGGTGAGATAAAATCTCAGTAAGCTACTAAATGCAACTAGGTGTCATGCTATCATGAACAGTAATATAACAATAAGCATTCTTCATAAACAATCACTTAACAACAAATGAGAGGCTCCCTATCGCCAACCGTCCCATACCGGTTGGAAATAACGACCAGCTCATCATGCAGCACATAAAGCTGAAATAAACACGTAACAAAGGATACTGAGCCAAGGTTTCACCAAACGGATATAACAAAGAAGCCTCTGCACAGAACCAACCAATCAATCAATATTCGTAGTAGCACAAACGGCTGAAGATAAGAACCCGGTCAGAACCAACCAATCAATCCATCAACCATAGCAGCATAACAGCTGAAGAGAACCTCGGACAGAACCGAGAAAATTAATCACTCAACCAATCTTCGTAGTAGCATAAACAGCTGAAGATCATAACCCCGGTACCGGAACCATAATAATGTAACATGCCACAAAGGGCGGAAGCCATGCCACAAAGTCATGCTCCAAAAAGTTAGCTAGACTACTTCCGAAGGAAGCTAGCTCATCTCAACCAAGGCCAATCTGGAAGAGGAAAATAAGGGCAAAACAATGGGCAACATTATAATGGACTCGGCTCATTGCCATTATAATCTTCCCCATCGCCCGACACAACCACAAATACCAGCTGGACTTTCCAATAAATTCCAAGTAATAAATATTAGCTTAAATAAACAACTAGTGATTCCAAAGTATGGAACCATTCCAAATAATCACCATAAATATGCAAACGATTACTCATGAAGAGTTCAACAACAACGAACACAAGAAGTTCCTCACAAAGAGTCCAACAATAATAAACGGGGTTGCTCATAGAGAGCCCAACAACATTGATCATTAGAACATGATGATTCCATGATAAGGGACCATACCAAATACATCCTAAAGGTGATACCCACGAGTTACTCATAAAGAGCACAACCCAACGGTCACTCACAAATGGTACAAAGACTATTACCAAAATGACCCTAAACGTCTACTCATAAAGAGTACTATGACCAAGAACTCAACCATCTCTTTACACATGGAATTCCAAATAGTAAATCCGAATAAATGCACCTTAAGATTAATCAAAACCACAGGTACTCAATCACCATTTCACGCTTTACATCCGTTCATAAACGAACCAATTCTAAACACCCCAAACGAACCCAAAAGGTTACACCTATTCATACATGATCACAAACGGACCAAACCCAACACTTTAGTGTTCCATAACAACCCTCTAGGTACTATAGGATATCACCTAAAACCTAGACCAAGTCTTATCCTAAAATCAATTTGATTGGAATAATCCTGAACACATCATAAGTTGCCCAAACATTCCCAAACAATACTTAGTCAAATTTCACAACACATTTGTTCACAAATGAACCATTAACAAACACTAGAGTGTTCCACGGTGCCCAACTAAGTCAACTAGAATAGTACTACGGAACCTAGACCGAGACTACACCTTGATCTTAAACCTCAACAATAATACAACCATTATGATCTGGAACCATGCGGCCAATAGAACCATTGCGTAGTACTCGAAAAGAGATTTCCAACGATAGTTTACACGTCCAAAACGGAGTCCGGACGAAGAAGTTATGGCCTCCGGAAGATTGAACGTAAAACGGACAATTTTTATAAAGTGTTCGGCCGGACATTATGAAAAATCTCTGTTTTGGCTCCGAATTTCACTATTTTCGTTCTAAATCTTAGGAGTACATATATATACTTCTATCCTAACATTTAACGACAAGAGAACTCAATCCTGTGCCTCTAAAACCCAAATAACCCCAAAATTATTAAATAACATAAAACTACGTATCCAAAACAATAAATTCTAACTTGTATAGTGAAGTATAAAAATGACTTCTAAGCTTATAAAAGCTTTCTATAACAACTATAAACCAATTTTACTAAGATTTGAACATAGTCATAAATAATATAAAATTACACAAAATACCAATAAATTCCAAATAAATTCTAAATTTCCCACAAATCATCACTTAACAACCCAAGCATCATAGATAGTAATTATGAGCATTAATATACAAAGAAGGGGGAAAGTAACTTACTTGGAAATTATGAAAGATGACGGAATTCAAATTTTTTTGGCTCTAAACGATCCTAGCGACGATCTGTGCATTTTTCATAAAATGAGCAATAAGAAATAATGAATAGAAGATGACCAAAATAAAGAAAGAAGGATGAGAGTTTTCTCACCTTTCATGGAGGAAGAGAGAGAGAGAGAAGATGATTGAGTGTGTGTGTGTGTGTTTAGGTGAATGAGGGTGAGGGAGGGAGAGGGAGGTAGGGAGGTGGATGATAATATTTAAAAAGTTACACTTAGGGCCCCTCCTCCACTAACAACACAATACTCTTATACTCCCCTCTAACAACTAAGACCCAACACTCTACACTAGCACAAATAACCAATTAAATGCTAGGCATAAAATATTATGAAACACAAAATGCACACATAATTATTTAAATAAATAAATAATTTAAATAAATAAATAAGAAAAAATAAATAATTAATTAAATATTTATTACTAAAAAAATAGATGCGGGTTTTCGGGTCGTGAAGGAAATGGTTCCGTTGTGAACAATTGTGTTATGGAATTAGTCCAAGTATTGTTTGGGAATGGTTGGGCATCTTATGATGTGTTCGTGATTGTTCCAATCAAATTGATTTTGGATAAGACTTGGTCTGGGTTTTAGGTGATATCCTATAGTACCTAGAGGGTTGTTATTGAACACTAGAGTGGCGGGTCTGGTCCGGTTGTGATCATGTACTAATAGGTGTAACCTTTTGGGTTCGTTATAGTGTTAAGAATTGATTCGTTGATGAACGGATGTAAGACATGAATTGGTGATTGGGTACCTACAGTGTTGACTAGCTTTAAGGTGTATTTATTCGGTCTTCCTATTTGGAATTCTAGGTGTAAATATAGGGAGTTAATAGTCTTAGTACATCTTCATGAGTAAACGTTTAGGGAAATTTTAGTAATAGTCATTGTACCATTTGTGAGCGACCGTTGGGTTGTGCTCTTTATGAGTAACTCGTGGGTATCATCTTTAGAATGTGTTTGGTATGGTCCCTTATCATGGAATCATCATGTTTTTATGGCCAATGTTGTTGGGCTCTCTATGAGCAATCTCGTTTATCGTTGTTGGACTATTTCATGAGAAACTTCTTGTATTCGTTATTGTTGATCTCTTTATGAGTAACCGTTTGCATCTTTTGTGATGAGCTTGGCTTGGATCCCTACTTTGGAATCATTGCCCCCGTTGTTGTTTCAAGCGAGTATTTATTACTATGTGCTTGTTTAGAGTCCAGCTGGTACGTGTTCGAGTCAGGCAATGGATAATGTTATAATGGCACGAGCCAAGTCCAGTATAGCATCGCCCATTGGTCCTTCTTTCCCCTTCCAGATTGGCCTTGGTTGGGATGAGCTAGCTCCCTTTGGTGAGTATTCTAGCTAGACGTTTTGGGTTATGACTTTGTGTCATTTTCCCCTGTCCTTTGTGACATGTTACATTGTTATAGTTCCGGTACCGGGGTTGTGATCTTCAGCTGTTTATGCTACTATGAAGATGGTTTGATGGGTTGATTGATTGATTGGTCGGTTCTGGCTGGGGTTCTCTTCAGCTGTTATGATGCTATTGTTGATTGGTTGATCGGTTGAAGCTGCGCAGCGATTGTTCTATCAGTTTGGTGAAACCTTGGCTCGGTATCCTTTGTAACGTGTTTATTTCAGTCTTATGTGATGCATGATGAGTTAGTCATTATTTCCAACTGGTATGGGACAGTTGGCGATAGGGAGCTTTCTCATTTGTTGTTATGTGATTTACTTGTTCAGTTATATCGTTGATTTGCATTATATTATGCCATGTAGCTGCATTAGTAACTTACTGAGATTTTATCTCACCCCGTTTCTTTTTATCTTTGTTGTTTTCCTTAACCCCCCCCAAGGAAATCAAGTGGTAGCGTTGTGAGGTCCGTTGTAGCGGGAATCTTCTGAGCAGATTGATCGCCTTTGGGATAGTTGCTATTAGGAGCCTTTATGTATTTTATTGTGGGTTCGTGGTCGTTCAGTGTTTTGTATATACGGTTGTACTTTGGGTATTTTTGTTAATAGATGTTCTTGCTTCCGCGTTTGTTTCTAGTCTCCGAGTTATAATCTCGTTGAGGTGTTGTTTGATGGTATTGGTTTCATAGTTGAATTCATGCGCCCGATTTGGTATTTTGCATTTTGGAGATGTATATTATGTAAATTTTATGTTTAAGGATTTTAGTATTTTCTGGGGCATGACAGTTGGTATCAGAGCAATGGTTTTAGATCTTGAAAGAGAATAAGAACTCTGATATTGAATAGGTTTCAATACTTGGGTGTTATAATTTTGAGCAGTTTAGAAAACTAAGTTTTCTTGAAGATGAGGTTAAGGTAGAAGTGGTTGAGTTATGAGTCGTGATATCGACGTTGAGTGTTTCTTCTCTTGTGGTTTATCAAGTATAGGATTGGTGTCAATAGTGTTGGTTCCATTGGGGTTAGTTGGCTTGGGAATCGAGAGTGCGAGTTTTGAAGGCTTGGACGTACCTATTTCGTAAAGTGGAAATGTCTTGTGCTATATTCGTATGTGTGTTCTCATTAAGTGATTTATGTTGAGGTGTATTCTCGAGTACGAAATTTCGTGATTGCTACTGATTGAGGTAAGGTGAGTTGGTTATGTCACCTATACAGGATATTGACGAGTTAAGTAGTATGGCCCAGCTTTCAATGTGTCTCGAATTTCTTGGGTGCCATCGACAGGTGGTGAATAATTCTATATTAGTGTGTTTGACTTGTTTAGGAGGATACTAAGTATAAATATATAATGTTCAGGTTCTATATTGAAAATCAGAAAATCTTTATTATAAGGTTGTGCTGGGGATTTAGCTTATTCAGCTGGCAATACTAATGTTGAAGTCTTGAGTATAATTTATACTGGGTGCCATATGTCGCTTGACCGATAGGGAACTTGGGTTATTTGATGAGTTAAGATAAGCTACAATACTGATAGGTGAATCAGTGAGCATATAGTATTGATTGGGCTAATAGAGTTAAAGATTCAATTTGAGAATTTCTTGATAAGAGATCTTTCTTTACTTTTAGTACATCCGCGTGAGTGCATCGGAATTGTTTAGTATGAGGAAATACTTAATTTATTATGGGTTATCTTAAGAAGTTGAGTTATGATACTCTTGGGATCATTTTTGTACATGACTGGAGTTGAGTTAAAGCAATATGAGTTATGAGTATATTGGGGAAGTTATAATCATTAATGATGGTAAGCGCGTTAAGTTTAAAGGACTAAACATATTTTGAGAAGGTGAGAATTCCTCGAACAATATTAAAGGCATTTTTGGGTTTTAGTGAGCAGTTGTCACTCGGTTCTGAATCTTTTCTTTGTGGCGTTCTCGTTTAGATTAAGGATTTGTAAAGGAAGTTGGGTATAGATACTTGGACATATTAAAGGACACTGTGATTTTGTACTAGGTCAGTTGAAGTGTTGCTAGCTAATTGGATTATTATGTTAGTAATACTGTTGAGCCTAAGTAACATCGGGTTAATAAGTGTATACGTGAAAGACTGAATTGGGTTAACCATTAATCGAGGTTCAAGATCGAAGAATTGGGACGGAACAGTCTATCGAATATTTTGGATTACCAGTGATCTTTCGTAATATCTTTTAGAGTTGTAAGATGTAAAATGTTAATATATATGAAGGTGAAGACTGTGAAAATTTTGGATCGTTACAGTGCTACTAATGGTAATCCTTGGAGATATAGTCACTTGGGTGAACACTTGGAGGATGGAAAATCCCTTTAACTTTTCATAGTTTAAGAAGTTGATTAAGCTCGAGATGGTCTAATGTTTTGAACTTCTGGGAAGTAATACTAAGTATGCGATCTTCTAAAGGAAGTATCTTTGCAGTGTAATTAAGGTTGGGAGTAAGACAAGTTTGTAGTATCTCGAGAATTATGTTTAAGAGAAATTTGGAATCTTCGATTTTTGGCCTTGGGTATGGATTTTAGCTAGTAGTGAAGATAGTGATGGAAGAAGGTCCTGTACGAGAGATTATTAAGCTGTAAGCATTATTTAAGGTTACCATATGATGGTTTAGAATGTATAAATGGGAAATTCGAGAAGAGACAGAACTAAAATATCCATGGCTATTGGATAATTCGGGTAAGTATTTCCAAGATTCGGTTAATAAATAAAGCTATCTATAACTAGGGATTGATTGTGATTTTATTGATATCGCCTTTGCAAGATATAATTGTTTTTATGGGACCAAGTTTAGAAATGATGTTAATAGGTTATCAATGTTGGATAATCATATGTTCTTCGACAAGATAAATGTGAGTTAATACAAGTAGGTTGAGAAATACAAAGATTATGACTGTATTATGTTTTATCTCATGAGGAAGTGAGTGTGGTAGTGGAATCTCATTTGATCGGATAGTTGATGACTGTAAATTTTTGAGTATAACATTGAGTCATTGGGTGACAATAATAGTTAGCCCTATTCCTTCTCTTAGTTGTTCGGGTAGTAGTGTGATTACTTGGGATGATGTTTAGATCGTCAATGCGTGCGGATGAACCGGAAAAGTAAGACTTATGGATGTTGTTGATTTAAGGGTTGATGGTGAGCGTAATGCTAATTAGGATCAAATCAGCTATGTCTCAGAATGGGTGAACGGGTGATAGTCTAGAGAATTTGAAATTCCGGATGAAAGAGGAAGTTAATTCTAGGATGTTTAATCAGAAGATACGTGTGAGAAGTATGTGTTCATTGTGTGTTGGCTTATCCGAGTCATGGAATCGATGTCTGAAATATTTATCAGGTACTTGATTGGGGTTATGATTGCTATATGAGAATCGATATTTTGTAGCTTTGTTATTTCTGCGTGTTATGATTTTGATAAGTGAACTCGCGGGCGAATTCTTTTTAAGGAGGGTAGGTTGTAACGACCCGAAAACCCGTCTCTATTTTCTTAGTAATAAAGAATTGATTATTTATTTATTGTCTATTTATTTATTTAAATTATTTATTTATTTAAATAATTACTTGTGCATTTTGTGTTACATAATATTTTATGCCTAGCATTTTAATTGATCATTTGTGCTAGTGTAGAGTTATTGGGTCTTAGTTGTTAGTGGGGAGTATGGGTTTATGTGTTCTAGTTGGGTCTAGAGGGGGCCTAGGTGAAACATTTTATTTCTTCATCCTACTCCTTCCTCCTCCCTCCTCCCTCACCTCACATTTTCATTTCCCTCTCTCTCCTCCATTGTTGGGTAAAGAAAAGGTAAGAATTCTCCCTCCTTCTCTCTTCATTTTGACCATCTTCCTCCCATTATTTCTTAATGCTCATTTTATGAAAAATGCTTAGATCGTCGCTAGGATCGTAAAGAGCTAAGAAAAGTCGAATTCCGTCATCTTTGATAAATTCCAAGTAAGTTACTTTTCCCCCATTTTTATGCTAAAATGTTCATCACTTGTTTGAATGATGCTTTAGTGATATATATGATGTTTTGGTTGAGTTTAGGATTTATTTGGATTTTTGGTTAAATTTGTGATAATATGAATGTTGGGGTTAAATCTTAGTTTGGGTTGATAGATGTTGTTATTTAGGTCCCTTATAAGTTTATAAGTTGTTTGGGTTCATGGTTAGGCTTGTTGGAAGGATTGATTTTGAGAAATTTGTGAATTGGTAAGAAAATGTGAAGAACCCAGTTGCTGGTTGCCCAGATCGCCGACCGGGCGCCCGCCCGGGTTTAGCTAGGCGCCCGCCCACCTGGCCATTCTCCTTCGGCCAACCTCCTGGCTAAATGAGCGCCCGCCCGCCCATCTTTGAGCGCCCGCCCGCCCCCTAATTTCAGGAATTATGTTTGGTTTGTCTAAGTCTAGATTATGTTCTTAGCCTAGGTTTCGGGTACTACTCTCGTAGGCTTAATTGGTCACTGTAGAATACTCTAGTGTGGAAATGGTTCCGTTGTGAACAATTGTGTTATGGAATTAGTCCAAGTATTGTTTGGGAATGTTTGGGCATCTTATGATGTGTTCGTGATTGTTCCAATCAAATTGATTTTGGATAAGACTTGGTGTGGGTTTTAGGCGATATCCTATAGTACCTAGAGGGTTGTTATTGAACACTAGAGTGGAGGGTCTGGTCCGGTTGTGATCATGTACTAATAGGTGTAACCTTTTGGGTTCGTTCGAGTGTTAAGAATTGATTCGTTGATGAACGGATGTAAGACGTGAATTGGTGATTGGGTACCTACGGTGTTGACTAGCTTTAATGTGTATTTATTCGGTCTTCCTATTTGGAATTCTAGGTGTAAATATAGGGAGTTAATAGTCTTAGTACATCTTCATGAGTAAACGTTTAGGGAAATTTTAGTAATAGTCATTGTACCATTTGTGAGCGACCGTTGGGTTGTGCTCTTTATGAGTAACTCATGGGTATCATCTTTAGGATGTGTTTGGTATGGTCCCTTATCATGGAATCATCATGTGTTTTATGGCCAATGTTGTTGGGCTCTCTATGAGCAATCTCGTTTATCGTTGTTGGACTCTCTCATGAGAAACTTCTTGTATTCGTTATTGTTGATCTCTTCATGAGTAACCGTTTGCATCTTTTGTGATGAGCTTGGCTTGGTTCCCTACTTTGGAATCATTGCCCCCGTTGTTGTTTCAAGCGAATATTTATTACTATGTGCTTGTTTAAAGTCCAGCTGGTACTTGTGTTCGAGTCAGGCAATGGATAATGCTATAATGGAACGAGCCAAGTCTAGTATAGCATCGCCCATTGGTCCTTCTTTCCCTTTCCAGATTGGCCTTGGTTGGGATGAGCTAGCTCCCTTTGGTGAGTATTCTAGCTAGACGTTTTGGGTTATGACTTTGTGTCATTTTCCCCTGTCCTTTGTGACATGTTACATTGTTATAGTTCCGGTACCGGGGTTGTGATCTTCAGCTGTTTATGCTACTATGAAGATGGTTTGATGGGTTGATTGATTGATTGGTCGGTTCTGGCTGGGGTTCTCTTCAGCTGTTATGCTGCTATTGTTGATTGGTTGATCGGTTGAAGCTGCGCAGCGATTGTTCTATCAGTTTGGTGAAACCTTGGCTTGGTATCCTTTGTAACGTGTTTATTTCAGTCTTATATGATGCATGATGAGTTAGTCGTTATTTCCAACTGGTATGGGACAGTTGACGATAGGGAGCTTTCTCATTTGTTGTTATGTGATTTACTTGTTCAGTTATATCGTTGATTTGCATGATATTATGCCATGTAGCTGCATTAGTAACTTACTGAGATTTTATCTCACCCCGTTTCTTTTTATCTTTGTTGTTTTCCTTAACCCCCCCCCAGGAAATCAAGTGGTAGCGTTGTGAGGTCCGTTGTAGCGGGAATCTTCTGAGCAGATTGATCGTCTTTGGGATAGTTGCTCTTCGGAGCCTTTATGTATTTTATTGTGGGTTCATGGTCGTTCAGTGTTTTGTATATACGGTTGTACTTTGGGTATTTTTGTTAATAGATGTTCTTGCTTCCGCGTTTGTTTCTAGTCTCCGAGTTATAATCTCGTTGAGGTGTTGTTTGATGGTATTGGTTTCATAGTTGAATTTATGCGCCCGGTTTGGTATTTTGCATTTTGGAGATATATATTATGTAAATTTTATGTTTAAGGATTTTAGTATTTTCCGGGGCGTGACATAGTAGTAATATTTAGGATGACCGGTTGTTATGTTACAAATGTCCAGTTAGTGTGTTAAAGAGTGTTAGATGGTGTTGAGAAGTTTTGATTATTTAAAAAAATGTCACCGTGTATTTTTAAAAAAAATAATTTCGATTATTTACAAAAATATTACCGCGTATTTAAAAACACTTTTTTTGCTAATCACTAAAAAAAACGTGTTTTACAAAAGACTAACCCTTAATTAAATTTTCTATACTTTTTAAATTTTCAAAGCTAAATCATTCCGTGGGGGTTTTATGAAGGCCAATGTTGGGCCGTTTTCAAATTTTTCTTGGAGATACATTTGGGCGTCCCATGTCATTATTCGGACAGGCATTCGTTGGAGATTTGACTTAGGGTTGGCTACTATAACTCGGATGTTGTATGTTTTTCATTGTAGCGGTCAATATGCCAACGCTTGTACGTTTTCATAGATATCTTCGTCTTTGGGATGAGTCTTCGACAATTGTGAAGCGCCATCTCCTTAAACTTTATTAATGCAATCGTTAGTTTGTTTGTTTTTTAAAAAAGAATATCACAGTAGTGTATATTCCAACCGTCCCAATTTAAATTTAAATTTTCTTTTTTAAACTAGTAACAATATTTTAGACAAATTTATCTTATAGAGTTCATTTAATTACAAAAAATTGTTAATTTATTTTTCACTTACTTAATTATAAATAATGTATTAAAAAATTATATATTCTTAACTTCATACTTTTATTAACCCATTTTTCATATATTTTTGATTGATTCTTTTGTAAAGTTAAATTGTAAAGTTAAATTAAGAACATTAAATTAAATTGACACAAAAAGAGTGTAATATTAAAATAAAAATTATTTATCAAAAACTCATTTTGGAGAGACGTATGGATAAGAATGTGATAGGGGGCAAATTTGACATTTCAAAAATAGAACACGAATGATGTTCGCGGGAAAAAGGAGGTAGATGACAAAAGTATACTCCCTGCGTCCCTATTTACCTTACAAAAATTGCCATTTTGGGTGTCCCTATTTAGATTACAAAATCCTAAAAAGGAAACTTTTAAACATTTTTTAAATAGTGGGACCCATTTGTCATACTCACAACAACTATCCACTTACTTTACTCTACCCACTTTCTTTCTCCCACTCAACTATCTTCCCTCACAATACATCAACTTTACAATTATTTTCTTAATTTTTGTGTAAAGCCTTATTTTTATAAGGTAAATAAGGACGGAGAGAGTATGTGGAGTGGTAATTTAGGGACAAGGAAGTGGGCTATTATACATAGATATAGATAGGGCTCATCACTTTAATCAAGGCTTAGTCACCAAGTGATTAGGCCATCACTACTACAACTGCAACCCACTCCTTTTCTTTCTGCCTTGTCCTTTTGGGCATTTCTCTCTCTCTTTCTCTTTCCGTTGCTTTTTTTTTTTTTTTTTTTTTTTTTTTTTAATGACGATAAGGTGGTGTTTGATGTATTAAGCACTTGATATTTAATGGATTGCAAGGTATAATTTGGAGGTAAGGTGTCTTGATAACATTGAGCTCTACATGTTGAAAGTTCTATGAGGCTCTTATTGATTAAGCAATAATTTTGATTCTCAATCATTAAGAGCCTCACGTAACCTCCAACATCTATACATCAATGTCATCAAAGGCACACTACCTCCAAAATATAACTTGCAATCTATTAAGCATCAAGCATAGCGTGCTTAATACATCAAACACAACATAATTGTCTGTGCTTGCGCTCCAATAATCTTAGGGTCTATAAGCGACCCTCTCGAAGACTCGAAATCGTAGACTGGTGAATTCGGATCTGATCTCAATCGTCAAGTTAGTAAGTGGCTCCAAATGAAATGTCTAGACTTATATCACTTGTCACTAATCTGCTCTGCCCACCACTCAAATACAAAACATTTCTTACTATCTCTCACCTCCTTACCGTTTAGCTACCCAGTGAAACTTATCTTTCCATTGCTCTTTTGAATAGGAATGGAGTAGTGTTTTTGTTTGAGTTAATTTATAATTTTAGCTACTAATAACAAAAATAATACGTATATAGAGCATTTGATTGTATGTAGTTTATCTTGAGAATTAGTACTCTCTTCTGTCACAAAAAAAAAATGTATTTTTTTATTTAAAAAAATTCAAAAGTCTCTTTATTTTAAATTTTGATTTTGATAATATTGGTATATGAAAATAACAATTTTTTATATACCAGAGTATCACTTTTTTTCTTTAAGTTAGCATTGATAGTGCCGGTTTCAAGCTAAAGTCAGCACTACCAACATCGATTTTTTTTTTTTCTTTTCCAAACTACTGAAAAAGAGAATTTGAGCATTTCTTTTTTAAAAAATACGGTACTCTAAGTGCCGAATTTAAATTAAGATTACACTAATTAATTTGAATTCAGTATTAAAAGGACTTATATATATATATATATATATATAACTGACACTACTAGTACCGTTTCTTTTTTCAAAAAAAAAATGGGGAAAATCAGTTTCTTTTTAAATTATAAAAAATCTAATATTTTAAACTATTTATAAATATTCACTGAATTTTTGTAAATAGAAAAAATAGATTGTTTGTAATTTAAGGAAAAGTTTTAGTTTCTTCAAAACTTTATTTTATCATTTTTAAGGGGAGAATTGATTTTAGGATTCCACTTTTGACAGTGATGTCCGACGTCAGCGCAGCGGTTCTTTCTGGCATGACCCAATAAGAATGTCCAGCGTGTTAATATCCTAACTGGCATTTAGTACTCTTGGAACGTTTCTAATACCGTTTGTTGAAACAACGCTCCAACGGGCTTAATAGGACTTCTCACTAGGGATGGCCAAACCGAATCGGAACCGTAACCGAAAAGCACGGAACCGCCTTGAACCTTGACGAAAATCAGAATCGTGTGAACCGGAACCGTTTGTAATACGGTTTGGTTCATCCCCTCTGAAAACCGTGAACCGGCGGTTCCGAACCGCCATGAACCGCCTAGAACGAACCGGAACCGTTATCAAAAACGTTAGAAAACCGTCAAAATCGTTAGATTTCTAATGGTTTCATCAAAATTAACCGTTACTAACGGAACACTGACAAGAAAAGATGAGTTTTGACTGTTTTTTAGCCAAATTCAGTGAATTAAAGTTATAAAAATTTGTTGAGTATATAAAAGAAAAGAGGGACGAACCTCTTTAGTTTTTTAAACATTTTTTCTATATTTTTTTTGTAAAAAAATCGGCCATAGAATATTATTATAATTGTTTTTCTGTTAAAAAAACTATTTTTTAAAAAAAGGAAACTGGACCGGCGGTTCCGAACCGTGAACCGGCGATTCCGAACCGTAACCGGAAGATAAACGGTTCGGTTACGGTTCAAGCTTTTCCAGAACCGGAATCGGCGGTTCCGAACCGGAACCGTGTTTGGTCATCCCTAGCTCTCACCGTACCAATGTTATTATAAATATAAATTGACAAAAAAGAATTATTATTTCTGTTTTATTTTAAATTTTTAAAAAAATTGGGTTAAAAATTAAGAAAAAAGTTATGTGTTGTAAGTGTAGATGGTTTAGTAGGAGAGAGAAAGTGGAGTTGAGAATATTTAGTGGGTAATTGTTGTGAGTATGACAAGTGGGGCCCACAAATAAAATAGTATAAAAAAACTTTCTTTTTTAGGCTTTGAAGATTAAAATGGAACACACAAAATGAAAATTTTTGAAGTTTAAATTAGGTGAAAATTTGGGAAAAAACATGTTTTTCCTTAAGGTTGCGTAAAACGTGTTTTTAAGTTTGGCACGGTGGCATTTTTGTAATTAACGGGAAGTTGTTTAGCGCTGATCGTAAGTGCCAGTGATAGTGTAAAAAAGTGTCAGCACATGTACACTGGCACTTATTGACACTATCACTGGCAGTTTTTAATAAGTGCTAGTATCAATGTTAAAAAGTGCCAGTGTAATGGCTGTCAATTATTAACACTACCACTGACATTTTTAATAAGTGTCAGTATCAATATAAAAAAGTGCCAGTGTACTCACTGGCAATTTTTAACATTACCACTGGCACTTAAGAAAAGTGTTAATTTCATGTTTATAAACGCCAGTATGAATCACTGGCTTTTTGTAATATTAACACTGGGTATTTATTATGGTTGCCGGTATTTACGAAAATGTCACCTCTTGTTTCGAATAATAATGCCCAGCGTCTTTGAAAAACACGTTTTTCCTTTGCCTAAGGAAAAACGTGTTTTTTCACAAAACTCACTCTTAAATTAGGACAGATGGAGTATTAAATACGGCCTCACGTGTTATTGGGATTATTAAGAGAATAAATGGTTTGTTCTTTACCGATGAAGAGGGAGAATTCCATTTTCTTCTCTCCTTGAGAACCGTCTCATACAAGGGCGGACCTACCAAGGGTATGGCGGGCAATGCCCCCCCCCTTTGTTTTTTTTTTTAAATTTACTAGTGTATTTTTTTTAAAAAAAATTGGAGTATTAGTGCAATATTTTAGACTTTGCCCCCCTTTGTTTAAAAATAAATAAATGCACTAGTATTTATTTTTGCCCCTTTTAAATGTTTCATGCAATTTTGCCCCCTTGTGAAAAATTCCTGGGTCCGCCACTAGTCTCATATACTTATAAAATAATTTCACAAGAGACTTCCTCATATAAATAACGGTAGTTTTACCATGGTTAAATTATAACTTTTTGATACTTCCTCTATTCTCGAAAAATTGTTTCATTTTGATTTTTACGGTCAACAAAAATGAACTTTCATGTATTGATGTCAATCTAATGATCACAATAAAAATTTAAAAAAATTATTAATAAATAACTTTATAATTTATCAATAACAATTTTTTAAATTTCACTAGAAATGATTAGATAGACATCAATGTTTGGTCAAATTTCATTATTTAACTATAGAAAGTCAAAATTGAACAAACTTTTCAAGAAAGAGGGATACGAATTTTAATTTTTTTATTTTTTTTTGAAGTTTGTTTGGTATTGAATACTATATAATGTCAATATTTTTCAAACTAATTTTTAGTTTAACATTTTTTTTGTACTTTTCATTTTTTTTAAATTTTCTAAATGATGAGGACTCCTTTTTGTATTATTTTAATAAACGAAGATACTCCCACCAAAACATGTTCAAATTTATTCTTAATGATTAAATTTATATAGTTATTTTGACACATTATATCAAAACCCTTTATTTAATAATAAAATAAAAAATTGTAATTACCTTAATCATGAGACTACTCCAGCCTAAAATATAAATAAAAATATCTAACTTTATACATATATATTAAGAAGTTAGCTAAAATAATTTGATTGTCTTGATTTTGTGACAGAAATATATTAAAATTACTAAGATAACATCAAATTATCATTCAATAAATGCGCATTCATCTTTAAAAAAGATACAATAGTTAATTAGATGTATTTTTCAAGATATATATATATATATATATATATATATATATATATATATATATATATATATATATATATATATTAAAGTTGGTGAGTTGTGGGTTTGACATGTGTTCATGTTTTAGTAAAAGCTTGAATTTGGAGAAGCCACATCAACATCATTCTAAAACGTAATGACTTTTGATATTCTCATTCTTAGCTAATACTATTAGTTAATCATATTAGTAATTATATGAGTTAACAATTACTATTAATAGCACTCCCTCTGGTCCAAAATAATTATCTTTTTTTGCATTTGCACAATTCTTAAGAAATGCAATTATTATCATGACTTAATCACAAAAGTTCAAACTTTACCTCTATTAAGTGTGCAACTTTCTTACATTAATGTCTCACACACTAAGACAATTAATAAAAGAGAACAAGTTTCAATGCAAGGGTAAAAGGGACATTTAGCTCAAAAGTGACAATTATTTTAGACCAAAATTTTGGTCCAAAAGTGACAGTTATTTTGGACCGGGGTGAGTATAATTTAACTATTACTATTAATAATATAAGTTAACCATTAATATTAATAGTATTAGCTAGTTAACAATATTAGTTACAATACAAGTTAAATATTACTATTAATAGTATTAGTTAACTATAATAGTTACTATATACTGTATAACTTAATTATTACTATTAATAGTAATAGTTAACCTTAATAGTTACTTTATAAGTTATTTTTTACTATTAATAGTATTGGTTAACTATAATAGGCTACATACATTAACTATTACTATTATTAGTATTAGTTAATTATAATAGTTATTATATAAGTTATATTATTAATTTTTAATATTAATTAATCATAATAGTTACTATATCATTAACTATTATTATTAATAATATTATTTTATTATAATAATTATATAAATAAATTATAATTATATAAACAAATTATTGTTATATAGATTAATAATTGCTATTAATATATATTAACTATTACTATCAATAGTATTAATTAATTATAATAGTTATTATAATAATAGTAATCATATAAATTAATTTTTATTATTAATAGTATTAGTTAAAATGATGATTACTATATTAGTTAACTATAGTTAAAATATTTTTTAAGACATAGTATTGGTTTCCCGTGCATAGCACGGGTTACCCGCTAGTAATATTAAATACAATTTTATTACTGATTTTTTATAAAATTTGAAAATTTTACCTAAAATTAAGGTCAAATACTTTAATTTACTTACTTTTGTCGTATTTTGTAATACGAAAAATTGAGAAACATTACTATTTTTTCATGCAATGATGTAGTTGCTCTTTGAGAAGGTTTTCAGTTTTCTTGCTTCTAGATGCAAAATATGAGTCCATTAAATTGGAATGTTTGTCCTTTTATAATCATTCGTTTGTTTTGTACTTTGCCTTTGATTCGTCTAAACTCTTTACTCTTTAATTCTCCATTAAGCATCCACTTTGTTGTCTTTAAGTGGTACTTTACTTAGATGTAATTGCATTATTATAGAGGTATGGAATTCTGGGATGCCCTTAATTAATTACTCTCTCCGGTCCAAAATAACTGTCACTTTTTGATCAAAATTTTGGTCCAAAATAATTGTTACTTTTGAGCTAAATGCCCCTTTTACCCTTGCATTGAAACTTGTTCTCTTTTATTAATTGTCTTAGTGTAAGACATTAATGTAAGAAAGTTGCACACTTAATAGGGGTAAAATTGGAACTTTTGTGATTAAGTCATGATAATAATTGCATTTCTTAAGAATTGTGTAAATGCAAAAAAGATAGTTATTTTGGACCAGAAGGAGTAGGATTAAGACCTTTTTGTGTTCATTAATAGAGTTTTTTTTTTAATTGCAAAGAAATAAAGTAAATTCCATGATTTGCTGAAGACAAAAACTTGTGTGCACACATGCATGATCCGTCTCATCCATGAGACGGGTCGGTTTTTGACCCGCCCGACCGACCCACGAACCGGCTCAAGGACCCAGGGGTCGAACCTGCCACGTGGCAGCCTCTCATAGGCAAAAAAAAAAAAAAATTTAAATTTTTATATATATTTTTTTTGTTTTTTTCGGTTTGTCAAAAGTAATAGTTACTATAACTTAATGTAATGACTGTATTCATATAAAGTAACAGTTTGTATACATAAAAGTAATACATATATACATAAAAGTAACAGTGTTTTTTTTCTATGTTTTCTTCGTTTGCCAAAAGTAATACTTATTACAACTAAAATGTAACGAACGTGTTACTTATATGTAATAATTTTATACATAATTGTAACACATATGTATAGAAAAAGTAATAATTCAACCATTTACATTTTTAGAGCTAAAAATACTTGATTAGTGTTACATGTAAAAGCATTACATTATCTATAGAAATATGTTATAATTTCTTTTATTAAAGTGTTACATTTACTACAAACAATTACATTCATATATGAGTTGTTACTTTCCAAATATTACTTTCTTTCAAAAAATTAAATCAAAATACACAATATTTTACATTTTTTTCAAAAAAATTATTACATTTCAGTATAAATGATAATTACATTTAGATATTGTTTGGGTTACATGTAATTATAGTTAGTATTACATTTGAAAAAATGGGTAAAACTTGCTTTTGTTTTTGTAAAACAGGTGTTACGTTTACTTATGAACAATGTTACTTTATATGTATACAGTCATTACATTAAGTTAGGGTAACTATTACTTTTGGTGAACGGCTGAAAAGCCGAAAAAATAATATAAAAACTCAAAAAAAAAAAAAAAAAAAACAAGAAAAAAAATGGACCTCTGGGAGGCTGCCACGTGGCGGGTCATGCCCCATGGGTCATGGGTCGACCCGTCTCATGCATGAGACGTATCCCCTTGTTCTCATGGGAGACCACCTCTTTGCTGAAAAGAATTCATATTTAAATTTTCTTTTTTAGGTTAAGGATTTAAATCCATCACGAGTGAGCAATAACTAAGTGAAAGAAAAAAAATTATGCGGAACGAGAATAATTATGGAAATCAAGAAACATATGTAAAGGAGAATTAGGGTTTAAGCAAAAACATGCACACAAGTACCACTAATTATACTTAATCCTTTATATATTAAGTATAGTTACGGGTAAAGTAATGATGATTAGATTAAAAGCAAAGTATACAATACATAAAACATCTTTAAGAGGAAATTTGTCATTATTTGAGAATATATAGATTATTACCATATGTACTTAAGCACAAAACCAACAATTTTTCCACGTAAGATTAGTATAATATCGGTGGCAATGTTATTAATAAACGCAACTTGGTGGAGCCATTGTGTTAATAAAATGATAACATGGCGTAGATATGGCGAATTAGGGTGGGTCCCTTTTTCTTAACCAAGGGTCCCTTTTTGTAATAAAAATACTAGGGTTTAAGTTTTTTTTTTTTTTTCCAAAAATAATTTAAAAATCATGCTTTACTACAACTTAACTAAATAATTTTATTTTTTTTTTTATTTTTTTTTTTTAGCAAACTAGGGTTTTTGGGTTAAAAACCCTAAAATTTGAAGTGTTTTTCCAACTACATTAGACCGAAGCCCAGGACTACTTTGAAGTTGTCCAATTCGCACATCTGATTTATAAGTGGTTTTTTGCCGGCTATATGTAACTGTAGTAATGTAAAAACTATTCCATATCCACAGTGGCGGATCTACACTAAAATATTTGGTGTTGCCTGTTTTTAAAAGAAATTAAAAATGGGCGCGAAACTAAAATTCAATACGTTTACGTACATAAATACATGGCCGATCCGATAAAATCTGAGGCCCTAACCGAACTCTTTTAATGGGGTAGCACATTATTTTTGAAAAGTTTAATCTTAAATAGTAGAGATTTACTTGGATCGTTGTCTTTGAGAATTGGGTTGATTGACATTTTGATATCGAGATTATTGCAAAGAATTCAATAATAAGTATCAAATTTTTAGGCATAATCTAACGACTCATGAACATTTAAAGAAAAAAGTAATTTTAAGATAAAAACCCAAACAATAATTCAAGAATATTAGTATCGTAAGGACGCTGAATAAATAAATAAATAAATGAAGTAGTCTCATTGCCTTAAAAAAATTGTTCTAAGAAGGAAACCTAAAAAAGAAGTACAAAAAACGAAGGAAGTTAAAAAGGAAGCCGAAAGTAAATAGGGGAGAAAAAAGATTTGAACATCATCCTGGAGTCGAACCCGAGCAAACTAGAAACTAACGGTCATTTAGTAACTTAAAACCATTATTGTAACCACTGAACCATCATGCTTTTTGACATTTAAGTAGAGATATTAAATATATAGCTATTGTACAAAAAAAAAACATTTTTTTTTTGCCATCGCCTGGGCAATACTAGGCACACTATGGGATCCGCCCCTGCATACCGAGCAAAATATTTCATGAGATAATAGTCAAAATAAATTAAGTAATGTCAGTTCTAACAAATATCTAGTTCTCATCAGTCTTTTCATCTCAGAAGTGAAAAATTAATGTGGCTGAATTTTTTCGCGCGAAAAAAAAAATACATTAATAAAATTAAAGACATTGCTAGCAAGGGAACAAAACTTTTCTGCAGTTGCTAATATTGACTAGAACTTTGGAACACTTCATTACTAAAGTGCTTGAAAAGAATTTATAAGAGAACCCCCATTCAAACCTGCACAAAAAGCTTTAGGTGCTTAAAATTCAAGCCTCTAAACTTGGAACTACTGAAAAAGCTCAACTAAAAAGGGCAGATGCAAGTTTGGTGAAAGCAAAGAAATTCAAGAAATATTTTTTAATTTTATATGAGTTAATCAACTAAAGGTACAACAAATCCTCAACATTTAAGAATATTTAAATACATATGAAAACCAAAATGTCCTTAAATTACAGACATTGCTGATATAGACTTTTTGACAAATCTCAACAAAGACTGCATAAAAAAAAAAAAAATTAGGCCAAAAGAAGGAGATTTCTTTCTTTTTTAAAAAAAAGAAAAAAAAAAAAAAAGAAAGAAATATATATGTTCCCTAGCTAGTAGCTTACTACCAAATTGTATTCTTGACTTGGAAGTTTGTATAAACAACTAAAAATTTGGCACATACGACGGAATATAATATTTATTATTACAAAATATTAATTTGAATTCTCGATATAACAAGAAATATACTTTGATGTTATAATATTCTGAGAGAATCAATAACAAAGTGGATAAGTAGGTGCGACAGACCATGAAGGCAGAGAATAAATGTTTCTAATTTAGAAGCCGATCGACATGTAATAAGATAGTACAATCAGGAATGGAATAATTATTATTTTTTCACATATTAAGGAGGTCTTTTTTTAAGCGTTAGTTAAATGTTAAATTTATATTTTTGAAGTTAACTGAATTCATAAGATGTAGAAATTCTGAACACTGATTTCTGAATTATTAAATTTGTTTGATTATTTGTTTGAATTTACATTTAAAATTAAGATTACGACATTGAATGAACTAGAGAGATAACGTGAATTTTTGTTGATTTAATGTTTTGGTTGAGTATCTATTAAAATATGAGTTTAAGTAAGGGATATATATGGGAAAAAATCAATTAAGAGGCCAACAAGTCTCATTTTTACATCTAAAAATTAAGATGACATTAAGAGCATTTAGATCTAAATGAAATATAAAAACCAACTGATGAAATTTCTATATGTCTGAACAAATTAGATTTCAGACCTAATTAAGAGCTGAAAACAAAAAAACAAACAACCTCTTAATCAAATTTGTCACTGAAAAAATAATGAAGTGGTAAAAAAGTCAAACCTCACAATATTGTGAGGTTTAGGTTTGATCCCTTCCTTTGACTTTTAGCTAAAAACATAGTTAAAAAAAAAAAAAAAAAAAAAAAACACTACCAAAATTTTAGCAATGAAGAGGTTAGTTTAACCCTATTTCAAACATAGTATTAAAAATAAATCAAATTAGATCCAAATCTTAAGGAATGCTAGGAACGCTAGCGTAAAAATCCATAATAAAGATTAATGCTCAAACTATATTTTGTTTAGATCATCTCCAACAGTACTCTAAAATAAAGCATTGTTTTGCTCTAACAGGACTTTAAACATTGTTCTATTATAGAGCAACCTATCCCTTTCTTCAAATTTGGTGCAAAGAATAGTGTTGCGCTATCCCAAATTTCTTCTTATTTTTCTTTTTAAGTATCTATTTTTTTATATACTCCCTCCGTCCTTCTTTCATTTACAAAAATGAGTCTTGGCACAAGAATTAAGACAATAATTGAAAAAATGATGTGTTGTGAGGGTAGATTGTTGAGTGGGAGAGATAAAGTGGGGTAGAGAATAGTAAGTGGATAGTTGTTGTGAGTATGGTAAATGAGTCCCACTATTTAAAAATTATTAAAACATTTTTAATTAGAGACTTCATATATTAAAGTGGGACAATCGAAATGACATTTTTTAAGATTAAAGAGAGACGAGGGAGTATATGAAAAGATTTTGCGATATAAATTTATAAAACCTAATAATTAATAATGTTTATATAAGTAAAACAATAATGAATATTTTACAATATTTTTATTTAATACTCCCTCTGTCTCAAACTGATCTTTTAATTTGCTTTCATTGTTCCAAAATATTTTTTTTATTCTAAAATTTAGGCTTAAAAGTGCATAAACAAAATATGACTAGTGAAGTAAGTGTTCATATCCTTAAAAAGATTGAATAGTCAAATGAAAAAAATCATTTTAGGACGGAGGGAGTATAAGATTTGAAGTAAATTACTGAAAATATTTGATGCAAAAATTTCACTATTGTAGAGAATATTGTAATTTTTGCGCTAAACTATTGGAGATGATTTTAAGCTTTATTTTCGGCTAATCGGCTTATTTTCATGCTAATAATATGATTGTAACTATTTTCTTGTACTTTCGTAATGCCAAATATTTCTTACAACAAATAATATATTATCTGTTGGATGGATGTAAACGTGGAAGGATCCCGAATGTGATTATAATGATTAAATTAATTAGATTAAATTAAGAAATAGTGAATGTTATTAATTTAATTGAAATATTTGTTGTTGGAACATTTTAATGGTGGGACATTAGTTAAGGTGTACAAATTAAAAACACATTTAAGGGTTTATACATGTGATAGCTATACATCCACGTGATCAAAGGTGGGAATACACCAACCTTATTCTCTTTTTCCTTCTTTGTTTAACCTAACCACTATAATAATTTATGCCTTACCTAAAAACGCTTCAAGGAGGAATTGAAGTTATAATTTAAATATTAATTGGTAAAAGAGAAAAAAATAATAGAGTGAGTAAACATCTTTATCAGTCTATTATGAATAATACTAGGGGCACAAAAAAGTCACAGAACTTGCTCACAAAATCTTAAGTGTAATGATGTTATTGGTGTTTTTAATTAGAGTACGGCGGGTCAATTATCAATGCAACTAATAAAATATCGTCACCTCATTTTGTGGCCTTATTTTGTGCCCCTAGCCAGGCCCGGTTTTGAGCCTGTGCAACCAGCCCAATTGCACAGGGCCCAAAAAAATTGGAGGCCCCAATTTTTATATATTTATTGTATATATAACTGATACTGAACAATTAAGCTAAGACCATGTCCAATTATCCAACTACCAAAAAACATTCAACTACCTTAATATCACGACACCTCATCTTCTCTCTCCATCCACTTAATCATTCAACTACACTCTCAACTACCCCTCCCACAATAAGCTAGTTTAGTTTAAAATTCAACTCCTCCCAACTCATCATTCTATACCCCACCACTTTTATTTTATTTATAATCTTTATTTTATTTATAATCTTAATAATAATAAAAATATTAATCATTTTAAATTAAAAAAATAAATAATTATTCTTATTATTATAAATTCGAGATTTTTTTTTATTTTTTTAATTAACACTTAATTTAAAAAGGATAATTAAAGATTTTTTAAAGAGAAAATAGGGGGTTTTTTTCGGTGTCCAAATCAAACGAAACTTATATCAAATTATAGAGGAAAAAAATGATGAATTTTGGCCGAAAAAAAAATTAATTTGCTGTAAAATAATTGAGCTCAAATAATTGGGTTGAAAATTAAAATGTAAAAATTTGGCAGACCAACCAGCGCTTGACAATTGTCAAAGCCGGAAAAAAGAAAAAAAAAAGAAAAAATGAAAAGCTTGGCGGACCAACCATCGGTTGACACGTGTCCAAGGAGGCCCCCTCATTTTCCTCTCAACCCGGTTGAGACTTCTCAACCCCTCCCCCCTTCAACCCCTCCTCTCAACCCCTTATTGTACCAACTAAACTAACTAACTCCCTCTCAACCCCCTCCTCAACTCCCTTATTGGACATGGCCTAATGTGTAAGTTGCCGAGCTGGTAAGTCATTTGCAAGCCCTACAAGGACTTCATTGTGTTTTTACTTCTTCTTTTCTTCTTGGACATTTCTTATTTCATTTTTGGGCTTCTTTTCTTACTTGGGCATTTCACTAATTTTCGTTTTTGGGCTACCCTCCCCTTCTTTTCTAGTTTAAGCTTCTTTTACTTTATTTTCAAAACCTTAATTAGAAAGTTTTTTTTTTTTTTTTTTTTTTTTTTGACAACAACAACTTCAATTGCATTAATATGAAAATAGACGGCACTCCACAAAAGTCGGAGGCTCATCCCAAACATCCATAATAGATCCATTTTTTAACCTACAACAATGATAATTTTAAGTAACATATTTTAATGAATTATTTGCTTATTACTTCAACATTATTGCAATCAATTTTAATCGTTTTGTTGTGTAATTTTTTTAATTACTAAGGGCCCCATTTTTCACATTTGGCACAGGGGCCCCTATAATTATTGAGACGGGCCTGCTCCTAGCATTGCATTGCTCGTCTATTATTTATGACGCATAACTCACACCTAATCTGATGATATACTATAAGTTCCATTTATGTTTTTTTTTTTTTTTTGGCATGCATAAGGAATTTAACCCCCCCACCACCACCACCATTATTTCCCTAATTGTTTTTTTTTTATTATTATTATTTTCGTTTATTACTGATTTTTATATAATAAATTCAGACTTTAGTTGTTTTAACGGGTTGAGAGAGCATGCTTTCAGCAAATGATGTGAAAAAAAGGAGGTATAATATCATTCACACTGTGACGTTCAATAATGTGTTAGGAAAAGAAAAAGTAAAAAGAAAAAAAAATATTTTTTATTATATTTATTGCACTTGCAATAGTTGACAATGGAGCCAGTAGTTGGCGGGAGAAGCACTTGTGTTGTGACTACACCCCACTAATCAAATGATCACATTCCATTCTAAAAATAAATCTATAATTCAATAGAGGTGAAGAATAACTACTACTAAAAAAAAAACGGTTATTATTGATCCTCAAAATTTGATTTTACGGTCATAAAATTAATAAAAATTAACAGGATGAGGAAGATAAAAATGATTGAGAGGGGACGGTTATTGATTGCTAACTGCGTGTCAGTTTCCTAACCGAATTATCTGTAATTGACCATAACCATCTCTCCCACCCAATGTTCTCCTATCATGTATGGTAGCCATGTTCACGGCCACCTTACCTATTTTTCAAAATGGTAGATCTTGAACAAAATTAATATTTGGGGGGAGTATGGTGGATTTGGAGGTTTTTTTAGGGAACAAATATTGACATCTAATAGTTATAATCGACGACAAAGTGTAGGGTATGTTGAAGTATGGCGTAGGGAACGGTATAGCCCGATCCAAAGAATGACCGCAAGGTTGGTTTATCTCTATTAACCCCGTCTTTTCCTTCTACTGTTGTCCCTTGCTGAATTTTGATCCTTCTAGATTGTTCCTCTATGATACGCATACTTGAATTTTGATCCTTCTAGATTGTTCCTCTACGATACGCATACTTTCAAGTCCAGAGTAGAAATAAAAGTTACATGTATGCATATAAGTTTGTCTTAAAACCAATACTATGATTTTTAGACATGGGTATCGACATTAGATACAAAGTAGCTTGAAGGCGGATTTGTAACAAGTGAGAAACAATGGTAGCTGCATTGGTGGTGTTCGTGTTAGTGGTGGTGGTGGCAGGGGCGGATGTATTATATGACCTAGACGCGAGAGAGCGCCTCTAGTTTACACAATCTTAACCCATACATATGGTTAATTGTATTTATACTAGTTCAACTTTTAATCCAAACCAATGTGGGACAAATTCAATTTATCTTACCCACCAATAGTCTTGAGACATTTTTCCTTCATTTTTCCATTTGGGAGGCCCTTTTAAAGGAAGGAGCTTTAGAAGTCTTTCACTTCCTTTCCCATGTGGGATACAAACCCACTCCCCAACTTACCCATCAACATTTGAGTTTTAAATTTTTCTATCATCCTATATTAAATTGGACTCACCACATTTAATATTTACATGGATAAAATATTAATCCACTTTATAATCTACTTTAATCAACGAATTATTTTCCCAAGGAAATACTCGCAATTTCCTTCACATTTAAATTGAACATGTTCGTATAGTCACCGTGCCACGGCACTGGTATTAGTACTAGTTAAATAAATAAAAGCGGTAGGTTAGTAACTTGTCTCTCTCTTCTCGCGTTCCTCTCTTTATTTTTTATTGTTTTATTGTTTTATTGTTTTATAAGTTTTTTTATTAAACATTTTTAATTCAAATTTGAATTTAAATTTAGACTAGAGATCTCTCTCTTTGAATCTACTTCTAGATCCGGGTGTTTTCTTGCTTTAAGCTTTTAGACTTTTCTTTATAGCTTTTGAATATTTTGAAGAGGAATATGGTTGAAATGATGTTTGATCTATTGTATACTTTCCTTTTTTAGAGCTTTTGCATTCTCTCTGTTGTGGGAGCCTTGTTTTTCTCTTATGTTTTCCGACAATCATTGTGGAATCATAAGTGAGGATGATAAAATAACATGGAAAATTTGGTTGGCGATTTATTACTAACCCAGAGGGCTGAAATAATAGTATTCTAAACGCTAAATAATTTCTAGTGGATGCTGATATATGGCAGTGTCCAAGCTACGCTCCAAAAAACATCTGTGAGTTCCACGGTATTGCTGCGAGAGGTATAAGGTGGAAGATCGAAAATTAGTGCAACTTTATGCACGAAGACCCTCTTTCCTCATGACTCTTCTTACATTTCTTATGTATCTGTAACTATTATTATAATGAATGATAATAATTGGGTTGATTCTCTGATATTTGTAGAAAGCCTACTCACATTTTTGTGCTTTTGCACTTAATCTAATGATGATAGTTTAATTTATAAATAAATAAATAAATAAGGCCCTGTTTAGATCAGCATTTTTTTTATTACTTCCACATGGTTTATCATTTGAATAATTTATTTTTAATGTTTAATTTGTAAAAGATGAAATTATTTTAAACTGGGGAACATTGATTTCATAAGTGAAAATGAATGTTTGTAAAGGTAATATGAGAGAGAAATGCATGTAATGATGTAATGAGAGACGTGCACACGCACGACGTATTTTATTTTGACTTTTTATGGTTAATATAAATAAACTTTAGTTAAACATTTGTGTTGATCCGATAATCACAATAAAATTTTATAAATTGTTATAGATAAATCACTTAATAATCTGTCAATTACAATTTTTAAATTTTATTAGAATAATTAGATAGACATCAATGTTTGATTAAAATTCATTTATTTTGATCATAAAAAATAAAAATGACACAAATTTTTCGAAAAAGATGGATTAATAATTTAAAAGTTTAGTTTTGTCTCACTTTCTCTCTTTCCATCAATTAAATTACAATTTAAATGACTATTTCACCTTAAATTACTTGAGTGACTAATATTATATTGGTACTTGTATGAAGAAAACTTAAAGGTCAAATAGTCATTTAATTTACAAGTAATTGTCAAAAGAAAGGAAGAGATGAAGTAAAACCTCAAAGGCATGTTTTCTCAATGATTTAAGATAAAAACTTAGATGAGAAGGTATCACAAGTGACGCGAGTTTCGTTAAGTGACGCGAGTTTCGTTGAAAGAGTAGAAAGTTTGTCCCTTATAGGTGGGGCGGGACAAGCTCATTTATTTTCTCGTCGAGATCCGTCTTTGTGTGAAACCATCTCATACAAAACTTCCTCAAAATTTAATTGTTTAATAAAATGATTTAATGTGTATTACTTTTTTTTTTTTTCCCTAAGAAAAAGGTGTAATAGTATGTCGCCTGAAGCCCTTGGCCTGTTGGCCAGTTCTGCATGTGCGAAATGAGATGTTTATGAATTTTGCGTATTGTTTTTTGTTTTTTTGAAAAAAAAAACAAAACAAAAAACTTGGGCTTAGGCCTATATCAAGTTAAAACGTAACCTTTCTATAATTTATATGAAACAGCCCAAAAGCCCAATTGCTTTGAAGATTTAGATCATAAAATTAGTGAACAATTTAGGTTTCAGATCAGAAATTACGTCTGATCTGAAAGTTTATGAATTTATAGAAAACAACATTTAAAAAATGATTCATGAGTTTTAAACATGGGTGTTTTGGTTAAAATAATTTGTTTCCATGGGTGAGACCTAAAATTAGTGAACAATTTAGGTTTCAGATCTGAAGTGAAAAAAATTAAACAGAGTTAATGAGTGGAAGTATGATCAAATCAGACATTTCACTCATTAAGTGCCTCTAAATGAGAAAACAAATCAGCCTATAATTAATTGTAGGATTCAAAAATAATAACGAAAAAGTGAATATTCACATGAATGGTTTCTTAATACACCCTTTTTAAGTCCTTGAAAAAACTACGTAATTCTAATATCTATATTATATTGTTTTACTTTCTTAAAACAAATTGTTTTTTATTTGAAAGATTATTTGATAAATTAGATGTTTATATACTAAACAATGAATGTTCTCTTACAGAGGGAAAGGGAGAGACTAACCGGTCTCTTATTATCTGGGAATAATATAATTTTAAGAGAAAAAAATGTGTGAAAATTTTGTGAAAAACTTGTTCATGGTTAGCCCAAAGACACACTTAGTTTGAAAACACAAGTCCACACTTGATCGGAACCTTCTTAGATGAGCTATATTAAATACTCTCATCTTTTTCATTTTCCAACCAATGTGGGATAAATGGCTTTCCACATTTCCAACTCTTCATAAACCCATTAAAGTAGCACACTTTCAACAATTAATTTCTCATTCACCCGAAATTGGTTTTGAGAAAATAAATATATCACGTTAATCTAATCCGAATGTAGATTACTAATTTGCAACTAATTTCCGTTTTTATTAAATGGAACTAATAACGAAACTTGATCAAATATTTGGTCAAACCAATATTCCTAAACCAATTTCCAACAATTATTTTGTTACGCCCACAGGAGAAGAAATAAAGTTATAATGACATAGGAATATATGATCATATGCATGTCGAGAGATGATGTCATAAAGAGATTTTGAAGTTTGATATAATATTTATGTCAAACTTTGTTAAATATACTTCAGTAGTGTTCATACTCCTATCTTGAAGATTAAAATAATTTTAAAAAGATAAAAATATCAAAACTCCTCCTCATCAGTTTATATAGATTAACATTAGTGTAAAGTTATTGTTTTCAGTGTTAATATTTTTAATTATAGCTTCTTCAAATGCTTAATGTAAGCATTATCATTGGCATATGATATGAGAGAGGTTGTTTGAACTTTTCACATGAGTTGTGCAGATTGCTGAATACTTTTTACCATTTACAACTTATAAGGATACTTTTTGTAATGTTAGATAAACTAAAGGTGTTAATATGCAAAGTTGAGATAATTTAACCACAGCACCCCTTAAGAATGAACTGGTATTTATGAGATATTGGTCCAACACATCCCGTATATACGAATCAGAACGATTAACTATTTTTCTTAGTTTATTAAATAATTGATACGTTTAAACTTTATGGACAGAAAATAGAAATGGAACAGTTAATCAACATCAACAATTCCACATTCAAATTCATGAAGCAATTTATTTGTATGGTCCAAAAAAAATCATAAAATGTTTCACTTTAAGAAAAACAGTGAGAAAGATTTTACGGTTATTGGTTATTGTAAACACCTTCTCCGTGATCAACTTTCTCCGTCATCAACTTTTGAAACTTAGTTAAAAGTAACCGTAGTTAGAATTTGAGCCTACACACTAACCATAGTTAAATTAGGGTTAGAAGTGGATAAATAAAAATCCTTAGGCTATGGAGTAAGTCCCATTTGCAAGGGTGTGTAGATGAACATCACTCATAAAAGAAAAATCAGGGGAATTTTTAGATTTGAGAGAGAAAAGAGGGACTACAACACAAAATTAAATTTGATTTTGATGGAGTTCGGTTTGCTCTGCTAAATTCACATTCACAAACCCATCGAAGCCATCTCAATTTATTGGTATGTCGGAACCCTAATTTTTGTGTTCGACTATTGAATTCTAGGATTTTATTCGTAATCCCTTCTTCATGAAATTCGATTGTTTAATGTTACTAGTTTCAGCTCTTTGACGTTGCTGTTTGCCTGGATTAGCCATTATACCTTAGTTTTGGAACAATTTGAGGGATTTCATTTCATTATTTTTACTAATTTCGAGTTCATGGTTGCTGAATTACATTTTTTGAAGTATGTGTTTACTTTAATTTGCATTTTATTGACGTTCGGCTTGTGGTTTTTAAATTTAGGTTGTTTGATTCTAGTGTTTAATTTAGTGATTTAAACGTTAGTTATTCAAAGTGATGGAAACTAGTTTGATATTAGTGATAATCTGATATATGAAATTGCCATTTCTCTACATGAACATTATTAATTTGTCTGTAATACATTAGTGATTCAGGGTGATGATTGTGTTGTATAGAGGTTGTAGAATGGGGAAATGCAGAAGTTAGGGGATAGAATTGTCCAGTTGCTAAAGCTTTTGTATTGGGGAGAAGAAGACGGGCTTTGATTGATGGAGTGCAACAGAGATGAAGCAACAAGGGCTAAAGAAATCGCTGAGAAGAAATTTTCTGGGAAAGATTTTGCGGGTGCGAAAAAATTTGCTGTCAAGGCTCAAAATTTGTTTCCTGGGCTTGAGAGTATATCCCAAATGTTAGCAACGTTCGATGTGTACATTGCTGCAGAAAACAAAATAAGTGGGGAAGCAGATTTTTATGGAATACTTGGAGCGGATCCATTAGCTGATGACGATACTTTGAGAAAGCATTACAGAAAGCTAGCTCTAACGCTTCATCCAGACAAAAACAATTCTATTGGAGCGGACGGAGCATTTAAGCTTATATCTGAAGCGTGGAGTACATTGTCAGATAAGAACAGGAGATTTGTTTATGACCAGAAAAGAAATGTAAAAGTTCAGACTCAAACTAATGGTTTTTACAATTTCACACAGAATACAGTTCCTAGTTCAAAGGGTTCAAAGGGCAATGCTAATTCCAGTAAGGCGGGTCCCACTTCTGTTCCTGCTCCCTCGGATAAGTCGAAGAGTACTTTTTGGACTGTGTGTCATCGTTGCAAGATGCATTACGAGTACATGAGAATGTATCTTTACCAGAATCTCCTCTGCCCTAGTTGCAATGAACCCTTTTTGGCTGTAGAAACACCGGCTCCAGTAACTAATGGTTCAAAAGCTAAGCATTCTAGGGGTCCAAATGAAGGTTCGTCTAATCACACAAATGTTAAGTGGGGTCCGTTCTCTAAAACAACTAATTCTACATCTTCTGTTCAAGCTGCGACCATGGTTCAGAAGGCATATGAAAGAGTGAAGAGGGAGCGTGAAGAAGCACAGGCAGCCATTAAACGAGAGGAGGCCTTACGAAGGAAGAAGCAGGCCTCTAATTTTCTTAAGAAAAGACGTATGGATAATGCAAACGGCCACATGATGAATCAAAAGGGCATGGGGACTGGAGTAGTGAACACTGCAAGTGTAAATGGTACAATTAATAAAGCTCAAGTTACAAGCAGCATTCCAGATGTTGAGAGTTGTCTAATGGAAAAGGCTAGGATGGAAATTCGAAAGAAGCTAAACGAATGGACTTCAGCTACAGAAGCCAATGTTACAGTCAGAGGAGAGGAAAAAGCGAGAGAAAATCCTAAGGAAAAAGAAGTGGAAATTGAGATTTCCATTGTAAATGGTGTCAAACAGGATGAGAGCACGTGTATGAGTAACTCTTCTGGTGGGGATTTGAGTAAACATTTGATGACCATCGATGTCCCTGATCCTGATTTTCACGATTTCGACAGGGACAGGACCGAAAGTTGTTTTGCAAAAGACCAGGTATGGGCCGCTTATGATGATGATGATGGGATGCCTCGATATTATGCCATGATCCACGATGTGATTTCATTGGACCCGTTCAAGATCAAAATCAGCTGGCTTACTTCAAAAACCAACAACGGTTTAAGCCATCTGACTGGGGTTAGTCCCCTTTTTTCGAAAACTTCTGGCGACTTCAGATTGGGCAAACGAGAAATAAACCGCTCCCTCAATTCTTTTTCGCACAAGATTAATTGGACAAAATGCTCGCTTGGAACTGTTAAAATATATCCTCAGAGAGGGGAAGTGTGGGCCCTTTACAGGAATTGGTCCCACGAATGGAATGAGCTAACCTCTGGGGAAGAAATACACCAATACGATCTTGTGGAAGTAGAAGATTGTGAAGAGGAAAGAGGGGCTTCTGTTATTCCGCTAGTCAAAGTTGCGGGATTCAAGACCGTATTCCACCGTCACTTGGACCCTAAAAAAGTGAAAGCTATTTCAAGAGATGAAATGGGTCGGTTCTCTCATCAAATTCCTTCGTATGTGCTTACAGGACAAGAAGCTCCAGGGGTCCCTAAAGGTTGTTTGGAGCTGGACCCTGCAGCTACCCCGTCAGAGTTTCTTCAAGTAATAGAAGATGTGAAGGAGTCTGATATAATCGAAACCGAGAGTGAAGAGCAAGAAAAATGCGATGTTGAAAATCTAGTCGGTCCATAACTTATCATCATCATTAACAAGTAGGGATTCAGATTCTTTAAGCTATGAAAATGACCTGGAATCATCTTAACATCGACCTCATGGTGATTGCTACAAGGAGAGTAGGCGTAATTCTTTAAATCCAAGCTGCTGAAAGGTAAATACTTATTATTGCAATATTTTTGTATGCCAAAGCTGCTACTTCTATCAACAAATTAAACTGCTGGTGATGATTGTTTTAACCGTTTAGTTATAGTACTTCAGTTGCTCGCATATCTTCACTGTGTTTCTAGTAATTTTTACAAAGTGAAAAGTTGTACATTTCTGTGTAGAATTGTAGCTTGGTAGGGATGATTGACATTTCTAATAGCAGTGTAGATTATGAGAGGTATTTTTTCATATAAGCTGATGATATGCTTTTTCTGTATCCATACATTATATCCGGTCCTGTGTTACAGTGAGCCAGTCGCTTCACGCTTGTATCTGCTTAAAATTTGTGGTTGATGCATTTCCACCGTAATGCATCAACGACAGCTGAGGTCGTCAGCTTCACCCTACCCCTACATGCTGGGGTAGACCTCACTCCACAGCTTCAGAAAGTGTGGGAAAGGCTCAAATGTTCACACTTTGTGAAGCTGAGGCTGAGGTCTATCCCAAACATGTAAGGGTAGTGTGGGTGCCAATTAAAGTTCACATTCAACTTTACTTAGTGCACCCTTATTTCTCTCTGTGAATTAAATTTAGTAAGAAATGAAGTGAATGAGTTTGTAGTACTCCTGGAAAATGGACTTGTTGAGGCAGCAGCTTTACAAGTTTATTGCAGATTTGTTCTCAAATGCAGTCAATCATCTGACCTGAACTGCTGCAGCCGTGCCGTGCATTGCAGATTTGTTCACATTCAACCCAGTTAAATGGATGGTCAAGATGAACACGGTGCTCGGTGGGCTCCAGCAATTGCGGAATTATAATAAAATTGTATTAACATTATTTATTTAATTTAAAGAACAAAATTTATTTTTGGAAGGTAAAAAAAATGAAACACTATTATGGGTATTACTGTACATATTTTCATTTCCGTACTATTCCAGTATCATAAGATTGTATAAGAACGTATAAATTTGAATACAACAGTTTTCATTTGATAAAATAGTTTGTTTTGATTACAATAGTTTTTATATAATAAAATTGTATAAGAACGTGCTATACATTTGAATACAACCGTTTTCATATAAAAGTTTTATCTGTTTCAAAATGATTTCTCATTTGTTGTTCCCATTGTCTCAAAAAAAAAAAATCTCAATTCTACATTTTGAGCTTAAAGTGCATAAATAAAACGTGACTAGTAGTAGAGTAAATATTCATATTCTTTAGAAGTGAGACAGATGATTAATAAAATAATTGTTTTGAACCTAATATACTATTGACAAATATAGTACATGAAATTACTTGGATTACCTTAATCCAATGTTATATCTCCAACTAACCAGCCTTTTGAGAGCTTTTGCATTCTCTCCATTGTGAGAGCCTTGTATTTTTATTATGTTTTCGCCGATCATTGTGGAATAATGAGTGGAGGATGATAGCATGGCTTTGAAAGTTTGGTTGACGATTTATTGCTACCCAGAGTCCTTACATCATAGTATTTTCAACATAAATGTTTTCCATTGAGGGATTTTGGGATTTTGTGAATGCCGATATATGGCAGTGTCCAAGCTACGCTTGGAAAGGCATTTGTGTGTTCCAGAGTATTGCTACAAGAGGTACAAAGCGGAAGATCGAGAATGCTGGTGCAACTTTATGCACGAATACCCTCTTTCGCCATCTCTCTTCTTACATTTCTTATGTATTTGTAACTGTCATTGTAGTGAACCTCTAATATTTGTAAAGATCCTAATCATATTTTTGTGCTTTGATTTGACCCCTTAATCTAATGACAATTTCAATTCTAAAAAAAAAAAAAAAAAAACTAACCAGCCTTGTACATCAAAATTACACAGCGTACACGCATTGATGACTAACCAATCATCACCAAACACGTACCCAGACGACGTGTTAAACCCAATCCCCAACAAGTAAATGACGCCAAAAAGAGCTTCAAAGAAGCGGACCCCACTCTAACCTCCATCCCCTCAACCTTTCTATAAATTCCCAACAGCCCCCCATACTTTTCCAACAGAGAAAAAAAATAGAGTTTTCTAGCGGTGTCCCGGAAAAAGCCCCCCAACAAAAATAAATTTTCCCTGACATCGCTCCGGCGTCCCCGCCCGCATTCTAATATTTTCCGGCATTCCCGACCTCCCCAACAACCACAATCATGGTAATTTATCTCCATTCTTTAATTGTTTAGAAATAGATTTTTTATTTATTTATTTATTTTATTTATTTATTTTTTTTTGGGGGGGGGGGTTGGATTGTGTATGTTTAGCTGTTGATTTCCATGGATTAGAAATCCGATCGAAATGATACGATGGAATTGAATAAAATGGGGATATGTTTTGATTTGCATGTGTGAGAATTCCGATTGATTTTTTTTTTTTTTTTTTTTTTTTATCATCTTTCCTTCCTGTATCATTTCAAACGATTTTGCTTTAACAATGTAGCTCAATGTTGATCTGCAAGTTTCAAATTTGACATTGTTTTCGATTAATATGACTCGTAATCAAACAAACCTTAAATTGAATGTGTGTGAGAGATTTTTGTGTGTGGATTTTGATTATTTTTGTTGGTTGAATGAATGTATAGATGATATCAATTTGTTTTATGAGTGATGTGTGTATGATTGAGATGATCCTAAATTCCTAATAAGCTATTAGAAATAGCAAATTCAAAATTCGCTATTAGTAATAGCAAATTCGAAAAATTACACATTTTGGTAAATACTTTTTCAACAAGAACATGGAGGAAATTCTTTGTTCATTAGTGACAACTTTAGAAGAAAAAAAAAATCCTTGCTTTGCCATCCGATTGTATGGTGAGATAGATGATTACCAATTGGTGTTATTTGGTGAGCAATGTGTAATTAATTTGTGGCATCTGTGTGTGAGAGAGAGAGAGGGAGATTTTGATGATTCTTGCGAGCTGTGTTTACGGCGAGCAATTTGTAATGGCACTTGAGAGAGAGAGAGAGAGAGAGATTTTGATGATTTATTTTAGCTGAAGGTACATTGAGCATGCGCGATGAATTAGTGTTTACTGTGTGTAGACTACATCAAGGCGTCTTGCAGACAGGAAGATCCACAAGTTTGAAAAGAACATCACCAAGAGAGGTTCTGTGCCTGAAACAACTACCAAGAAGGGAGACAGCTATCCTGTTGGCCCCATCTTGCTCGGGTTTTTCGTTTTTGTAGTCATTGGATCATGTAAGATTTTGGTGTTGGTAAAATCATTTAGAATCTCTTGAGATTCGATCATATGATTATGGTGTTAAAATAAACGTTATGCCTTTTAACATAGTTCTAACATGTAATTTGGGTTTTGTTCTTGCTTTGTGCCAGCTTTGTTTCAGATAATCAGGACAGCAACAAGTGGAGGCATGGCTTGAGAAAACATACTAACAATGATACAAAGCTCAAGGCTTCTTGCTGTAATCTCTTCTGGCTTATGATTGTATTGTAGCTTTAAAAATGTAGAAAGTGAGAGAGTTCGAGTTCTTTAACTAGATGACTACTCCCCCTTGTTCTAAAACTAAGAAATAAAGTTTTCTTCCCTTCCTTTTCACCCCTCTAGTTTCAATTTGTGTTACTTTTCTCCTGTTTAATATCACTCTTCTTGTTGATTAATTTGATTCTACACAAAATATCATATGCACACAATAAGGATATCAGATTTTCTGTACGGTTTTGTTTTGTGTACATCATAATGACGTCAGTCCTAATAATTGTTAAGTCATTAGACTACTACTCATATACTCCATCCTTCCCATTTTAAGAGTCAAAAAATGGGTGATATAAAGAAGAGTTAGCGCGTCCCATTTTAAGAGTCAAAAAATGGGTGATATAGAGAAGAGTTAGCGGATAATTGTTGTGACGTGTGAGTATGACATGTATGACCCACTTTCCATTTTAGGATTTTGACTCTTAAAATGGGACCTTTTTTTAGGAAATTTTTTACTCTTAAAATGGGAGGGACCGAGGGAGTAATACGCGATGCACAAATTGGTACAGAAGAAGATATAAAATCTGTTCAGGTCCAACAAATAGCTGCCTGAATATATGACAGTTCACATCCTAGCACATTTATCATAACAAGCATCATAATATAAATTTGTCTGCAGATGTTAAAGGTGCACATCAAGATGTTTATACAGATGAGAAACGGGATAAATAACAATGTCGAAATTACAAGGAAAACTAGGGCTGCAAAGAACTTAAAAACCACATTTCAAAACATCCCTTACCTCTGAGCCGGCCACTCCACTCAAGCAACAGCAGTCAAACACGGGTCAAACGCGGTCCCACACGCAATCCACTGCCGCTTCCTCCCACGAGGCAGCACACAACCCGGAACCTTCAACCACTCCTTCCTCGAGACATCATAAGTTACCAATCGGTTCATCTGTCTCGATCTAAGCGACAACATAAGCAATCCTCGATTGCCCAAACATGTCATCCTAACGTGCTTTCCATAAAACTCCAAGCACCATACATTTGGCATTCTGTCAACCTCCTTCCATAACAAAGTCATCTTCTGAAGCTCCCATATGCACACACAAGTTGCTGCATTTTTTGTTAGGAGCCCCACGAGCATGATTCTTCCCCCACATTCTGCTAGAGTGTGGTCGCTTAAATGTAGTGGGGACGGGACTATAAATTGCTTCCAAAGTCCCGTAACCATGTTATAGGACACAATTCCATCTGGGTCTGATCGTAAGAAGTACAGCGAGTCTTCTACTGTTACTGCCTGTGACCTAAAGTTAAGTGACAAAGGTAGCTTAATGCTACTTGGCATGTTTCCAGGACATGTCCAAATGTTTTTTGTGGAATCGTAAACTTCATATTCCCCGTCACAGCCAAGCCACATTATTTGGTAGGATTGATTCTTTTTAAGAATCATTCCTACAGCAATGCGGGACCAAACTTTCACTGATCTAGCTGGCAATTCTTTGAAAGATCTTGTGAGGGGATTACCAACATTAAAGCTTCTATGTCCAATGTCGAGAAAGCAGACAAGACCACCAGCTGAAGCCACCGGCAAGACAATCTTTGTTGGTAGAGCGGGAATAGTAGGGTGGTGCCATTTCTTCAAAGTAGGGTCATACATAGCTCCCGTATTCACGTTTTCATGAGTGATTGTATAAAACCAGGGATGGGGTTGTGGGACATTAGCACATTGAACGGAGAAGCTCTGAGAAGTCAGCAAGGAATCCCATTTCCGGCAAACTGACCGGAATCGGAAGAATGTTGCAACCGGAAGTCTTGCAATGACAGCTTCATAAAGGTCTTCTGGAAATTCCTTCCAAATCTCCGGTTCCATAACCTCATTTGAAGATGAAGTTTCCACTATTTTGCCTCGATTTCTCTCCTTTCGAGCTCTCTTTGAGATTGGAGGCTTGCTGGGTTCTATGATCTTAATGTTTCCAGGTTTTCCGGCACCCATTATGAGACTGTAGCAATCTTCTTCTGCAGAGCTATCATCAAGGTTCAGGAAACACCATCTGCACACATGGAAATGGAAATTCAGATATTACCTACTTAAACTTCAACAGACAGACTTTGAATGTAGACCACAAAACTGATGGCAGATATTGATTAATGGATATGTAGATGAAACAAATAAAATTTCTCAACACAAATTACGCAATGAACTTTCATCAAACATATTCATCCTACATTCACGGTTGATATGTACAAACTACAAAAAAGGAGTATGGCTAGGGCACAAATCAAGTAGATACAATACATAGAGGAGAACATATAAAACTATCTCCCAAAACAAAACTCCCATTTGACAAACAAAACTTTACAAAGATCGTTTGCTTGCTTGTACACTTTGAAATTGTTGTAAATTTTACATTTTTTCAGAAACGGGACTACTTTTTGGGGGGCAAACTAAAAAGAAAAGAGGAACTATTTTTGGGTCGGAGGGTGTACAGTATTATTATGGGTAGAAGTTAACCTATCAGAACTGGTAGTTGCTTAGAAAACGGGGCACCCCTGATGGAGTTTAAAACTCAGTACATAGATTTTCATGCGCATGCGTATTAGAATTAAGGCCAGGTTCGTGTACAGAAGGGCAGTATACTCTGTACATGTTCGTATTGTCCTGAGTTCAGAGATATACCTCAGTATCTTTATAATTGCATTGGTTTCGTAAAAATTTACTCATCGAAAAGAAAAGTCTAAAACTCTACTCATGCAGTATCAACCCCTTGATAGCTCACTTATGAAATCTACAACAGATGAATACATACAAACAGACCAGATATAAGCGGGAGTGAAAGAGCTGCGCATCTCCCAACCTTTTCTCCCTCCACACCCTCGCTAACATTCCCTCTAATCCTATCTCAGTATACTTGGAACTCTTTTTGACGGAAAGATGAGCAAGGACCACATGTCCTTTCATTCTATCTTCCTCTTGTTGACATTCCTCCCCTCTTGCTGCTTTTCTCGTTCCTATTGTCTCATAAAAGCCTGGAAAAACTCGCATTTACCGATTGCTGAAAGAAGGGAAAAAAGGACCCGGTTTCATATAATGAGGAAAAGCTCTGAACATCCATTTTGCGGCATGTATAAATGTTATGCTTTTTCTATAACTACCATTAATCAGTGTAATACACGGTTCGAAAAGTTTGGATTTAAAGTCCCATTCACAGTAACATTTCAGCATTCAAGATTTCTATGATTTGCCATTTTATTCATGCGACACTGTATATTAAAAAGAACCCGGAGAGTCTTCCAGTAGAGAATGGAGCCAGTGCAAGTCCATTTTCAACCGTCAAAGTACCAGTGCTATCAGTGGCAAAGCCAAAAAACATAGAATTTAGAAGGAGGTCAAGATTGTTTAGGAAAAAAATTTACACTTTTGATAGGGAAATTCGGAACAAAAAGGGGGGGGGGGGTCGAAATGATATAATAGTACAAATTTTAAAGTAAAATAAAGGGGGGTCGAAATAGACAAGTAATATTTTAATGTATTTTTCAAAAATTTAGAGGTAGTGAGTAAAATGACATTTCACAAAAGTCAAGGGGGTCAAATGACCCCCTTGGCTTTTATGTGGCGCCGTCACGTACTGCAATACATTTGCCGTACTTCCCTAAATGAAAGACAAATTTCCTGATGCATTAATTGATTCCACTAAAAGAGCCTTGAAAATAAGCTTCTAGATTTGATGAAATTTGTCTAAATACAAAGTTAAAAACTAGAAAAATAAGATTAATCCAGAAAAACGAAGGGTACTAGCAGAAATTTACTCTAATTCTTAAAGTCAACAGTTTAAAAAGCATGACTGTTTGAACTGAGTGGAGGGATACTGTATACTCTCTACTTGTACCAAGAGGAACTTTTGAAAAGTTCCAAATGCATGACTTCTAGTAGTCCGACTTTTGGAAAGAATTGCCCATTCTGAGCTACATCAAACTAAGGACAAGAAGCATACGTTTTAAGGACCATACTGGCAGAAGAAAGTGAAGGAGCTGAGATCAAGCTCCGGCTGTAAAGAAAAAGTGATGGGATATTCTTCCGTTCAATCACCCGTGTTCTTTGGCATTAGCCAAATTCTTGCCCTTATCCCCAAATTACAACCATCATTGTATGCTAATGGAAAATATGATACTTAGGCACCATTCAAAGGATCACATATCTGGAGACAATCAAATAGAAACACACTTCCATAATATTCGAGTTTTATGACATGCAGATATATTAAATAAATCAGGATGCACCAAATGGCCCTCAATTAGGGGTGCCAAAATGGTTGTTTGGGTTACCCATGAGTGTTTTCCATTACAAATATCATGCTTTAAACTATTGTACATGATACAATGTAGAATAGTTTAAAGCATGGTAAAATTTTAATGGGTATACCCATTGGTCAGAAATTGTCACCCCTACCCTAAATATATGTGGCCAAGCTGTCCCAAAAAACTCTGTTACAACTCAACAGGCTGAACTTAAAATTTCTCACTGCTGTTTGTCTACCACATGACATAGCATTATCTACTAAATAGTTGAGCCATAAGAGTACGTAGCACAAAATTTCCCTCCTAGTGCATAAAATTTAGGGATATGAAACATTTCTCTATTTATCCTATTATAGCACAAAAAACACTAGGACAACTTGATAGAATAAGCATCAACTTCACATTAATTTACAGGATCAATTGCAGAATTATAAGATTGAATAGAAATGCTTACCTTATTAAGGAAAATCATTAGAACGTTGAGATTCTAATAAAAAAATTACTATAGCATCTAATTAATACCCCTGGTCTACTACGTTATAAGCTATAGAGTGCAGTACCTTGTATCCTGACAAGCTGGCACAATCCACGTTCAAGGTTGTGTTGATAGAGTAAGCAGCACGGTAACATGAATTATCAGGGTTTCTATGTAATATTGTATTTTTATGAAAATCTAGATGCACCATCATTTTAATAAGTGGCAAGTAAAGGATTCCAAATCCTTAATCTGTCACCACCTTACCCTTAGAAAAGAATCAAATCGATTTTCCACATTTAGGTATTTACCAAATTAAGATTTTAAGTGCATCTCCTGGATTTTTTCAGGACTGAGAAGTTACTGTCCATGGTACTTTTTACAAACATTATCATTTTTATAAGTACTTTCTATGTACAATATATGTACTTTTTATGTACCATATATCTTGCTTAAGTTTAAACCATTAGAGTTTGATGTTTATGTTGGGTTGTGGTTTACAAAAGGAGGACCTTGATTTGTACCCAAAAACAAAAGGACCCTGACAGAATAATTGGCTTTGGGCCTCAAATCTTACAGAACCGGCCATGCTAAAATGGAATGGTGAATCTTTTGCATGCAAGGTAGGGAGTGTATTATAAATGTAAAATAGTATCAGTGCAAAGTTTTGTACGTGGAATATCAGTTTATAAATGGCCAAATTTGACTTACAAAACTCGTAAAATAAAAAGATTGGGCTGGAGAAGTGAGTACAATGCGAGTAGACTGCCTTGGTACTACAATAACAAAGAGAAAGGGGACTTTGAAGATTTGTTAAAAACAATCCGAATGCATGAGAAACTCCAAAATTAAAGGATGCTGAGTCATTTATTCCTTTGTAACTGCCTTAGTCCAATAAAACCATCACATTTCAAATAGCCAAGTCAACTTTGGCGATTCTTTTACAAATAAACATTCTATATGGATGAAAAGTGCTTCTTACTTTATGAAGGAAATGATTTCACTCCTGATACTACGTACGCATACAATCAATATCAATGTGAATCGTGAAAATTGTCAAATTAATTTTTTTTTAATCAAAATTGATGTTGAAAAGTCCATCCACACATCTTCTTATGGGATGGAAAGCTTACATACTGAAAACAACGAGGAAATATTCTGGAAGGGCTTCACAGTAAAGCCATGGAGCCACATAAATTAATTTAAACAAAAGTTAAGCTCAGAAGCGTGCCACTAATACATATAAAAATTACTCCCTCCATCCAAAATGAATGTACAAAAAGTTTCAAATTTGCTCTTGAACGAGTATTTTTTTTAAAAAAAATGGACATTTATTTTGTAACCGAGGTAGTAGTTCATAATGACACAACAATTCGCAATAATCACCGCTAGCTAGTCCAACCCTATTTACTTCAAGGTTGAAAATGATTTAAAGCCTTAAATGGAAACAATAAATTAGGAAATTTGACCATTGAGTAACACATATATCTTGGAAGGTAAAGCATAACATAAAAGTTTCAAGTGTTTGAAGATATGAAGGTATGCAAACATTCATATCCAATCAACATAATCCACGTGCAAATAGAGGCAAGACAAACATCAACCGGAGATTAGAAGTAAAGTGAGCTCTCACTCGAAAGGAAATTGTGGAACTTACGTGTACATCGGTGTATGCGTAGGTGCACGAGGTATTAATAGAGTTGACCAAATTTAGTAACAAAAACTTACAAATCACCCACACGAACGTCCACATGAGACAAAATAGATTCAGCATAACAATCCAAAAATAGAATAAAAGAAGCAAAATAAACACAAGCATCCATCCGACAACTTATCACTAAATCAAAAGGCAAGCACCATACGATATCCATTGGTTCACTATTACAGACAAAACATATCATAAAAACATGCATAATGAAGAAAACTAAATCACAAGCATAACTAAACATTATGGAGAAGCTACTACCAGGGTAAACCTCATTTCAGAGAAAATTATATGTGCTCGGAGACTATGAAAGCTACTATGACGGACAAAACATGTCAGAACAAAACAAGCATTAATGAAGAAAAATAGAAAATAAACACAATGAACATTCAATCAACCCTAATGAAAACCTACTATCAGGTTATAACCTAGTTCTTAGATTAGACAATCCAATTGAAAATCTACTACCAGGATACAACCTCAGTTTGAAGAAGATTGCATTTGATAATGGAATTGAAATGTTACTGTTACAGACAAAACCTAGCAAAACAAAAAACATTAATGAAAATATTACAACATAAGCATCAATAAACAATGAATTAATCCAATTGAAAACCTAATGCCAGGATATAACCTCATTTTGAAGAAATTTACAAGTAATAATCCAATCGAAAAAGCTTCTACCAGGATATAACCTCATTTTGAAGAAATTAACATTTAATGATTGAATTGAACAGCTACTACCAGCACATAACCTCATATGGAAGCAACAATAAAACCGAATCGATCCAAATACGGTGAAAGTGAAAAGAGATGAAGGCAACGGACCTGTTCGGCGGATGTTGTGGAAGCTCCGGCGGTTGAAGAAAATGAATCGGCGGCGGAGGCGGCGAGCGATGAAGACAATAAGGAGGAGGAAGTAGCAGCGGCGGCGGAGGAAAAGAACCGTAGAGGTCTAAGAGGTCTTGAACTTGACCGATGAGCTGCCTCAACATGGCAAGCCCTTCCATACATTTACATGCTGCTGCTCTCTTTACTTCAAATCTAACTGCCTGCCCCCCTCCGTTTTCATGACTCTCTCTTTCTCTCTCTCTGGAACTTCTTCACACCGCCATCATCACACTAGTTGCGTCTCTCGTTCTCTCTCTCTCTCTCTACTTTCTCTCTCTATATGTAAATGTTGTACGTATAGTAGTTGGTTTTGGTTATTTTATTATTTTTGAGCCTTTCCTCTTTTTCCACGTCAACAGGCCCATACGATCATAAGTAATATTGACCGGTTACGCTACTTTTGTTCCTCGACTTTTAATTGATTGATGTTTATATTTTCCCACTTCTTCCCATATTGCCCTTGCTGAAAACTCGTTTCATCTCAGCCCAATGTATATAATTAAAGTTTTTTAAATATTTCCTCTATCCCAAAATAATCTTTACGTTTGACTATTCAAACATTTTAAGGATATGAATGAACACTTGCTTCATTAGACATGTTGTGTTTATGCACATTTAAGCCTAAATTGTATAAATAGGAAGAACTTTTAGGGACAATGAGCAATGACAAGTCTGATGCATAATTCAAATATCCAAACATCCAAACAAACAAATGTCATACAAACTGGATAATTAAAAAACCAATACTACCTCCGTCCCAGCTCAATGTGCACACTTACCTTTTAAGTGGGTGTCGTTGATATGTGCACAATCCAAAAAAGGAAAGTTTTTTATTATTTTTATAATCTTCCACTCATTCTCTCTCTTCCTCCCAACCACTCATTATTCTCCACTCATTCTCTTTCTTCCTCTCAACCACTCATTATTCTCCACTCATTCTCTTTCTTCCTCCCAACCACTCATTATTCTCCACTCACAATACTTTTGAATATAAATAATCTCTCCTTAAATATTGTGCCAAACAGTAAAGGTGTGTATTGAGTTGGGACGGAGGTAGTACATGATACACACATACTATGACCTATTTCTTGCAATTCTTGCTTCGTTCGCCGCATTTGAGAGTCGATTGAATGTGTCTATCCGAGCTCTGTAGGGCATGACCAGGTTACTTGCGCTTGGATCACGTTCATTCTCCCAATATATCGCTGGTGATGGTATTGGGTAATCATTATCTGACATGTGCAGCTGGAAAAGTAATAAAATAGTTAAATATAACGAATTCAAATAAAATAGTTAAATATAACGAATTTAAATAAGATAGTTAATCATAATATACATAATAAAGATATATACATAATAAAGATATATACATAATAAAGATCCAGTACATCACCAAACCATAAACAATATATCATAAACCATAAACAAGATATCACTGTTCCAATATACATAATAAAGATCCAAACATGACTCATCATCTAAATGTGATCTCCTAACATCTCGTGGACCCGTGTGATAGTAGCTCTGGCATCCTCAGGTATCCTCTCATCCGTTAGCAAGGGAAGAAGCATATCTCTGATGCCGGGTAGCGCCTCTGCAAGCCCTGGTCGAGGTGGAATGTCAACTGCGGGCTCATGTATCGGATTACTAATCCGAACATGACTCCTCATCCGAAACCATTCCATATAGTTCTAAGTCACAGGAGAAGATGCAGTCACTAATGGCCCCAAACGACGATGTGGATCGTAACCATCCATGTCGTACTCAATCCACTCTACCCCTGCTGTCTGCCGACCCTGCCTCCTGCGAGGCCTCAAAGCTGCATCCTCCTCCTCCTCCTCATCATCAGATGCTCGTGCCTCCGCATCTCCCTCGGGTGCATCTGATGCCGTCTCATCAGAATCAGAAGATGGCGACTCCGCGTCTCCCTCGGGAACATAAGGGGCATCACATGTACGCTCCTCCTATCGTACATCCTCAATCTGTATATCCTCAGTCTCATCAAGCAAGACATTCTTGTCATGCTTCTTTTTGGTGCGCAAAGCTGCCTGCTCGGCCTTCCTCTTTCTATTGGACGCATTCGAACGTTCACGTCCCTACAAAACATTTAAATAAGAGACAATAAATAAGTAACAACTCCATAAATAAACAGTGCTACAAACAATCTACAACAATAAATCATCAATCTACAATTTTTTATTTTTTTTTCAGTTACAGATTACATTTCGTGTTGATATACACGAAATATTGAGAACAATCTCGTGTAAAAACACACGAAATGGTAGTCAACATTTCGTGTAACTGTATACGAAATACACAAAATGGTTTAGAGTTCATTTCGTGTTGTTTTACACGCATTGTTATTGTGTGTTTCGTGTGAAATCACACGAAATGGTTCTCAACATTTCGTCTGAAATCACACGAATATTGAGAATCATTTCGTGTGATTTCATACATAATGGTGAGAACCAACTCGTGTGCGTTCATACGAAACACATAAATAAAACTCGTGTAATACCACACGAAACCAACCAAACATTTCCAGATTTTTGCAAACCACGAATTCGTACACAATTCGAAAAATAAACTCAAAATAAAGCAATAAAACACAATTACAACAATGTAGGATCAAATTTAAACAACAATTATGCATTATTAGGATCGAATTTAGGCGTAAAAGTCTAGTTAGGATTTTAAATTGAAAGTTAGGGTTATAGGATTAGGAATTACCTGTGTACCGGCGGTAGAGGAGGCGGCGCCAGCGCCGGACTTTCCGCCGACGGTGGGTAACTTCTTCATTGTTTGCGGTTGTCGTCGAAGTGGCGGAGGTGTCGGCGTCGTCTTCGTGTGCTCGTGTGCGAGAGAGATGGAAGGAGTGACTGTTAGAATGGAGGGAGGGGGAGGATGGTTTTTTTAGGTATTTATATGAGGGTAATATGGTCAATTACTCATGCCTTGCACCCAATATGCCTTGTAAATATGTATACCCACAAGTTTAAGTTTCTACTTCGTAGAAGTTTTGAGTTCGAAACCCCTGTTGGCTAAATTGAACTATGTGGTTTAAGATTTAAAAAAAAAAAAAAAAACTATTATCGACGAGTTGGTAAGAATAATATTATCGATGATAAGATTTATGTTTTAAAATAAAAATCTTATATTAATATTATTATTTAAATTTAATACTCGCGCTTATAATGTGTGTGTTAATAGTGAAATTCGCTCACTTATTTTATTGACAACACTTTTCTCACCTACAATACTTTTCAATATACATATTTGCTCTTTTTGTATCCAATAGAAATGTTCATATTAATAAGCTTGGACAAGAGAATATACTTTAATCCTTGAGTGTTCAATTTTTTTAGAATAATTATAAAGTAATTAAATATAAACATTTCTAAATAGCATAAGTATATTAACTTTTTTTAACATAATTTCATCATATTACATTATCAATGGAGGTGTTGATTATAACTTATTATTTGATATGAGATAATTTAGTGACTTATTTTAAAAAATAAAAGTTTATTCTTAGACAAAAAATATTACAAAAATATTTTCTAATATTTTAAAATGTAAATTTAAATTTATTATCAATCAAAGTCAAGATTAAATATTAATTTTGAGATGGAAGAAAATAAATTTATGTTTTAAAATATTTTATTCTTCAAATAAAAAGAAAAGCCTCGATTGGCTATGGAATACTTCATCTGATGCGAAGAAAAAAAAAAAAAAAAAAAAAAAACATGTATTTCCCGTGACCCCATATTATCTAAGAACACAGACACATCGCTTTTGATGGAAGTAGAAGCGGACAAGATTTAAATCGTGAATTATAAATTTTGTCAGGGAAAAACGAAGAAAGAGATGGTTCATAATCATGGGTTGGCTCCTAACAAACAAAACCACTCATTGCAACGCTCTCAACGGGCTTTTATATGGATCTTTATTCGCACGTGTAAAGAGTCAGCTCTGATACCATGATAAAATATGAGGTTTCATCCCAAAACCAATAGGCAAGGGAAGGAGTGGCCCTGGATCTTTATATAGTCAGACATTGGCTAGTTAATTCCCGATATAAAATAATTGCTCTAGCAGAAAACCATGGTTGCCAAGTTAACATTTCTCACGTTTATTAACTGGTCTAGCTTTTATTATTACTCCCTCCTGTCTCACTCAGTGTAAGTGTCCATCTTTCTATTTGCACGAAAATTAATAAATAGTAAAAGTATTGTGAGTATGAAAAATGAGGTAGTAGTAAGTTGGCTGGTGTTGTGAGTATAAAAGAAAAGTAGAAGAGATAATGAGTGAGAGGAATAGTAAAGATTATTTGGCATTTTAAAAAGTGAATATTTACTTTAAAACAGACTAAAAAGGAAAAATAGACATTTACTCTGGAACGAAGGGAGTATTATACAAAAATTATGAGCTACTAGTCTACTACTTTCATAATCAATTAATTTTAAAATGAAACTTCAAACTTGCAAAATAAATTACTCTCTCCTTCCCGGTTTAAGGTTCCTAGTTTGACTTTATATACTTATTAAGGAATCAAGGCAAACTTGAGTCAAGAATAGTAATGGGTGGAGGATATAATTGTCCATTCATAAAGCAAGTGGATGAAAAGTAGATAGTAAGTGATGAGTTTTTTTGTAATATATGAACTTTATGAGGACAAGATTGTCCAAAACACTATTTATCCTTTGCCATTTAAGGAATAAAACAACTAAGAATCTTAAACTAAGACATACCAAAAATAAAAGTAAGAACCTTAAACTAGGGCTGGGGGAGTAATTATCTATTTAAGAAAACTAATAATTATTAATGAGTATATTATTAATAGTGAATAAATAAAAAACATTTAACTTTATTTTTAGGATAATTATTTTATTTAAATTTTAATTAAAATATAATTAAATTGATAATTCTTATTTTAACTTTGTAGATTAAAGTGGGACGGAAAGAGTATATATATTCTTAGAAATAATAGTTTACCAAGTTTAGTTAAGATAATACAGAATATTTACATATTCTATCGAACCAATTGAATAGTAATTTTGCTTATATTTAGTGATCAATTTAATTAATTTTGATAAAGTAATTGATATTAATTTAATTATTTTAGTAATTCTAAATGTTATCACTGGTTGTTTGTTCAAACAAAAATGTTATCACTGGTAATAATTATAATCGGGTAGCAAATTACCAATAACAATTTTTACACTTTATTTATTTATTCTAACTTTTTAGTTTTTTTTTTGGGGGGGGGGGGAAAGATATTCTAACTTTTTAGTTAAAATTCTGTTTGATTGATCATTAACAATTTGAGACTGGCTTTTTTTTTTTTGGACGAGGGACAAATGAAATGTCCAAACATACGACTTTACTTTTCTTTATAATATGTCACGAAATAAGGTTCTATCTTTGCTTTATTTTTTTCGAAATCGAACATTAGATTATATTACGGCACGGAAATACAATTATATGAGTAGATCTCCACATATGTCGGAGATTCAACCCATAAAATGAACAAAGCGTCAACCACTACAATGACATTTCTAAATACATAATAAAAGTAAAAGTAAAAAAAGAAATGACAAATAATAGTGCTCATGCTTGAAGTCACAATGCCACCAAAGAGAGTATCCTTATGAAGCCATTGATCACCCAAAGTTTAATTGTGATAACTATTCGCAATCTTCCATGTTGTAACTCGCTTAACAATGTCCAGGGACGCACAGAAGTCTCTCCAAGCATAGCTTGGAAACTGCCCTATCTTGGCATTCACATAATCTCCTATCGAGTAATATTTGACGTTGAAAACACAATAATATGAGGCCTCTGGGTTAGATATAAATGGCCAACCAAACTTCCCAGACAAAGAAAGATTGAACAACTGAAGATCACGAAAATGCAAGGATGATTTCACAGGTACTGATAGAAAACAAAAGCAAAAATTCAAGGCTCCCACTAAGGAGAGAATGCAAAGGCTCTCACCACGGAAAGAAGGCAAAAACATCAAACACCAATTTACCAACATTTCTCTTAATTATTTATAACCAAAGATGAAAATAATAACAATGCACAGAAATAATTCAAATCTGAGATTAGATCGAGAGACGGAGAGAGGTTTGAATTTGAAATCCGGGTTCAAAATAGACTTGTAGATGAAAATTTTAAAAATCAATCCTTTAAACCCTAGGATTTTGAAGTCAAAAACAAAAGTTGCAAACTCTCAATCATTCTTCAGAAATGTGAAACTAAATGCAATTAAAAAAACAAATCTAAAATGATACTAATCTCAAATTTTTACATTTGTTAATTGATAAAATTATCAATTAACAAATGTAAAAATTTGGGATTAAATTAATTAAGCAATAATACAATAGAAGAATTCGAGAAGAAGAAGACGACGAACTGGATCTTTGCTTTATTTTTAAAATGGTAAAGTATAAATCGTTATTAGATAATTATAACTTTGTAAAGTTTATAGTATTACAAAGTTAAACTAAAACTCTTTTGTGGAGTATCATCTCTTTTATTATTGTTAATGAATATGATGCAATAAGGGCATTATGGTAAAACCATTGTTGAGATAAGTTTCTAATGATTTATTGGTCACCCACCACATACGAACGGGACCCTTTATTCCTCTAAGATCAACGGTCAAAGAAAGGAACGTCCGCTTCATTCAAATGATCAACGGCCGAGGTTATGTCTCGGGTCGGGCTAATCATTCAACGACGCATGATTGCATTTGCATTCCAATGTCAAGAAAGAAACTTACAAGATGGAGTATTGAACCGAAAAGTCTTTGAACAAAAAATTCCACCACAGAGAAACATAATCTTGGTCAAAATGTCGCTTTGGAAATTTTAATTTCACCTTCCGCGAGTTGTTATTTTAGAAAGTGAAATGTTCCACAATTATTTTTTTTTCGAAATCAAACGTTAGTATCATTATGAAACCATTGGTCACCCAAAGTTTGATTGTGATGACTATTCTCAGTCTTTCATGTTGTAACTCGCTTAACAATGTCCAGGAACGCACAGAAGTCTCTCCAACTCCAAGCATAGCTTGGATACTGCCCTATCTTGGATTCACATAATCTCCCATTGAGTAATATTTAATCTCTCATCGAGTAATATTTGACGTTAAAAACACAATAATATGAGGCCTCTGGGTTAGATATAAATGGTCAACCAAACTTCTCAAACAAAGAAAGATTGAACAACTGAAGATCACGAAAATGCAAGGATGATTTCATAGGTACGGATAGAAAACAAAAGCAAAATTTCAATGCTCCCACTAAGGAGAGAATGCAAAGACTCTTACTTCGGAGAGAAGGCAAAAACATCAAACACCAATTTACCAACATTTCTCTTAATTATTTAAAACCAAATATGAAAATAATAACAATACACAGAAATACTAAATCTGATATTAGATCGTGAGACGGAGAGATGTTTGAATTTGAAATCCGGGTTCAAAATAGACTTATAGATGAAAAATTTTAAAATCAATCTTTCAAACCTAGGATTTTGAAGTCAAAAACAAAAGTTGCAAACTCTCAATCCTTCTTCAGAAATGTGAAACTAAATGCAATTGAAAAAAGAACAAATCTAAATGTTACGAGCTCAAACCACACGCATGAGCTCGTAGAAGCGGTTTCAAATCCGTGTTTAGCTACCAAGGTTATTTTATGCTCCCCAAACCAAAATAAATGTTACAACTGACTCGCCGTGCCAAGCATCGAGATTGGAGAAGGTGATCAATTGTTAATATTTTTAAAATATATGTTTTACTTATTTATACTCCATCCGTTCAAAAATGATCTTCGCGTTTGACTATTCAAACTTTTTAAGAATATCGACACTTGTTTCACTAGCCATGCTTTGTTTAGGCTCTTTTGAGCTTAAATTGTGAAAATGTGCAGAACTTTTTGGGACAACGAAAAATGGCAAATGAGAAAATTATTTTGGGACGAAGACAGTATATTATTTCATATACACTATTACTAAATAATAAAGGGGTGCACTAAACACCCCTACTCAATTGTGAATGATAACTTGTCCTTGGTAAAGAGGGTTTCTTATCTAGTGAAATTTTAAATTATTATGAGGCCACTACTGTGTCTTTTTGAAGCCTCGGATCTAACCATCAAACCATACCAACTTAAACTTGCAAATTGATGACTCATGAGAAGTAGGCAACAAAATTCAGTCTCTCACTTGGTTAGCCACCAATAAATTCATCTCGTCCAATTCTCAAAGTATCGTTTCATCATATGTATATTTAGGACCACAGCTCTATTTAGCCACGTCTCTAATTTTACATGATGATGGTCAAGATAAATTAAATGTTTATGAGATTTAATTATTTGTTTTAATAGATATGGACAAACTACAATAATCAGTAACAACAATTGTATAGAAACAATATCACTAATTTTACATGATGATGGTCAAGATAAATTAAAAAGTTTGAATAGTCAAATGTGAAGATCGTTTTGGGACGGAGGGAGTATATAAAGTCAATAACATAATGTTGATGATTGTTTAGAACTACCTAGGAAGGAGATAGTAATTTTATTAGTGAAGAAACTACAAACCAAAGTACTTAACCAATCATTAACGGTCAATATCAAATTTGTGGTTAAAAATTTCGTTACTCTAACAAACTCCTAGACACTACCGTACTTCAACTTTGAGTGATTCAAAGCAAAGGGAGTCTCTTTTTAGCTAAAGAAAATGTTGGGGAGTTGGTTTTGGGGGAAACTAGTTCCTCCATAAGTTATAAAAAGTCCACTGTTTAACCCTCAACTTTAAACCCTAAATCCTAAACCCTAATCCCCAAACCTTAACCCTTATAAAAACAGGACTTAGTCCTAAACCCTAAACCCCAAACCTTAACCCTTATAAAAAACATGACTTTTTATAACTTAGGAGAAACTAGTTTCCCCCAAATTTTTCTGAATGTTGGGGTTTGTAAAAGAGATGAGGAAAAGGGGGTAAAGTGAAAAACATTGATTGTTAAAGCCAATATGGAAAGTTCATGTGTAGTGGGGCAATGATAATTATGTGTCGGTAAAGGGAGTGGGTTAAAATGTGATGATAGCTAACTATTATGATCATAATAATAAGCATCATTAGGAATTTCTCCTTTACGTGTACAATTGCTTACACTTGGACTTGGTACGACTCCTACCTACATTGTCCCCAACTCTAAGCGATTGGGCTCATTATGCCTTGATTTGGCTCTAGTAACCTCTTAATTAAATTAATTTCTTATTGTGTAGTATAATTTTCATTCACAACAATTTTATATCAGTGATGGATGGATAGAGCTGCCAATTCGGGAAAATGGGATGGAACGGGATGAAATTATGAAATCCCGCAATATTACGTGACGGGACATCCCAAATTCTTCGCGGGACGGAGTCCCGTCCCATCCTACCTCGGGACGCGGGACAACGCGGGACAAGATGACGCTAATATTATAAAACTAAAATCTAACTGAGATGATGCCAAAACATTAAATTAAAACATAAGATTAATCTTTTACAATCCAATAACATCAAAACTTCTTAATTTCATAAAATGGTTTAATCAACACAAAACGACAATGGATAATTGAAAGAAAAAACTAAAAATTAGTGCTAAAATACAGATTTGGTTAAAAAAAAAAATTAACACTAAAACTAAAATTAAATAAATGCGGGACGTCCCGTCCCATCCCGTCCCGTCCCGTCCCGCTTTGTCCGGCGTCCCAAACAGGCCCGCTTTTATAGGGGATTAGAATATACTATCTCATCCCGTCCCATTTATATGACGGGACGGAACGATCCAAAATTGACGGCTCTAGTGATAGAGTAGGGAATTTTCCCTAAAATTCACAGCGATTCATAATAAACGCGTACTCCCTCCATCTCAAAATAGATATTGTTTTGGGAGTTAAATTTTGTCTCAAAATACTTGTCGTTTCACTATTTTCAAAGTTTTTTTATTGCTTTATACCAATTATACCATTAATAATGATAGTAAACTATCTCTTACCTAACCATTTAATTACCTAGGTAGTTGAATTATTTTAGGGGTGTTTGAGACTTCTTCTTCTCATGCATTAATTACATTTCTTAATATGTGTGAAACTCTCCAAAACGACATCTATTTTGATACGGAGGGAGTAATTAATTAATTTTAGAATGCTAAGAAACTGTTCTTGTACCAAAAATTTCATTTCATAAAATTCTGGACATAATATTTGTATTTCTATTAGCTGAATACTCTCATTCTTAATATCTTTTAGACAATGTTGAATAAAAATGTTTTTTAAACAAAAGTCAAATTATTTTGAATAAAAAATATCATAATAACATTCAAATTTAATATTATTTTTTCTTAGTACAAAAAAAAAGTGAAATTTTAATTTTCAAAACTGAAAAATAAAATATTTTAAATTTTCTAGTACTTGTTGGAGTGGAATCCGCGCATCTCATGATCTACATTGGAATAGTCTTTATTGTAAGTTAAGAGAGGGAATAAATTCTGATATTTGGGATGAGCCTCCGACCTTTGTGGAGTGTCGTCTCTTTTACTATTGTGAATGCAATTGATTTGTCGTTAAAATAAATAAATAAATTCTAGTACTAAAATGGTGCTTCGAACTTATTATAAAAAAATATTCAACCGTTCTCTCTCACAGTTTATTTCTTATTCTTCAAAATTTTCATAGATTTGGTAAGGTTTCTTGATTAATTTCTCTCTTTAATCCAGATTAAGATTTAGATTTAGACATAGATCTCTTTCTAAATTTACTTCCAGATCTGGTTGTTTTCTAATTTTTGTTTTTTCAGATTTTTCGTTTTAGTTTTTGAATAAGTGAAGAGGAAGATTGTTGAAATGATGTTTGATTTATTGTATTCTCTCAGTTGTGGGAGCCTTTGCATTCTCTTCATTGTGGGAGCCTTGTTCTTTTGTTTTGTTTTCCGATCATCATTGTTGAATCGTAAGTGGAGGCTAATAGCATTGCTTGGAAAGTTCGGTTGGCAATTTATTGCTAACCCAGAAGCCTTAACTGATAGAGTTTTCAACGCTAAATATTTACCGATAGGGGATTTTGTGAATGCCGATATATGGCAGTATCCAAGTTACGCTTGGAGAGGCATCTGTTCATTTCAGGGTAATGCTACTAGAGATACAAGGTGGAAGATCAAGAATGCTAGTACAACTTTATGCACGAACATCCACTTTCGTCATCTTTCTTCTTACATTTTTTTTTTTATGTATTTATAACTACCATTGTAATGGATGATAATACTTGGGTTGAGCTTCTGATATTTGTAGAGAGCCTACTCATATTTTTGTGCTTTTACCCTTAATCTAATGGTAATGGTAGTTTGATTTCGAAAAAAATGGTGCTTCGAAAATGAAAAAAACTTGTGTGAGAACACTCCAACCCGTCTCATGGGTGAGACGGGTCATTTTTTGACCCATTACCCGACCCACAACCCTGCTCCAGGACCCATGGGGGGACCCTGCCACGTGGCAGCCCCTCATTGGCCGTTTTTTTTTTTTTTATATATTTTTTTTTTGGTTTTTTTATCGGTTTGTGAAAAGTAATAGTTACCATCTCTTAAAGTAATAGTGTTTTTCCTATGTTTTCTTCGTTTGCTAAAAGTAATACTTATTATAACTAAAATGTAACAAACGTGTTATCTATATGTAATAGTATTTATACATAATTGTAATACATATGTATAGATATCTATATGTTTTCAAACAATAAGTTACAATGGGGTCAAATTTATCATGATACATGTAAAAGTATTACATTATCTATAGAAACCTGTTACAATTTCGTCAATCAAAGTGTTACATTTACTTGTATAAACTTACTATTACATTCATATACATAAGTTATTACTTTTCAAATGTTATTTTCTTTTAAAAAATAAAATTTAAAATACACATTATATTACATTTTAGCTAAAGCACTATTATATTTCAGCATAGATGATTATTACATTTAGATATTGTTTGAGTTACATGTAATTATATTTAGTATTACATTTGGAAAAATGGGTAAAAACGAGCTTTTGTTTTTTTAAAACAAGTATTACGTTTACTTATGAATAATGTTACTTTAAGAGATGGTAACTATTATTTTTTGCTAAACCACTGAAAATCCGAAAAAAATATAAAAACTCAAAAAAAAATTTTTTTTTTTTTTTTTCCGGCCAATGGTGGGTTGCCACGTAGCGGGTTCGGCTCATGGGTCATGGAGCGACCCGTCTCATGCATGAGACGGATCCCCTTGTTCTCTTCGAAAATAGAAGTTGAAGCTCGAGACCATCCCTCAATTCGCTTGACTGGCCCATTTTCCCGCTTAAATCTAGGGTTCTATTAATTTCCTTTTTCTCTCTCGCTATTTCACACAAAATCCCGGAGCGATTCGCCAATTTTTCGACCTCCGACCGACTGGTGCGTTCCTTCCCCCTTTTCAATTTCTAAATTGCTTCAACAATCCATGAATTAGTTTGATCTATATTTATATTTCCCGCCCTTTCCAATTATTTTAATGGTACTTACTATCTTAGATATATATATATATATATATATATATATATATATATATATATATATTTTTTTTTTTTTAAATAAGTAAGCCCGGTACAATTCATGCAAATTGATAAAACCAGTATATACACTGCTTTTTTAAGATTTGCAGCAAGGAGAAAGGCCAAAAGCAGGAAGCTTAAGAGCAGTGGCGAAGCAAGAAAAATTTTAATTTTTTTCAAAGGAGGTCGAGATTGTTTAAGGAATAAAAAAAAAAAATATGCTAATTTGACACAAAGGGGGTCAAAATGATATCAGAACACAAATTTACCACAATTAAAGGGGGTCGAAGTTGACAAATTTGGTATTTTGTTTGTATCCCTTAAAATTTTGTAGATACTAAAATGACATTTCCAAGAATCGGGGGGGGGGGGGGGGGGGTCAAGTCCCCTCTGGCCGTAGGGTGGCTTTGCCACTGCTTAAGAGGGTGTGGCTTTGCCACTGTTTAAGAGGGTGTGGCTTATGTTGAGGCCTTCTAATGCTGAACCTTATTTTTTTGTTTTTTAATATAAATGTCGCCGGTGACGTAAAATGTATTTATGTAAATTTTTTGGGAGATTAAATACAAAGTTTCGATGAAACAAGAAAGATGAATGCAATTGTGTAGACGCATTTGTTTGTTGTATAAGAAGGTAAAATAAGTCTGGCTAGGGGCATTCCACCCCCTTGCTGTACTCTAGGTTTGTTTGGATTATAATGAATACTTTCCTAATAAAGTACTCCCTCCCTCCGAAATGATCTTCTCATTTCCCATTTTTCACTGTCCCAAAAAGTTCTTCTCATTTCTACAATTTAATCTTAAATGTGCACAAACACAACATGATTAGTGAAGCAAGTGTTCATATTCTTAAAAAGTTTGAATAGTCAAATGTGAAGATCATTTCGGAACGGAGGGAGTAGCGTGTACCTCATTTTCTAAGAAATAAGTGAATATTTGAAAGCCTTTACAAGAAACTGAACCTGTGCAATGGGAAATTGGGAATATATTTGTTGGGACATTGACCCAGTCATTGGACACTGCTATGGACAGGTTGACATTAGCAAGCAGGTCCAAAGTTTTAAAGCCCCTAAAGCCTACAAGGCATCAGGCCCACCCTCAATGACATATGTATGTGTACCTTCTCTGAGGTAACTCTTGTCAACTTATAGGCACAAATGTCATACTAGTGAACTAAAAAAAGTATCATGATCTGAACGTGCAAGTGCAATGCGAATATGCTCAAGTACTATCTACCATAGTAAGTGGCAGTCCAACGCCTAGTTATATGGGTGCAAGTGCACCCACTTAATCAAATAGCTTGTATAGTTCAATAGGTAAAGGCTTTTAACCTTGTGGTTGAGTGTTTGAATCTCACAATAAGCATTTTTTGTTATCTGTTCACCCACTTACAAAGGGTCCTGTGCCCGCCACTGACCATGGTTCAAGTAGGCTGTATTGTTGCTTTACTGATATGATAAATTAGTTGTTTAGATGACTTCAGTAATTTCTCTAGATTTTTTTCCCCTTCAAAATATACATTTATTTTGGGATTGAGGGAGTAACATTCAATTCCTTTTCACTAGATATGGGTACTTAACAATTTCTATTTTAATTTATGTAAAAGATCTGTTTTTATCTTTTTAACTAGAGAGTAATGTATTATATTCGATATGCAATCGCAGTATTGTAATCAGATATTGGTAAGGGAAGTGTGACTCACCAATCTCCCACCTGCCAAAGCCCTGCCATCACAATGTCACCTTTCAGAATCAGCTCTCCTAAAACCTCACTGATCCAATGCACATAAAATTTATGATCAACAACACCTAAATGGCTAAAATAATCCAAATATTCATTTTTCTATTTATCAAACCTCAATCCTTACATTTCTCCTTACATGTAGTAACCAATAATGACAAACAACCATACCAAATATAGCTAAGTACCCTATAATGGTGGCAGGAGGCGTGCTATCCGGCTCTAATCCGTTGGCACTCTCCTTGGAGATTAAGAAGCAAGTTGAGGCTGCTGATACCAAGCTAATTGTCACTGATGTACAAACTCATAAGAAGGTATGTGATTTTACTGAGTTTTAATTTCATTTTTAACAACTGTACTTTTCACCTACTTTCACTTTAACCATTATACTGATCGTATTTATTTTTTGGCACGAAAACCACTGTACTTTCGGAAATATTCTCTCAAGCCTCAAAAATCGACCTTGCATTTATTCACCCCCCCCCCCCCCCAACTTTGACATGGAGGGGTGAAAGTGTGGATAATTAAAGTATTTTCATCTATTACAATCTAAGGATGTTAATTTCTGTGGGCATTTCCCCAACTATAGTGTTTTTTTTGTGGAAAAACAGCAAGTATAATCTTTAAAATGGAAGTCTGGTCAAAGTGAAGTGGTTGAAAATGAAATCATACCTTTTATTGAACACCACTATAATCTAAGGTTGTCCCAACCATTGTGGGGGTCCTTTGCTAAAACTAAAATAGTTGCTACTAAACTTCAGTCATGTTGCTACTTCTGCTAGAATTTGTCAGGTTCAAGATTTCGGGTTCCCAGCCATCGTAATAGGCGAAGAACGCATAGACGGGAAGGGACCATAAAATGTAATGCTAACACATCGCAACATAATAGCTAACCTTTGCTCGACCCTCTTCAGTGTGGGTCCCGAACTCATCCAGCAAGTCACTACACTAGGCTTAATACCATTCTTTCACATCTATGGTCTAACCAGAATCTGATGTGCCACACTTCAGAACAATGGTAAATTGGTCATTATGGAAAGGTACGGTCTTCGTAGGTTTTTGAATGCATTGATTAATCTTTAAGTCACATGTGCGCCTGTTGTGCCGACTGTCATTTTGGGATTGGTTAAAGATCCGATTATTAAGGTGTTTGATGTTGGCAAGATTAAGCTCTGGTCTGTCATGACTGCAGCTGCCCCTGATCTTCTTATGAGTTTGAAAAGAAGTTACCTGGTGTTCAGGTTTAAGAGGCGAGCATCTAGAGTTATAGTGTTTCGTAAAAGTAAGGTTTTACTTGCACAATGTTGGCACAATGCTATACCTTTATTAGTCGATGCATACTTTAGTTGTTGGAATAATTAGTTACTTATGCCACCTACTACCACCAAAATTACATAATGCAACGTGCCTGTTAGTGATACGTATGACTAACGTACTTTTGCATATGTTATCAAATAATGCAACATACTTTTTATTTTAATTAAGGTGTCAAAAAACTAACAGGGCTACTAATGTGCCATTGCCACATCAGCGACACGTCGATGCCATGTCAGCGTCACATCATCTAATTCAAAGTCGTCACTGACATTGACGTGGATCTGACATGGAGCTGACATGGCAGTGCCGCATCAACACATCAACAGCCCCGTCAATTTTTGTGAGGCCGTCAGTTAAAAAGCATGTGGCATTTTTTGATAACAGATGCAAAAATACGTTGGTCATATCTGTCATTAACGAGTGCGTTGCATTATATATCTAAAAAAAAATCCAAATGGATGGATAGGCATATGAAATTACAGAGCACGGCTGCATAACTCTTACTCATGGAGATCCAAGCAAGGGTCACCGCATTGCTAAAAAACGCTCTGTTGGATTATTTCTCCCCAATTTGGAGGTCGAATTCATCGATCCTGACACTGGTAAGTCTCTGCCAAAGAATACTCACGAGGAAATTTGCGTTAGAAGCCAATGTGTTATGCAAGGTATTATTGGCTTTACGTAAGAACTAATTAAACTCTTGATAACATGCACCTTTTTAAAAAAACTAATTTCTGTCGAGATTTTTCATGGCAGGATAATACAAAAATGAGTACGAGGCAGCACAAACCATTGATGGAAGGGGATGGCTTCATACTAGAGATCTTGGCTATATCGATGATGATGGAGATATATTTCTTGTCGAGCGAATCAAAGAATTAATCAAGTACAAAGGATTCCAAGTAACAATACTTTTGACCCATTTCTTTTTTTCTCATTTATTTATTTGAAGATGAGATGAAATGATGAATGCTCGAAAATGAAAATGGTCTTATTTTAATGCATGAACAGGTTGCTCCTGCTGAACTAGAGGGAATACTATTATCCCATCCTTCTATAGAAGACGCCGCGGTTTCCGGGTAACAATTTTATCTGATTCATGGCCATTGTTATTCGAGAAGTTTTTCTTATTACTCCCTCCGTCCCATTATGTGCTGCAGTTGACTTGTTAAAGATTACATGTGTTTCACTTATTTGTACAATGCTTTTACCATGGTAAAATTGCATTAATAATATGATTAATATCTACTCCTTTAGAAACGCGACACTTATTATTATGGGACGGAGGGATTATTTTTTTAAATTGATTTTTTGTGCAGGCTACCTGATGATTTTACCAGAATGTGATTTAGGGATGTTGGACACAAATTGAACAATTCTTACTTTCTTAGTTTATTTATAATTACTTGTCCTAAATTGAGAGCAATATTTCAACCTCATAAGTTGCTATGTTTTTCCCAGCTTGTATGAGCACTTCAGTTTCTAACAAAACTGTGTTATTTTGTACTCCTTGTCCCTAAATGTCCATTTTCAAGTTCTTCTTGCCACAAAATAAATGTCATTTTTTTTTAGAAAAAAAAATTCGTTCCTACATGTTTTTGTACCAATTTTTTTTCACTAGTCTGTTTATACATGCAAAACTAAATTTTTGAAAAGAGGATCATATCATTATATATGAATCTTTGTTACTGTTTTTTTTTTTAAATAGAGATTTTCAGATGTTCCTTAATGTAAAATTTAGACATTATTTATAGACAAGACGGATGGAGTACTTCGTTTTATAATTAGTAAGTAATTAGGATTTCGAACAACTATTTCTATTAATGTTGTTCAATGACGACCAACACCTGAAAATTGGTCACACTTCTTGATTTATTAGATGGATGATCGAGAAGAGTTGGTTTTTAATGGTACGACATATGACCCAATCATTTCGTCCATTTTTGCGAAGTGAAAAATACAGTCAAATTTTAGCCATTGATAGCAGTTGATTAATAAAAGCAATGGTTTCAAATCTATATAACTATTTCATGTCAAACAATAGGGAAAATATAGATATATGCCCCTGTACTTAGGTCAAGAATGCAGATCTACCCTTTTATAAATTAATTGTCATATTTGCTCCTGTGCTCAAGAAAAATGTAAGTATATTTGACTTTCGTTAACTCTCTGTCCAAAAATTAACGAAAATGCTTACTAAGCAGCTTAGGTGGAATTTATGATGCAACACGTGGAAAAGAATTCCACAGGTAGAATTTCTGATGCGGATTGTAAGGGCATATTTACATGAATCCCATAGTACAAGCGGAAATTTGCATCTTAAACCTAAGTACATATTGTCGATCTTTTTTTATATTTGAGAATGAGGACAGATATCCTTGGGATGGAAGGGATCAAACCTTCGAATTTCGGGACCAAAACCCGTTTTATCGAGATGAGTTGGAATATCCTATATATGTAGGCGGAAACAGGGGAAGAGACCTCTTCCCCCCCCCCCCCCCCTTTGCCAAGGAGGGGCTTCCCCGTTGTCGAAAGACAAACGAAATTGTTCCATTATTCCCAATAGAATAAAACAAAGATGAATAGCCTATTTCTCTCACCTACTTTTGTGACTGCTATACTGAGAAGGCAAAATTTTATATTTTCTCTTTAAAAAAACCACCATTACCCACTACCACCACCATCACTACCACCACCATCACTCGACACCATCATTACAACCATTACACAACTTAATCACCATCGCCACCACTTAGCACCACCACCACCAATAATATCACCATTCACCACGATCATAACCACCAATACCACCACTTCACCATCACCGCCACCTCACCACTACCACCAACACCATATTCACCTCCACTTCTACGCCATCACCATCATCGTAACCAACACTTAACACTACCAACACCACTCAACACTCACAACCATCTTCCACCATTGTTATTGCCACAATTGCTGCCACTTACCCTCCATAAACATAAAGCCACCGCCACTGCCACTGCCACTGCCACCAACATTAATACAACCACCAATATCAAAGCCCAACTAAAAATAGTAGTAGTGATGGTGCTGGTGGGTAATAGTGCCGCTGATGTTGTTAATGCTGATTGTGGTATTGGTGGTGGTAGTGAAGAGTGGCGTAGATGGTGGTGGTAGTGACGAGTGACGGAGATGGTGGTGCTAATAGTGATGATGGATGTAGTGCTGAAGGTTGGTGTGTTGGTATTAGTATTGAGAAGGAGTGCTAGTGGTAAAAGGGTGGTGATAATGGTGTTGATGGAATGTGGCGGTTGTGGTTGTGAAGTGGTAAAGAGAAAACATGAATTTATGCCCTTATACTTAAGTTTAGATGCAGAGTTGCCCTTATACTATGAGATTTTTGTAAATATGCCTTGCAATTCACATGTGCATTTTTTTTACGTGTTACATTCTGAATTCTACCTAAGCTGATTAGTCAGCATTTTTGTTAATTTTTTAACGAAAAGTTAACGATGATCGAATATAATCACATTTTTCGTAAGTACAGAGATAAATATGTCAATTAACTTGTATAAAGGTAGATCTGCATCCTTGACCTAAGTACAGTCCTAAATACAGTGACATATATTTATATTTTCCTTCAAACAATAATAGTTATTGAGATTATTATGTCTTAATCACGTTGATAAAGGTAAATTATGGAGTAGTATCATTTTGACCACTAGTAGTTTTAGGCTTTTAGCACACTTGTAAGTACTCATATTACCATTGTAGTTATATACGGAGTATTAAGTAAGTCAAATGAGTGTGTTTTCATGTTTGGTGTACAAAGTTTTGGGGAGTTCAAGTTAGTGCAATACTCCCTCCAGTCCAAAATAACTGTCACTTTTGGACCAAAATTTTGGTCCAAAATAATTGTGACTTTTGAACTAATGTCTCTTTTATCCTTGCATTGAAACTTGTTTTCTTTTATTAGTTGTCTTAGTGTGAGACATTAATGTAAGAAAATTGCACACTTAATAAGGGTAAAATTGGAACTTTTGTCATTAAATCATGATAATAATTGCATTTCTTAAGAGTTGTGCAAATGCCAAAAGAGACAGTTATTTTGGACCGGAGGGAGTACTTAATATAAAATCAAATCAAAAATTCAATCGACGTGATGAAACAATTTTTCATTTCCCCATGTCTCCATTACCAATAAAGCTATAGTTTTGACCACACTTAGGTTTCCTAATTTTGGTAAAAATAAAATAAAATAAAATAATAAAATAAATAAATTTCGTCGTGTCTACTTGCACATAAATAGATGTTTCTTCTTTGTAAGTTTGTAACATGTGGAAAAATGTACTATGATTATAACACACTTGGGTTTTTTCTAGTGGATATAAATAAACGTTAATGAGTAAATAGATCAATTGATGTTTTTTTTTTTTTAATTATTTATTGATCTTTTGATATACAATGTGATAACCATTGAGCTGAGCTAGATAATACCTTGTTTAAATTAAAAATCAAAATTTATGAATCATCTAAAGTTTGGTTTGTTTGTTCCAATGTATATTCTTCTGTAATTATAATTTTTACGTGCAATATTATTATTGAGTGTAAATGGATGGACATAAACATATCATGTTTTGATTGTTATCCTTCTCACTTCCACTCTTAACATATAAAGTTACATAATCATTCATTCACTTTAGATCCAACTATTTTTAATCCTACTAAATAATTTATTCCTTCCTCCGTTTTATTTATACTAGTTGAAAAAAATTAAGAAAACTAAGAAAAAAAATTCGCAAAATCTTGGGAAAAACGCGTTTTTTCAAACGCTTAGGAGAAACGTGTTTTAAAAAAAAAAACGCGGTGGCATTTTTGTAAATAATCAGAACTTCTCACGGTTCTGTATATAATTATAAAACCTTCTGGATGTGATATTGATAGCCAGAATCTTTGAAAGTGATAGCCAGAAGGGGTCTGGATATCAATATAAAGCCTTCTGGATATGAGATTGATAGCCAGAACCTTTGAAAGTGATAGCCAGAAGGGTTTTGGATATCAATATAAAACCTTCTGGATATCAATATAAAGCCTTCTGGATATGAGATTGATAGCTAGAACCTTTGAAAGTGATAGCCAGAAGTTTTTTTCTGATTTTTTTTTAGAGGAAAAGAAGTTTTGATAGATAGCCAGTGACAATGTTTAGGATGTCCAGTTGCTATGTTACGAATGTCCAATTAGTGTGTTGAGGACTGCCAGATGATTTTGAAAAACATGTTTTTCCTAACCTTTAGGAAAAACGCGTTTTATAATAGACCAACTCAAAAAAATTAAGCCAATAAAATGATTTGGAAAGAGTATCAACCCAAAAAAGTTCTTCTAAATTAATAATTTCTCTTTTCATTTTATGTTGCATAAGATTGGTTTTGAATTAACAAGCCCATTGACAAAAGATTTTGCAGACTTTATAAACATGTTCACGTGGACATCATTAAATTAAACACAAGAATGAGATCTTGGACTTCCAATTCATAATAGTACTAACTGTAAGCTTACGTGGTTCCAACCTTAATCTACCAAAATTAATTATTCCTTCTCCTTCTGTCTTTAAACGAGCGGGAGATAAGTCCGCCGGAAAAAATCTGGCGAAAATCTCCCAAAAATCGCCTTTCTCTCGCTCCGGCGGACTTATCTCCCTCTCCGGTGATTTTTTGGTAGATCCCAACGGTGAAAAAGTTCACCTAGGTGATGCGAATATTCCCCAGAAGTTTGAAGACGATCCAACGGTTAACGAAGCAGGAATCGTATTTTTTCTGGTCCGATTTTTTGCTTTTTTTTTTCGCCGGAAAATATGGACAATTGCCGGAAAATATGGTGTGCAGGGGAAGGATCGCCGCTGGAAAGAAGATAGGTGGTTATGGTAGTGGCCGGATTTGGGTGGTGGTGATGACCGGGTTTTGAGAAAGAAGATAGCTTTTAACATTCGTTAGTTTGGGGGTGTAATGGAATAATTTAAACTTTAGGGTTGATCATTGCAATTTTGAAAGAACTTTGTTACGTTTTTCATCAATTTTCGTTAGTTTTTTGACAAACAAACGGATTTTACACCAATTGAAACAAAAAGACAAATTCAATAACTAAATTGACCGAAACACAAACTGGGTAACTAATTGAAACTTGACGACAAACTCAGGTAACTAATTGGCAATTTGCCCCCACATTTAATTGAAATCATAAGGAAAGATAACACAAAATAGAATCAAGTTTTAACTAGTAGGATTTTAATTACTTTTTCAGGAAACTTGTTAATTAGTTAAGATAATGTGCAATATGGTTAATTCTACTTAAACATCTATTATAAATATATATTGAGGATTTTTTTAAAAATATATATTACCTCTGTTTCATGTCAAAAGCCCATCATGTAATTTTCAGCAACGCTAAAAATACAAAATACTCATAAAATCTTGCTAGTTATTAGCATGGCCGGCTCAAGGGGAGGGCAGGATAGGCACCCGCTCAGGGCCCATGATTATAAGGGACCCTAAGTTTTATAGTATATGTATATAGTATGTTCATTTTAATTTTGGGTTTAGTATTATATTTTGATTAGCGAAGATTAGACTATTTACTTTATATAAATAAATTGTGTACTTGGTATAATAAAAAGAAAAAACTGAGGTAGGGGGCCCATTAATATGTTGATTTTTTACATGACATAGTCATTTGGTTTGGTATGATATAATATATGCTATAAACACATGTGAGATAGATGTAGAGTATATATTTTCAATGAAACGTGATATATTAGAAAAATGAATTTAATGAAAACGATGATGATGAGGTAATGTTATCACCTGAAGAGTCTTTTAGACTGAACTAATTTGTAGTTATTGTAGATATAGTAATTACCTCATTAGCTAATAGTTTTGAGAAATTAAGACATTCAAAAATATTTTTGGATATAATATGATAAGTTAAGAAAGAATGTTGCACGGAGTTCATACTTCTTTTTCTGATGTGTCCGATATGATTTATTTTTCAGATTGCAAGCCGTACCTATGACTTTTTAAAGTGGGTCATTATCAGTTTTTGAAATACTTCAATCGTCAAAAGTGTTGATGTTATACTAGTATTAGCATTGCTTATTGAATTTTGTTAATTGTGCTTGTGTCATGACATCATTTGATATTTTTTTTCTCAAATTTGAAATTATTGAAAATTTTCTTGAGATCATCAATATCTTAAGAAATGTTAAATGATCTTTCCATATTGTGTAATGAGAATGATATATTAGAAAATACTGGTATTGATACAATAACTAATGATTTTGAATTTCGAAAAGTTTGTAAGAATATGTTTTTATGATCGTTATGAGTTCGTTTCATTGTTTTTGTTCGATTTTAGATTTTGATTTGTCAAAATTTTATATGCTCTACTGCAAAGGAATGTTTATCTTCTCAGTAGTTCTTGGTGATTAATTGTTTAGATAAACATTGTATTTTTCTTTTATTATTTTCATTTTGTTAGTTATGGACCTACTTGCACTACGTTGGTTCTTATATAAGTATTGTTGTTTTTATTTTGACTTATTTATGACATTTGAGTTTTGTAATATATATATTGAGCGTATTTTTTTTTTTTTGAGTTCTGCAAATAAAAAATAATAATTATAGGGGTCCTTCAGATATTTTCGCCCCGAGTCCAAAAAAGCTAGGGACGGCCCTGATAATTAGTTTTGAAATTGAATGTTATCATGTGAAGCTGGACAGAAGAGGGAGATGAAATCAGTGAGACCATAACAGATTACTATAAAGATCTGTTCAACAAACCGAGCCATCCAAGCAACCAAATCCCCCAACATCCGCTCCAACCTAACATAGACACTATCAGCCACATCCAAAGCCAACTCCAACCAGAACAAAAAGAAGATTTAGAGCGAGACTTCACAGCTATGGAAATAGAAAAAACGGTATTTCAAATGGGGCAACATAAATCGCCTGGTCCAGACGGTATAACGACGGAATTCTACCAATACAACTGGGACGAGATAAAACATGAGGTAACCTCTACTGCTCTAAGCTTTCTAAATTCTGGGCAACCTCTAAACAAAATAAACGAAACCTTTATAACCCTCATCCCTAAAATAGCTCAACCCAGACTTCCAGAACATTTTAGGCCAATCAGTCTCTGCAACACCTTCTACAAAATCATCTCAAAAACCCTGGTTAATCGATTGAAGCCACACATATCTTCCCACATCTCAAATAACCAAAATGCTTTCATTCCCGGAAGACTTATTTTTGACAATATCCTCCTCAGTCATGAAATATCAGAGTTTGTAAAAAAGAATCAAAACCCAAACAAGCCTATTTGTTTTGCCAAATTAGATATTAGCAAAGCCTATGACAGGCTTAACTGGGATTTCATTTCCCTAGTGCTTCAAAAGATGGGTTTTAGCCGGAAATGGATAGCTATTATAAAAGAGTGTGTGTCATCAGTATCTTATTCCATCCTAATCAATGGTTCACCTACCCCTCCTTTCATCCCTCTTAGAGGAATCAGATAGGGAGACCCTCTTTCGCCTTACCTTTTCATCCTCTGTGCGGAAGCATTGTCCTCCACTCTTAACCATTTCAATAACTCTAACATCATTCCTGGCCTAACTTTGGGTCGCTCTGCTAAGCCCATCAATCACCTCCTCTTTGCAGATGACTGCCTCCTCTCTTTTGAATTAACCACCCATGCTTGTTGGTTCATCAAATGGACGCTTTATGCGTTTAGCAATCAAGCGGGCGAAAAAATAAATCTTCAAAAAAGCGACCTTTACTTTTCCCCTTCAACTGAACAAAATCTCAAAGACGTCTCCCTCTCTATCCTATCACTTACAAACTCTACCATAGATGGGAAATATTTGGGTTTAAAACAGTTTTTCTATGGGAAGAAAAATGACATCTTTCTAGACATCATTTCCAGAGTTAGACTAAAATTACAAGGTTGGCAAGGAAGACTCCTAAGTCTTGCAGGAAGAGCCATTCTAGTTAAACATGTAATATCTACTATACCGGGATATGCCATGTTCTGCTTCAAGTTCCCAGTATACTTCATCAAAGAACTCCACAAAATTTTTAACAAGTTCTTATGGTTTGGTCTGGATAAGACAAAAGGAATTCATTGGATAGCTTGGCCTCGTCTCTGCATTCTCAAAAACAAAGGAGGGCTGTGCCTTAGACATATGGGAGCATTAAACCAAGCATGCTTAGCAAAAACAGCCTGGAGGATATTCACTAACCCGAACATATTGCTAAGCGAAACTCTAAAAGCCAGATACCACCCTAGAAGAGATTTCCTAAGCTCAACGATCCCGGGTAGAGCATCATGGGGCTGGAAAAGTATTAGTTGGGGGAAAGACCTACTAAAACCGAACCTACTATGGAGAGTCAAAAGTGGCCAACTGATTCATGCCTACAACGACCGATGGATTCCAGAGTTCCCAAAATATAAACCCCCAGACCAAATCCAACAAAGTTTACCCAACCTGCTGGTAGCTGAATTTTTAAATCAATCCCGACAGTGCTGGAAAGTAACCCTATTAAAAGTCATTTACCCTTCTGATATAGTAGAATCCATCATCAACATCCACATTCCAAAATCAGGACGGGATAACCAGATATGGCAACACTCACAAAATGGCCAATACACAGTCAAATCCGGATATTATATAGCCCTAGAAAACCATAAAGATACCAAACCTCTCCTCACAAACCTCCTAAATCCGGAGACATCTGTCACCTGGAAAAAGATTTGGAACGGCCCCCTAGAACCAAAACATAAAGTTTTCTTTTGGAGACTTCTATCTAGAGCCCTTCCTACTAAAAAAGCTTTGCACATCCGGAAATGAACAACATACAACCTTTGTACAAGATGTGGAAGCCACGAAGAGGATGAAAACCATCTTTTCTTTAACTGCTGGATCTCCAAACAAGTATGGAATATTGCCCCATTTCAAAATCCTTTTGTCGGACCAGAATCAAATCAACCTCGGATCACCTGGCTCACGACATGGATAGCTCAACAAGTAAATCCACCAGACCTTGTTTTGGTGGTGCTAATTGCTTGGGAAATTTGGTTAAACAGGAACAATATCATTTTCAATTCAGCACATCCAGACATTGACACAATCCTCCCCAAAGCCCTAGAAAACCTAAAAAAAAAATCAAAGACAAAGAAGCAACAAGGAATATCAATGGTGGAACTAGCTACGGTCGAAATACTGGCTTACCCCAGATTCGTGCTGCAAATGTAGCAAACCAACAACAGAGGAGTCCTGATTCTAGTAATGGAAGGACTCTTGAGGAATACATCAAAAACAACGGACATCAGAGCAATGGAACATCTAATGGGGATCAAGATACAGAAAACAGTTGTGTGTTAATCACGGACGGGTCCTGGAAAAAGAGTGCTAGATGGGCTGGCTTAGGTTGGGAACTCTGGGACAGAAGAAATGGCAGAATAGCAAGTTGCAGTAAATCTTGCAACACATCCTCAAGTACCCAAGCAGAATGTCTGGCCATCTATGAAGGATTAAAATGGGCAACTGATCACAATTTCATCAACTTAACAATCCTCACAGACTCTTCTATAGCCTGCTCGTACATCAAAGAGGAACAAACTCCAAGTTTTGAACAAGACGCGGTCCTTCTCGACATCAAAACCTTAATATCCAATTGTAGTGATTTTAAAATATGTAAGGTAAGTAGATTTATAGTTAAATTTGCGCATGATAATGCAAACTATGCTAGGAAAATGTATCACAATTTTGTTGGCCCTGAGCCAATTTTCTTATATAAATAATTAACTGTTTGAAGACAAAAAAAAAAAAAAAAAAAAAAGACTCTCTGAGCATTTTGTCACCCTCATTTAAATTTAAATTTGGAAATATTTTACTGAACTTGTCCATGATTAAATTAAGATTTTTTATTTTTGTCAAAAACATTAGTATTTTATATTGTGAAAATCTCGAGAAAAAAAAAACTTGTTTTACACTCGCTTTAGTGTAAAACTTGTTTTGATCCTTTAATGTAAAACATATAATCTCTTAATGTAAAATAAGTTCTACACATCTCTTTTATATTTGATGTATGATATTTTTTCGTAAATATTGTGCAAAACTTAACACAAATCTATATATATATATATATATATATATATATATATATATATATATATATATATATATATATATATATATATATATATATATATATAGTTGGCCAAAAGAGCTATGGTATTGACATGTGGACAAACAATGGAGAAAACTTGCATTTGAAAAAGCCACATCAACAATATACTAATAGTAATAGTTACTATAATGGTTAACTATTATAGTTAACTATTACTAATAATAGTAATAGCTATTATAATAGTTACCTTATGTAGTAACTAATAGTATTAGCTAATGGTATTAAGCAAATAACAGTTAACTATTAATAGTAAGAGTATTAGTTAATTATAATAGTTATTATATAAGTTAAATATTATTTTTTAATATTAATTAATCATAATAGTTACTATATCAATTAACTATTACTATTAATAATATTAGTTTATTATAATTATTATTATTCCCTCCGTCCCAGTTTAAAGTTCTTACTTTCCTTTTTGGTGTGTCCCAATTTATATTTAACTATTATAATTAACTATTAAATAAAATAAAAATTACTATTAATAGTATTAGTTAATCATAATAGTTACTATATACTCCCTCCGTCCCACCCGAATTCGGACGAATTTCCTTTTTGGGCGTCCCATCCGAATTTGGACGACCCAAAATGGAAAGGCTTTATTAGTTTTTTATTGGGCTTACCCCACCCAATTTTTCCTAATCAACTTTGATTAAACTCAATCCAATTAACTTGTCTTGATCTAATGGGCTAACCAACCCAAAAACCCAAACCCACTAGATAAACCTAAAAAAAATCCTCCACCCTCATTTCACTCAAACACCCTTCCACTTCCAGACACTCTTTCTCTCATTTTCTCTCATCTCACAACCTCCTGCCACCGCCCCTCCCGCCGCCGCCGCTCCTCCCAGTCTCCCCACCACCATCCCACCGTCTACCTCAACCCCCTTTACCTTCCCAGCACAATTTCTCACTTCTTCCTTCTACTCACCATCGTGGCCCACATAGAAAACATCGTCATTGTCGCCGCCGCAGTCGTACCGCCGTTGTCGACGTCTTCAAGTTCAGATAAGTCTCTCTCTCTCTCTCTCGCTTTCTATCTCTTTCTCTCTCGCTTTCTCTCTTTCTCACACCCCATTTTTTGATCTGGATCTGGATCGTTTTGTGTAGATCGTTGTAGATCTGGATCGTTTTGTGTTTATGTGTGCCTTTGGTGTATAGATCGATGTAGAGAACCCATCGTCATCGCAGCCGCCATCTCATCTTCAGATCTCTCTCTCTCTCTCGCTTTCTCTTTCTCTTACTCGCTTTCTCTCTCTCTGACGATCCAAGTAGATCTGACCTTTCTTGTAGATCTTTCTCTTTCTCACTTTATGTATGTGTGCCTTTTGTTCAAATTTTTGTTTTTTGATTTTTCTATTGTTTGGTGTTTGTTGCAGGAATATGATATTGGGGGAAAGTGGTGGTGATGGTGGCCGGCGGCGGCGATGGTGGTGGGACGGTGGTGTGCCAGTGGTGATGGTGGTGGTGAGGGCGGTGGTGGTGATGGGGAAAGAGAACGGTGATGAATCTTGATGAACAATAAATTTTAATGACTGATATTTTAAAAAATGATTTGTGACTAATTATAAATGTTAAAGTTCTTAATCTTGCCTCATTATCACTTTTAGCAATAGAATAATATTATTTCTTAATCCCCGTGCCGAGAGAGTTTGTCCGAATTCGGGTGGGACGGAGGGAGTATATTAATTATTACTATTAATAGTATTATTAGTTAATCATAATAGTTACTATATAAGTTAACTATTATTATTAATAGTATTAGTTAATCATTATACAATAAATGTTAAATATTTAATATTAATAGTACTCGCTCCGTTCGTGAGTAAGAGTCCTACTTTCTATTTTTGTACGTCCCACTAAAAGTCTATATCCTAAAAGGACAAATCTCTCTCTCTCTCTCTATATATATATATATATATATATATATATATTTAAAGTTGGCCAAAAGAGCTATGGTATTGACATGTGGACAAACAATGGAGAAAGCTTGCATTTGGAGAAGCCACATCAACAATATACTAATAAATAAGTGACTTTTCATTTTCTTTTCATTAGCTAATACTATTAGCTAATAATAATAGTTACTATAAAGGGTAACTATAATAGATAACTATTATAGTAACTATTACTATTATTAGTAATAGTTAAATATAATAGTTAACCATTATAGTTAACTATTGCTCTTATTAGTAATAGTTACTATTATAGTTAACTATATTAGTTAATTATTACTATTATTAGTAATAGCTATTATAATAGTTACCTTATGTAGTAACTAATAGAATTAGCTAATGGTATTAAGCAAATAACAGTTAACTATTAATAGTAAGAGTATTAGTTAATTATAATAATTATTATATAAGTTAAATATTAATTTTTAATATTAATTAATCATAATATTTACTATATCAATTAACTATTACTATTAATAATATTAGTTTATTATAATTATTATTATTCCCTCCGTCCCAGTTTAAAGTTCTTACTTTCTTTTTTGGTGTGTCCAAATTTATATTTAACTATTATAATTAACTATTAAATAAAATAAAAATTACTATTAATAGTATTAGTTAATCATAATAGTTACTATATATATTAATTATTACTATTAATAGTATTATTAGTTAATCATAATAGTTACTATATACGTTAACTATTATTATTAATAGTATTAGTTAATTATTATACAATAAATGTTAATATTTAATATTAATAGTACTCGCCCCGTTCGAGAGTAAGAGTCATACTTTCTATTTTTGTATGTCCCACTAAAAATTTATTTCCTAAAAGGACAAATGATGAGAAAGAATGAATAGTGTTTTGGACAATTATACCCTCAACACATTTGCAATGTTTACCAATTTTCTATTGTGTATTTAATAAGTGTGCACAAACAAGGTAGGACTCTTACTCTAAGGCGTAGGGAGTATTAATTAATTATAATAGTTAATATAGAGGTTAATTATAACTATTAGTATTATTAGTGAATAATAATAGTTATTATATATGTTAATAAGTACAATTAATAATATTAGTTAATTATAATAATTATTACTAAAAAATTAACACAAAACCAATCAACTTATTATTCCCTCCCGTTCATTTTCTCGCCTAATTTACTTTTACACTCACAACACTTACTTTACTTCCATCATTTCTTAATCTCCGTACAAATAGGAGGTAGGAATCTTACTCCGGGACGGAGAGAGTGATATTTAACCATTATAACTAACTAATACTATTAATAGTATTAGTTAATTATAATAGTTAAATATAATTGTTAACTATAATAGTTACTATATAAGTTAATTATTATTATTATTATTATTAGGAAAAACTGCAAATATAGTACCTGAACTATTGGGGTTATTTTGGATTTAGTACATGGACTCTCATTTTTTGCACCCGTCATACCCAAACTCTAATTTTTACTGTATCCGTCATACCTACCACTAACGACATCCACTTTTTTCCGTTAAGTTAATCATGTGCCATACATGTGACTAAATTTTAAGGGTAAAGATGTCAATTCTAAAATATCCTCAAACACTTAACCCAGAAACGCCAAATTCAGGTATGGACATCAATTTAGCGATGTTGATTGTGTGAACCAAATATCCTCTCATTCTCATATTCATGGAATCTCAACGAACACACACACACACACACACACACAAAATGAATCAAAACAAAATCAACAGATCCGCAACAATGGGGATACAGAGCTCTGATCTATTCAAGAACTTGAAAGAAAAATACAACATTGGAAGAAAAGGCAGTAGCGTTCACGATTTTACATACACAAATGTCAATTAAACGAAAAACGAAAATACCCACCTGAAGAATTTGAAGCAACGGAGCTCCGATGCGATTTCCCGACTCAGAACAAGAAATGTAAAAGAGGGGGTTTCAGATCGGAGCACCGGTTCACCCCTCGTCTCTTCATCCGACTATCCGCACCACTCAATCGACGCGATGAAGGTAGATCTGAGCTCCTAGGCGAGACACATGAGCTCGATCTAGAGTCAACGTCGGCACCACCACCTGATGCGGCCTTCGATTCAGATCTAAAAGCTAGATCATCGGAACCTGCAGCTGCAGATATCTTCGACGACGAAGACGACGGAGCGGAAACGATCGGCGGCGGCGGCGTGCACAAGACGATCGGAGTAGCAGGCGAGCCTTGAAGTTCTTTGAGCAACAAGGTTGTGTGTGAGAGGGAGGGTTGTCTTCCTATTTTACCCCTACAAAATTGATCACGTGTGTGGTCACATGATGACTTAACTGAGAAAAATGGATGTCGTTAGTGGTAGGTATGAGGGATACAGTAAAAATTAGAGTTTGGGTATGACGGGTGCAAAAAATGAGAGTCCAGGTACCAAATCCAAAATAACACCAATAGTTCAGGTACTATATTTGCAGTTTTTCCTTATTATTAATAGTATTAATTAATCATAATTGTTATAATATATATTAATTATTACTATTAATTATATTATTTAATCATAATAGTTAATATATATGTCAATAATACTATTAATACCATTAAGTTTTTTAAATATTCATACAACAAATTTAAATATACTTCTAAATTAATTAAAAAACTTATTTATTACAACTATGTACAACCAAAGCTATGAAAACGTTTTGATTAATTTAACATATACATATATTTTTAAATAAAATTATTATGTTAATTATTAATTAAAAACATTAAAAAATAAAAGTACAAAAACATTAACGGAATAGATTTCCGTGCGAGCACGAGTTACCTACTAGTCATTGGAAATGTAAGGACATAAAAGAACAAATCATAAGCAATGACTTTCAAAGATAACTCTCAAGTAAAACCAAAGAAACAGGGAATTTGAACTTATCCGTTACCTCCAAAAGAAAAAAAACAAAAATCTTTATTAGAATTAGAATTGGACCATCATCTTTCTAAAACTTTATAAAGATGTGCAATTATCCAATTTATATAATAACTTAATTATTTTGTCTAAATTAATACTCATTTTATTTCAGAAAGTTAATCCATCTTTTTTCATTTTGTTAGTTTGAACGAACTTTGAATAATAATTTAGGTTGCTTTTCATTCGTAATTAAAAAAAAAAAAAACTAACTTTCTGAAAAACAGAGAAAATATGAAACAAGTAAATTTCAACACGCCCCCTCACAAGTAAGCCGACATGAACGTCGGCTGTACATGTGGTGACGTGGACCATTAACACATCCGCATGACCTTCGGCTCCAACTCAGCATGAGGATACAACTTCATATCAATTTGAGCTCAGTTTTAATACTTTATTAGAATTAAGTCATTATTTTTTTTCATAAAATATATTAAAAAATAAAATAATGAATAATGATCAATTTTTATAACCTCCGCAAGAAAAAACACAAACCTACATAACGACTACCAAAAATTGGGATTTCGAACCGCTGCACCGGGCGGTTAGCTCCACCCAATGATGGAGATTTGAGCCACCTCATTTTAGCTCCACCCAACGGTTGAGATGTGTCCAAACTCGGTGGGACCCATAAAAAATTGAAATCATCTTAGCCGCACACCCAAACCGCTCGCCTATGTGACCTTGATCGCAACCGTTGGATAGAGGGGGTGTATCAAACTTGGGTGGAGCGGTTCCGGTTCCCAACATAATCACTTTGCCTCATTCAAGTGGCCAAAAGGCAAAAACCTAAAAGAGCCACCAACGAACCGTCATCTGGCCATCCACGTGTCCTTGGGCTCCAACCCCATAAAGGAAAATCATTCTTGTACAGACAATTCATTTGAACAGTGTTTCCTCAAATAGTACTGGGTTTGGTCCGTGCATAACAATAATGTGTATAAATTGAAATGTATATAAAAAAAGAAAAATAGTACTCCATCTATCTCTAAATGAGTGTCCATTTTCAAGAAATTTTTATCTCAAAAGAAGTGTCTTTTTTTAACATAACTTTGTCCCTAAATAATTTTTTTGATTTTTTTTTCACCGGTCTCTTTATATACTTGCAAAACTAAATGTTTGGAAAGGAGATTACAAGATTATATATGAATCTTTGCCACCAAATTGTACAAAAAGTTAAGATTTTCAGATGTCCCTTAAAATAAAATTTGGACACTCATTTATGAACAGAGGTAGTAGTGCATCATTATGAGTGGGAAAAGAAAATTAGAGTAGAAAAAGTGGAGTAAAAAATAATAGTGGATAGTTGTTGTTATAAGTATGATAAGTGAGTCTCATTAAATAAAAATAATATACCAATATTCACATTTTAATAAAATGTTATTTATTTTAATTGTATACGTAATTAATTTAAAGTTGTATTGAAAAAATTCTTACAAAGAAGTTTTATATATTTACTCCATCCGGCTCAAACAATTTTTTCATGAATTTTAGGAAGAGGAATAAAGGAAAGATATTGGAAAAGTAGGTGGTGTGAGTGGAAACAAAGAGAAAATGTGAGGTAGAAAATAGTACTCCCTCCGTCCCAGAGTAAGAGTCTTACTTTCCATTTTGGTACGTCCCATAGTAAGAGTCATATTCCTAAAATGGCAAAGAATCTTTACTATTCACCCTATTTATTCTCTCTCCTATTTTACTTTTATACTCACAACACCAATCAATTCACTATTCTCTCCCACTCATTCTCTTTCATACTTTACTTTTACACTCACAATATTTACATCACTTCCAATATTTATTGATAAGCGTGCAAATGAGGGGTAGGGCTCTTACTCGGAGACGGAGGGAGTACTAAGTAAATAGATGTTGTGAGTGGGAAGGAAAGAAAAAGTAGAGGGAATCTTTTCTTTTTAAGGTAAGTCGGAGTTTCGAATGAAATGTCCAAAATAACAAAATAGTGAGTTTGTTTTGAAAAAATAAACTCTAGTTAGTTAATAATTGCATTGATACAGTAAATTTAATAGTAAATTTAAACCAATAATGTGTTTAATTTTTATTTTTCTTATAAATTTGAAGTTGATATTAATAATATTTATAATAATATGTTTTAAAAATCTCTTTAAAATATTTTGTTCAAAAATTTCAATCAAAGTTAAACTAAGTTGTTCAGTGTAAAATAAACTAATCCATCCATCTCAGTTTAAGGTTCTTACTTTGAATAATACTAAATACTATACCGTATATATATTTGTTATAAACTTATGATAAGGATCATTAGCATTTTATTGTTTGAAACAATTATTTAAATTTAAGAAACTTTACAACTACTATCATTTTTAGAGCGATCATATTTATCAATATGCCCGGTTTAAAGTTCAGAGTCCAGTCCCTCATTTTGCTTGGTTAAGACATGCTCCCTCTGTCCCGCTTTAAGGTTCTTACTTTCCTTTTTAGTCTGTTTCAATTTAAGGTTTTTACTTTTTTTTATTACCTAAAATGAAAAGTGGGACTCACTTGTCATTCTCACAATAAAAATTCCCTACCCACTTTCTCTGTCCCACTTTACTTTTCATACTCACAACATTTATTTTTTCTTAATCTTCGTGCAAATTCAAACTAAAAAATTTAAATTGGGACGGAGCACCCGTGCGATGCACGGGCTGTTACTATAAATTTTTAAAAAAGGAAATTAAAATAAATTTATTGCGATAACGAAAAGCTTTTATACATTATTGAACAGTAATAATTATCTTACAAAATGAACGTTTTTTCAAAACAACTAAAGCAATCGTTTACCACCCATTTAGTTGCATGTATTTTTCAAGGAAAATTTACTTGCATGACGGTTATAAATATAACGAAACATTATATATCAAATACTAAAAATATTTTTAAAAATATAAATGATTTTTGAATAAAACAATTATAGTAAGGTAACACAATGAAATAAACCTTTAAAAAATTATCATATAAAAATCAATTTACATGCAAAGTTGCCTACTTGTACCAAAGTAAAGATAATGACATATTTTACCTTGTTTAGCGGAGATTACAATTTTGCCCTTGATAGTGACATTTTTGGGAGGCAAAGTGACTTCTTGTTATTAATATAGTATATATATAGAGTATAGATATAGATATAGATGTGTACTTTTTCACTATATATTGATTATATTTTAAACTAATTTAAAAACTATAAATTATCATATAAAAATAAACATACATGCGAAAATTGAATACTTCTACAAAATTAATTAACGATAACGACTTTTGTTCGTCTCGCTCCGACATTCATTTTTATTTGCGGTGCGTTCCGCCGATCATCCCTAGTCAAAAGTTACGATGGTTGTCGCGCGCTCGCGCAAATGAGTCCAAAAACTTCAACGCCATAATGTCCGCATCACTTAGTAATTTTTCACTATACATTGATCAAAATTAAATATTCTTACTAAATAAAAGATTTAAAAATTATCATATAAAAATCAATTTACATGCAAAGTTGATTCTTGTACCAAATTAAAGATAATGACATATTTGTCCTTGTTTATTGGAGATTACAAATTTTCCCTTGATGGTGACATTTTTGGGATGGAAAGTGACTTTCTTGTTATTAATATAGTATAGATGTGTAGTTTTCCACTATATATTGATTATGTTTTATTTTTTTCACTAATTTAAAAAGTATAAATTATCATATAAAAATAAACATACATGCGAAAGTTGACTACTTCTACAAAATTAAATCAAAGATAACGACTTTTGTTCGTCTCGCTCCGACGTTCGATTTGATATGCGGTGCGTTTCGTGGATCATCCAGAGTCAAAAGTTACGACGGTTTTCGCGCACGCGTGCAAATGAGTTCAAAAACTTCAACGCCTTAATGTCCGCATCACTTAATAATTTTTCCCTATATATTGATCAAAATTAAATATTCTTACTAAATAAAAGATTTAGAAATTATCATATAAAAATCAATTTACATGCAAAGTTGATTACTTATACCAAATTAAAGATAATGACATATTTGTCCTTGTTAAGTGAAGATTACAATTTTGCCCTTGATGGTGACATTTTTAAGAGAGAAATGAGGAACAATACAAATTGGAATAATAAAAGCCGACAATTCAATATTCATTTGGTTCAATAATCCACGAAATTTGATTAAATTAATTGCTTCATTTTTAAAAAGAAAGTTATTCCTCATCTGCCAAACCAACCAATAAGCATTTATATTAGAAAAAAGCACTTCCCATTTTTTTCCTTATACGACGGATGAAGTAGAATATGAATGAATATATTCGGAGATATTAACGGAGGCAACAGACCAGCAAACCGAACATCCTCAAAAATCACACAATCATTTACTAAGTGCCACAACGATTCATCATTTTCATGACATAAAGGACACAAAAATTCAAATTGCAGTTAGGTGGAAGGCTTCTCAGTTTACTGAATATAAGCTCAGCGTGGATGGGGCGGCAAGAGGGAATCCGGAAAGTGCGGGTATATGAGGCATTATAAGGACAAAAATAGGCCGGTGTGTGGGAGATTTTAGTCAATCAGTTGGATTAACGACAAATATAATTGCCGAAACTATGGCTTTTCGACGTGGATTATTATGTGCTAAAAATCTAAATATTTCAGAACTTCACGTTGAAACAGACTCACTAGTAATTTTTAATATTTTGTGCAGGGACCAAAAATCATCACCGGGAGTGGCAGTGGTTCTAAATGACTGTAGACAGTTGATGGACTCATTTCGGCATATATGTTGTTCTTTTGCTTATCGAGAAGGAAATAGTGTGGCAGATATGTACGCAAAAAATGCGGCTCAATCAGACAGTATATGTGAATCTTTTGTAGATCCTCCTTTCTACTTGTATCAAACTTTAAAAAGAGATGTGGATGGGTGTCCTTTAGGTAGAAGTATCGTTTTGTTCCAGGCTGAAACTATGGTTGTAAAATAACTTTTAAGTTTTAATGTAATTATCTGTTTGCCAAAAAAAAAAAAAAGACAAATTCTCGCGTGCATCGGTTGCACGGCGTGCGGCAAGGGTGGGATTGTTCCGCTGCTTCTCGCGCACTCCTGCTCCGCTACATCCGACTGTTGGATCCAGCCTTCCCACTTCACAGATCGCGACACGTGTCTTCCAAAAAAAAAACCCCCAATAACTTAAAAATGCTATATCTTGAGATTTATAACTCAGAAAAAAAACGTTGTGTTCGTCTCGACGAGACGAATAAAACTACATAGGTCATGATTACGGTTTGATTTTTTCTTTAAAAAAACATATTTTTTTTACACAGAAAAAGTTTGAGATGCTCATCAGCTAAGATGTAACACTCTGTTATGATAAAAGTAACAGTTTCATCTTCAAAAAGTAACACTTTTCACAGTCAAATGTAACAGCAAATTTACAAGAAAATTTAAATTGTTTGATAGTTTTTGTGGTTAGAAAAAGTAATATTTGAAGTGTAACAAAGTGAATATATAATTATAATTTTCTATATAGATGAATGTAACATTTTTATTTAGTAAATGATACTTTTCTTCTTTGAAAAAAGAGTAAAAATTCATATATATAACCGAGTTGCATTTTAATTGTTACTTTATCAATAAAAAATTGTTATATTTAAGATATAATATTACATTTAAGAATATAAATTGTTACAATTGAGATAAAAAAGGTTACATTCATTTTTTTAAAAATGTAACATTAGTTTAGTTTGTTAATCTTATGTTAATTTCGAAAAAAAAAGTGTTACATTTGAAAAACAGAGTGTTACATTCGTTTATAAAAAGTGTGACATTGGTTTATTTGTCAATCTTTATGTTATCTTTAATCTATTGCAGCGAAATTGTGGTACATTTTGAAAAAAAATGTTATATTTGAAAAGAAAAAAGTGTTACATTTTGTTATAATAAGTGTTACTTTTGTTGGGAGGAAAAAAGTTGGGGTGGCAAAAAAATAAAATAAAATAATATAAAAAATCGGCAGCTGGCGCCGTCGCACAGCGTGCGGTGGTTGCACGTGAGACCGACTAGATCGACAACCTGTAAAAACAAGACGACACATGACTTATTACCATTTCACCCACTTTCTCTCTCACACACAATACACACATTGACTAATAAAGGCTCAACTTTCTTCATTCGGTAAAGCCAATATCGTCCAGATTTTCCAGGAAATACTTTGATTCTCCCTTTGGGTAAGCTTTCCCTTTCACCTTTCCTAAACAAGTAATCTTATATGTAATCATATTTAGATTAAATCGTGTTTATGTTAGAAAGTAAAAATCTATGTCCAGTGTTTAATTCGATAACCCTAAAATGATTTCATGTAATTGACTCGAGCTTTATAATTATCAAATTGTCAGCACAATAACTGCTTGAGCTTGTAAAAAAATTAGAGAATTAAACTTAAGCCGGAGTTCAAATTTTAGTAGCCTTTCTCGTAATTCGTTCGGTTCGATTTGAATGCCAAGCAATCAAGCTTGATTTTGAAAACTCGTTGGCTACAATTATTTATTTATGTTTGATTTTATTTATTTATTTTTTGCTCGGCATTTATTTTATTTATGTTTGATTGCTAATAGTAGTACCTCCAAAAATTGTTAACTCCCACCTACATTGGAAAAGGGGAAGATGCTATTCTAGTGGAGTTTCTTTTTTACCTTCTTCAATTTCCCTGCCTTTTTTTTTTCCAATGGAAAATGAGGTGGGAACGGCGTCGTATTTTCACGGCTTTAGGAAGTGCTGTTGTTGATTTTTTAAGCACAATTGCAAAAGTTGACTATCATACAATGGTGGGGGACCATAGACTTTTTTTTTTTTAGCTTGATGATTTATACTTTGTTTTTAAGCAACTTTCTTATGAGGAGGTGATTTTGTTTGGATAGTTGAAGTAATTTTTTGTTGGATTTTAATGGTATTAATTTAGTTCTGTGGGGAAATCGAAAGGGATTTGGACGGGGATGTTTCGATTGCTCTATTAGAACATAGTATACCATAGATGTTAGACTTATTGAATTGATTTATGTGAAATGATTGAACATGTTTTGGCCCTTACTGTTGGGTATTAATCGCTCCGCTTATATTGACATTGAATTTTGGTAATAAGTTGAGAGTGAATAGGAATTAATGTTTTTTTTTTTTCTCTCAATTATTGGAGAGTGGGGAGTGAGAAAGAAGGAATGAATGTGGGTTACAACTCTGCTAAGCTGCTCAGAAAAGTCATTAGTTTTTGTGGTTGTTGATTAGTGGCTGGGATTTACATTTTTCTAGGAATCCGTGTGTCGAGAGGACAGGGATGGGTAGTACTACTTCAACACAATAGGTGCAGGAGCTTGGGGAACATTTACCATTTTACCCGAGAGCGTTAGAATTCTTGATTTGTTTTGTAGGTTAGTGACCCACTTTTATGATCTTTAAATTTATGTACTTCACCTACTTGAGGTTGTGGATTGAATTTGTGGAACGCAGGGCAGTTTCAACATCTTGTGTGTGTGTGTGTGTGTGTGGAGTGTTTTTTTTTTTTTTTTCCCAGAATTTTCATACCATGTTGGCTCCGTAGCTTGATAATGCTCTTTATGTTGCTTTTGCTAGGTTAATTGATCTTGTTTCTATCCTTGTGTTTTTATTGAGCCCTATGTTATTATTGCCAGCTTGGAAAATTGATTGGATCTAGTGTGTCAGTGAAAGGGAATTTCATCAACCTCACGGTTTAAAATCGTACTTTTTGAATGGTTGGAGTGTGTTCATAGTGTAAGTTGTGGTGGTGAGGCTCTTTTTAGTGACACTCCTCTGTTTTCCATCTTTCTGGATTTTCTAACCGGTTCTGTTTCACCCTATTTTACCGTCTGATTAATGTAACCAACTGCTGTGGAATCTATGGTCTACATAGAATATGTTTTATGGAACGTATGTTAAGCTGTTTTGGTGACAATCAATGCAGATCTGAAACCCAGTTGCATTCCATGTGAGAGGACAAAGTGAAATCATCTTACGAGGTCGTCAACAATGGAATGGAATGCGAAGTGGGATTGGGAAAACCTAGACATTTTCAGTTCAAAAGCCATAATAAGTCCTAAGAACCAAGAAGCAGCGGATTGGGGAATCCCAGAGGGAGAAGACGACTTAGATGACGGGTCTTTTAACTTGTCCGTCTCTGATGTACGCAATGATTCTTCAGCAAAGAGCTCGATATCAGCTTCAACTGAATCATCATTTAAAGAAAGCCTAAAAACATCCAATTTCACATTTGATGGATTCGGAGGATTTCCCGGAGAGGACTTTAGCTCAAAGAAAGATTTGGCCAGAGGTGAGGTAAATGGAGATTCTCCACCTCTGGAGGCTTCAGTAGGCTCTGGTGAACCATTTATTGGTCTGAAACTTGGTAAAAGAACATACTTTGAAAATGGTTGTGCAAAGGGCAGCTCTAAGACCTCATCTTTCTCTGATATTCCTGTGTCATCTATGACTACAGTTAAGAAAGTCAAGTCATCGTGTCAGAAAGTACCTACTCCACGCTGTCAAGTTGAAGGATGCAACCTTGACCTCTCCTCTGCAAAGGAATATCATCGTAAACATAGGGTTTGTGGGAATCATTCGAGATGTCCATTGGTGGTTATAGGAAGTCGGGAACGTCGGTTTTGCCAGCAGTGCAGCAGGTAATCTTCTTGTACATTTGCATCTGATGAAAAGTACTATCTCCGTCCCAATAAGATAGTCTCATTTGACTTTTAATGGTCAACACAAGTGAACTTTGACCGATATTATTGCCAATCTAATCATCCTAGTGAAATTCTGAAAATTGTTATTGGTAAATCATTAGGTGATTTATCAATAATAATCTTTTTTTTAGATTTTTTTTGGGATAATTATATTGACATTAATGTTTAGTCAAAGTTCAGTTGTGTTGACCATCAGAATCAAATGAGACTATCTTTCCGGGACAGGGGGAGTATTGAGTATAGGCATTATTAGATTACTTCTAAATGATCCTTGTGTTTGCATTCCTAACCCTCTCGGAATGATTGTTTCAGAAGAAGTCTGATTTCTCCCTCTTTATTTTCATCTATTGTGTGTTCACAACTCCTTGTGCCCCACCTTTAACTGAATAATTTGTGATATTATAGGGGTTTGTATTTTGATATTGTAGGTTCCATAGCTTATCAGAATTTGATGACCAGAAACGAAGCTGCCGCAGGCGGCTTTCTGATCACAATGCAAGGCGCCGCAAGCCACAGCAGGACACCATCCAGTTTAATTCATCAAGTCTCTCATCACCATTTTATGGTTCTTTCCTTATCTTGATCCATTCTCATAATTAGCTGTTTCATAATGCTATCATGGTATTGTTTGTCTTAGAAGAATCAAATTATTTGTCTTTACTTGAGTATAAGAACCATCACTGCAGCTTATTTTCCTTCACATAACGTTTTTAGTCTGTACCGAAAAAGAAAATAAAGACAGTATACGCATGTTAGTTGCTAGCCCTTCTCACCCATAGAGTGAACATAAGTTATGTTTTGTAGGCTGACACCTGCTTGAAAAATACAAATAACCATAGGAGATAACAAGTGTTTATACTATACTAAATTCTTATGATTTTTAAACAAACGGCTCTTTCTAGCTGGTCGTTTATTGATTGAATAAAGTTGCACAAATCTAAGTCACTTTTTTGAAATATTTGGTTCAATTTATGGAGGTATTTAAATCTGCTCTTTCACAAGGATGCATGGGTCATATTAATTTATACTCCAAGAACTTCATGACTATATGTGAAAGAATTCTTTAATTCTCTTATAATGTTGTAGATGTTTCAAGATTTGGTGAAGTTAACATCTTTAACATTATGTTGTATAATGTTCACTTCTGGGAATGAATGAGATACTAAGAGACGGTATTATCGATTGGTGATGGAAGTTAAGTCAGCTGTGTAAATGCCATAGATTTAGCTTGACTGTGTCTTTACATCTACAGATGGACGGCGCCAGTTGAGCTTCGTGTTAAACAATCACTCAGTTGTTGAGACTAGACCAGTCGCCAATTCCACCTGGGAAAGCACATGCAGCTCCAAGTATCCACCTGCAAAACTGAAAGCTGAAAAGGAGGGAAGCGTTGATGGGAAACCCCATTTTCTCGGGACCCAGCTGCCACATACTATGAGCATACCTAATCACGCCTTCAGTCAGCTGTTGCCATCCAAGGGTGCTAGATTTGAGGTTCAAAATCAAGGTTTGTCTTTCATTTCTTTGCACGAAGTTGATTCCTTGAAAAATTTACCTGATTTATCAGCCCAAATTTATTGTACTGAAAAATTTATCTGATTTATCAGCCCAAATAATAGTACTGAAAATTTTATCTGATTTATCACCCCAAATTATAGTGCTGAAGATTTTATCTGATTTATCAGCCCAAATAATAGTATTGAAACTTGTTTAGCGTTATACAGTAGAGTTTAGGTAGTGTGATGGTGTCGTATCCATTCACGTTAAGAGGTAAGAAAAATAAAAACTAACTTGGAGATGAATGATTATGTATATTTGATGACTTTGTTTGGACGGAATCAAATGGCAGAAAAGGATTCATGAAGCCAATCCAAGTGACTGGAAATTGGGCGGAGTTGAGTATTTATGTTGCAGAGTTGAAATAACTGTCATTGTTGAGGCAGCCCTGGAAAATACTGAAGTATTGGTGCACAGTACATGTATATAACCCCAACCCCCCCCTCCCCAAACACACACAAAAGAAAAGGTAGTCCGTATTTTCTTATTCCCAAGGAAAATAGTTGCGTACTCCCTCCGTCCCAAAACAAACTTCCCATAGAATGTTAGGAACGGGAATTAAGGAAACATGCTGGCAAAGTAGGTGGTGTGAGTGAGAAGGAGAGAGAAAGTGGGGTAGGGAATAGTAAGTGGATAGTTGTTGTGAGTGGGAAGGAGAGAGAAAGTGGAGGGAATCTTTTCCTTTTTGGGTAAGTGGGAGTTTCTAATGGGACGCCCAAAATGGCAAAGTGGAAAGTTTGTTTTGGGACGGAGTGTGTATTTAGGATGAAAGCATTAATTTTAGTGCATGTTCATGAAGGTACAAGGTAGTACAACCACATCCTTAAAAAATAATGGCCGATGTAACACCAGACCCAGACCATCTAAAGAAGTGGATCTCCATCTAAAGTTGCAGAATAGACTTGCAGTATCACAACACAAATTTGCTGGATTAAAATGAAAGGTTTTTGCGATTATAAAATAATTAAGGAAAAAATTCTGAAGATAAAAATGAAAGGCTGGATTAGGTATTATAAGTTAGATTGATTGATAGATCCACTAGAAAATGTAGCCATGGAAATTATGTAACTGGAGAAGGAATAGAATCTCGAAAATGGTTTTATTACATCTTTAAAGAGGTCATTTTCTTGCAATTCGTTATGCTGGCTTTGCCTTCTTCAACTTTGATACATATCCGTGATTCATATGTATCTTTCTTAATGTTTGATGCCTAGATCAAAGGAAATACTCCCTCCGACCCAAAATGATCTTCTCATTTGCCATTTTTCATTGTCCCAAAAAGAAGTTCTCATTTCTACAATTTAGGCTTAAATGTTCATAAACACAACATGGCTAGTGAAACAAGTGTTCCTATCCTTAAAAAGTTTGAATAGTCAAATGTGAAGATCATTTTGGGACGGAGGGAGTAGCTTTTTTTGTTTCTTTTTTTTTTTCCTGTTCATCATTGCCAAAGAACATAGGTGATTGCTTGGACCCCTTGTTCCATTTGTTTGATTTTATCTGTCTCTCTTGAAAATCTTGAAACTAAACGAGGTTTGACTTACTTCATTGGAGGCAACTGCGAGGAGTAAAGATCTTATAAGAAAAGGTAGCTGGCTTGCCCTCTGATTGAGGTTTTTAAAGATAATACCCATTCCATTATAGTTACCCAAGCTTAGTTGGATTATTTATCTGTAGATTTCATAATCCAAAATACTACCTCCGTCCCGGAAATATAGTCCCATTTTTTTGTAATGTCAATCAATCCGACTTGTATTATTTCCTTTTCGCAGGACTCAAGGAATCCATGTCTTCCTCAAACGTTGATGCATCAGCAGCACTGGATCTTCGTCGTGCTCTCTCTCTTCTGTCAAACAACTCTTGGGCTTCATGTGAGTCCGATCTCATTACATCCGATCCCACCATGAATTTCAACCAATCAGGGATGCAGACATATCCCCAAGGTTCATCACACTACTGGCAGGTTGACCAACAGTCAAACGATCCTCACCACATGCTTACAATGGCTTCCAAGACTAGTACTGCAAACAGCCACTACCAAGTACCCTATGACACTCGATTCTATTCCCAATCAATGAACTAGATTGTCCATTCTACCCTTCCATGTGTCAGCTGGTCAGTTGGTTATGTAAACTCTCTGGAAATGACCTGCGAGTTCATTTTCATCACATTATCTATATTTTCCGGACTTAGTAATTTGGCTTTAGCTACTCATGTTTGGGCATTGAAACAAATTTTTGGTGGAAATGCTGGTACCTACCGCGTCTGGATTATGTTCTGTTTTAATGCTTACAGAATACTATATTCTATACCTTGTGGTTAAACAACCATTGCTACTTTTTTGCACAAGTGATGGTACATTTATGAATTTTTGATGATTTTTCTCTTGGTACTCTATTTCTTTATTTTTGGGTGCTTGTTTCACACTATTTCATGACATTAGTACAGATTTTGTCCCATTATAGTGCAAATTCCACCGTTACAAAACTATGGAATCCTTTCATGAAGGTGGAAACTGAGTAAAAAATTTCTTAAAAGTGCGTCTCATTTTAAGAGTCAAAATCCTAAAATAGAAAGTGGGTCTTCATGTCATACTCAACAATTATCCACTAACTCTTTTCTACCCCACTTTCTCTTTCCTACCCAACCATCAACACTCATAACACATCACATTTTCCTTAATTCTTGAACTCACCCACTTTTTGACTTTTAAAATGGGACGGAAGGAGTAGAAACTTTAGAATTACTAGGAGGAGACGCCATTAAAGGAGGGCTTACCTACTCAGATATGCAACGACTCTTTTGCACTGTCTTGACAGTGTTGGTATAATTTTTTTTTTTCTACTTGTTACAAACAAATAGAACATGTTAATTTTTTTCATTTTTTTTTTTTTTTTGAAAAGGATTACATATAAGACAATAAAAATAGTAAAAATGCGTATACAATAGCATATCTTAAATTATCACGTTATATTTTTGTTTAGATTTGCAAGTGTATAATCATATATGATCTCTCTTTTTATTTTTTGGAAGGTAAAGGTAGATTTATTTAGGGACAATTTCTTTTACAGAGTAGACATTCTATTAAGGACAAGTGTAAAAAAACAAATGAACATTCATTTAAAAAGATGAGAGAATAATACACGAGTTAAACAGTAAGAATTATACTGGGGGCACAAAAAAGTCACAAAAACTTGCTCACAAAATCCTAGGTGTAATAATTGTATTGGTGTTTTTAATTAGAGTGTGACGGGTCCATTATCGATGCAACCAATAAAATATCGACACCTCATGTTATAAGCAAGATTTTGTGACCTTATTTTGTAACCCTAGCATTGCTCAAACAGTAATACCACAGTGGCATTGGTATTATGACTTATGAGATTGAACGCTGCCTTAGACTTGCTAGAGCTTTATTTCATGGAAGAATTCAAAGACAAACTTAACGGAGAACACATCAATTCCTAAGAAAAGCGCGCACCGTCATTGTCATTTTAGCCATCCCCTAAAGGGGCAATTGTGGAATGCAAAATTAAACTGACCTCTGACCAAACACAATACCAGGTATTGGGTAAAACATTACCAACATGGTAATCAAGAATTCACTTGTTTTGCCCAAGCCTCTTTGGCCGAGTGGCATAGAGCTTGGGATCTCCTTCGGGAGGTCTCTCAAGTTCGAAACCCCTTCCCCCCCTTCCCCAATAACAAGTGGCCTCCACATAGTGGAGGTCCCAGGTTCGCCTTGTAATAGTCAGGGCCATAGATCTATTGCCTTGAAATGAATGATATAGTTACAACTTCAAAAAAAAAATAAAAAAAAAATCACTTATTTCTAAACTCTGTTAGATCACACCACCAATATTGGCAACTCACGCACAATTTGAACAATTTCATAGGAAGCAATGTTTCGGGAGCAGAATCCAAAACCTAATGCAATCAGGAAACCATTTGGAAACAAACAATTTCCCAAAACCGAGCTGGCTGACAGTGAGTTATAGCAGGTTCACATATAGTTTGAAACAAGTACCAGACCTTTCATTGCCAAAGTCCAGCCAATCCAACAATATACCGAATAAAAGATAATCTGATATTATGCAGACCGGACCAACTAGAAGCATGCAAATCAAATCCATTCCATCCCAGAACTGCAATAATTTCTTTTTTCAGTGTCCCATAATAAATCTCACTTTCTTAAAATGTCCACATTTTACTCTTTTTTATTTACCATATCCCACTTATCATACTCGCACACTTAAAATGTGGGTCTAACTCTCAAATCATCAAATACTCACAACCCATTTCCCATTCACAAGAGTACTATGAAAACCTTTTCAATTTGGTCATCAGAAACAGATGCCCTCACAGAGATTCTAGGCAGGAATTCATAGTGTGAAAGTTATCCTTCACCCTCTGATAGTATGTAGCTCAAATAAATATTAAAAATAATACCCGCTCGCACGGAGATACCAAAGGTACAAATACCCTACATAAGTCATAACCAGAACCTTCACCTAAACAAACATGTTTTCGATGTGGGGTAGGGGTAGGGGTAGGGGTAGGGGAGGGGGTCACACATGCAGCTGAATAGAAGAATCCACAGAGAATACAAAGAACTTGACGACACAAATAGTAAAGGAAGAGTAACTCGATAGATAACCGCAGCAACAGGAAGGAAGACGACCATGACGACGACATGACCAACTTTCAGACACCCAAACTGAGCAACCAATTGCTGGACGACGACGACAACTCTGGACCTTCCCAAACCTCAAACATGCCCTAGTAGTACTCACTGGAACAGTAGACAAATTGCTAATCAATAAATGTAGTAGTACGAAACATTTGAAAAGAAAAATTAAAGTAACTAATATATTACTGAATATATAAAAAAAGAAAATAGATGCTGTCACAAGGAACCACTCATTTATAATAGGAACAGGAAGTTTGCCGATCCTTTTCCAAATGTTGTTTACATATGTAGAGTGTACAATGAGTAGTGAAAACAAAATAAATTTTGAGCGTAGGGGAATTTTAATTAAGTATGACATACAACAGACCTGTTCATTGTCATCTGCTGTCTCAGAGGGGGGTTTATTGGAGTCTGATGGTTTGTCGGCCCCACAATTCTGTCTGTTGCACTTGGTCCTAAAAGGATAATTTATATTGTTACACTTCTCACACTTCCAGCTCCCGTCGGGCATATCCGGTTCTGAAAAGATACAGAGATAAACAAAGTAATTAATTGCCTCAAGATACATAGATGTTATCATCACCCCCAAAAAACATGAAGGCTCTGGCAAGACAGTGTAGCACTTTAAGGCTTTTCATCTCCAATATTTTCTGTGTACAAGCCTTTTCTTTCTTACAAAAACAAAGGGATTGGTGGTAGGTTTAGAACTTACTGGAATTCTTCCCTGACTTTGCAGTCTGCATAGACAAGTAAAAATGGCCATCAAAATTTCGCAAGGGGATCACCAAAAAAAAAAAAAAAAAAAAGGGTTGAAAAATGGTAAAACCTGTGATCCAGGCTTTGGGGTGTTGCACTTCCTCATGTTACATACTGTTCTAAAAGAGAAATTGACATTTCCACATTTTGGACACGTCCAGTCATTGTCACGTGTTCCATCTACAAGGTGATCACAAAATATGAGCATAAGATATGAGTGAGGTCAAAGTCAGTGATTAGAATTTCAGAGCATAACAAATACCTGAACCTTTCTTGGCGGGTATGTCCTCCGGGAAAAATCCAGGTCGTGGACCCTGTCAACCAAAATAAGAAACTCAAATCCAGTCAAACAAAAAATTTCAATGCTCGAGTGAAAAATAAAAATAAAAATAAAAATGGGAGCACTTCTTTTTTGAGGGAGTGAAGGACAGAAAGACTCATTGCCCAACAACAAAAAGGCAACTGCTTCAGACTCACCATTGCAGCGTGGCTCATAGGCAGACCCAAGCCATATCGGTCCATCAGTGGTGCAACGGGATACATTCCACCTGCAATTGTAGAATTCTGAAACTTAATAGTTGTAAAACCTAAACAAAATTTCAAGCTTCCTTTAATGATTATAGGAGAAACAAAATGATTTGAACTATCGAGGGTGTTCAAACGATAAGGACTTAATAGCCATAGTATCTGTACCATTTCCAATCATAGACGCACTAGAATAAGGCGATGGGGCAGATAGATGCAGGGGTCTGTATGGACTGCCTCCACCAAGCCGGCTGTTATAATTGTAATGATATGCTGATCCCCCAGAGTATGGAACATCATAAGGCGGCACAGATGATCCGTTGAATAAAGAAGAACCATAAGGGGGCACACCCATATACATAGAAGACGGAGCACTGGGTCCGTAGGGAGACGATGATGAGTAGGCTGGTGGTGTATGCATGGGCTTGGCAGCAAATTTCTGTTAGTTAACAAAAATGATTGGTTAGTTGGACAACCTTAAGCTAACATTCGAAGAGTTGCAGATGATACAACTGTGAAAATAGTTTTAATCAGGATGAAACAAAATAAATGTAATAACACCTATACGGCCATCAAACCATGTTTTAAGTTCAATCATTCTGAGGCCTTAGCATCATGACCAGCTATATAATACACAGAGTATTTAAATATTGTCCCTATCATAAAACCAATTACTGGATAAATAGAAAATGCACAAACGGGAAAAGATAAAAGATGCCTTTTACTACGTTAGAATGCAGACAGACTATAATAGAGACCGAAGTGGGAAATGGAAGACCATGGAATGAAGTCAAATACTATAAATTCCAATTTATGTATTAATATTTCTTTGCTTCAGTAAATTCTGAGCAGAGGAATTTCAGCAAACGATGCTAACATGGATAACAGAAACTTACAGAGTTATGATCAGCCGGTCTGGGCTGGGTACAGTTCCTCATATTACAAGTCGTCCTGAACGAAAAGTTGACATTGGCGCAACTAGGACAAGTCCAGTCATCTTCCCTCCTGCCACCTAAACTCATAAACAGCTCCGGTAAATGGTTGGGGAGTCCAAAAAATAATATATTTTTTTAAAAAAATATATTATTGTGGAAGATGTTTTTCAAGGACATATTACTATGATAATACAAATTTATATATCCAATCAAAGAACACACATGGGCATCAGTACATCAGACATACAGGAGGCTTTTTTCATTAACCAACCAAAATCTAGCAAGCTTTGAACATGTAGCCATGCCACGGTGCGGTTGGTGCCAGTTCCCAATTTATCCATGATTATGTATATTTTTTTTTCTCTAATTCTGGTCAGGATTAGGACATAGGAGAATTGTGGGAAATTACGATATAATGACTAAAATCTCACTGCACAGAATCACCTAATGTTTCCACAACCACCCAAAAATCAATAAAAATTTCGTTTTTAAACATCTCAGATTCTCTATTTCAGCAATCCACAAAATATTACATTAAACAGATAGCATTGCAATTTCTCAAAGTGCCGAGGTCTCACATTAAACAAGAACATGGATCCATTAGCAATTAACAATCAACAACAAGAAAGCAAAAAAAAAAAAATGAAATTTAAAAATGACAAAGCATACCGTCAGTTCGGGCACGTTTGGCTGCTGAAGAGTTCCTGTTATCAACCTATTCGATGAAAAAAAAAAAAAACAAATGAAAATTAATCATCCCAACGTTAATGTATACAAAAAGCCAATAATTCCAAAATTAAACCCTAATTTCAACATCGATCTACTACACCAAAAAATCGAAATGGACATGTTACCGAACCGATTTACACTAAATAAAAACGAAATTTCAACAATTGGAAGCTTCATGAAGATGAATAAGGGTTACCTGAGACATTTCGACGGCGATATGGAGGAGAACGAGGAGAGAGAAAGCTCAGGTCGTAAAAGAGGAAAGAGAAAAAAAAGGCACGGGAGATAAATAGGAATGTCTTTATAGAAAAAGGCTATACGAGTAAGTATAAGACCAAGTCCAATAAGGGGTTGAGGGAGGGGTTGAATGGGGTGTCAACTAGTTGACATGGTGCAATAAGGGGTTGAGAGGAAGGGGTTGAAGGGGAGGAGTTGAAAGTGTTCAACCTAGTTGAGAAATTTTGGTGGGGCCCAAGAAAATCCACGTGGCGGCATAGTATTGGCCAGCACAAGGAGAGTGCACAACACCTCCCATTTAGGCGAGTTTGATGCTCTCTTTTTTTTTTTTTTTTTTTTTTTAAAGATTTATATTTTCGGATTAATTTTTTATCTCAATTTTTTGAGCTCAATTATTTCATAGTAAATTGATTTTTTTATAAAAAAAAAAATCACCAAAATTTATCATTTTTTTTTTATCTATAAATTGATGTAAGTTTCATTTGATTTGGACACCAAAAAAAAAATCCTCTTTTCTCAATATAAAATTTTCAATTATACTTTATTAACCCTTATTTAAAAAAATTCAACATCTTTTTAAGTGTGAAGTATTTTTTTAATAATAATTATCATCATTTTTAATATTTATTTAATTGCAATTTAAAAAATTAATTAAGTGTGAAGTATTTTTAAATTATAAATGATATAATAATAATTATTATTTATTAATCATAAAAATAAAGATTATAAATAAAATAAAAAGTAGTGGGGTATAGAATGATGAGTTGGGAGGAGTTGAATTTTAAACTAAACTAACTTATTGTGGGGGGTGTAGTTGAGAGGGTAGTTGAATGATTAAGTGGATGGAGAGAGAAGATGAGGTGTCGTGATATTAAGGTAGTTGAATGTTTTTAGGGGGTTGAGTTATTGGACATGGTCTAAAGCTGGAGTAAGCCCAGCTCAATTTCTCCAATAGATTTTATTTGTGTGGGCAAAAGGGGTTAGTAGGCTGAAGTTAGCCCAGCCCGAAAATCATGAAAAAAAAAATTACAAACCACATTATAATTTACGTGTAGGGCGCAAAAAAATTCACAAAAAAAAACTTGGTCACAAAATCTTAGGTGTAATAATGTTATTTGTGTTTTTAATTAGAATATTGCGGGTCCATTATCGCTGCAACTAATAAAATATCGTTACTTCATTTTGTGAGTAAGATTTTATAAACTTATTTTGTGGAGTGTGTTTTGGAAGAAACTAGTTCATCCATAAGTTATAAAAAGTCATATTTTTAACCCTTAAACCCCAAACCTAAAACCCTAAACATTAAACCTTAAACCATAAACCCTAAACATTAAACCCTATAAAAACAAGACTTTTTATAACTCATGGAAAAACTAGTTTCCCCCAAAATTTTCTCTATTTTGTACCCCTAGCATTATTGCTCTTCTGTGTAACCAATTGTCTGCTACCCAAAAAATATAAGTTTGTTTTAACTTTTATCAACGTGAATTTGGCGTCAAAATTCACTTGTGTTAAGCATAAAAAAAATAATTAAATATTAGTGTCAATCTAATCATCTTATCATTTTAGTAATATTTTAAAAAAATATTGTTTTTTAATTCAGTTCGATGATTAAATTGACACTAATGTTCGATTTAATCACTTGTGTTAGTTTATCAAAAATAAAAAATTCAATTGTGTTAAACATCAAAAAATAAATAAAAAAACAAATGTTAGGCTTGTGCGGCGGGACCACCATTTGCGGTGGTGGCCGGAGGAGAGAGGGGATAGATGATGTATGCAACATAGAGAGAGAGAGAGAGACTCGAAGAGAGAGTAGGGGAATGCGAATCTCAAGCAGGCCAATCATCTGGAGCTGAAATCATTGAGACGATAGATTTGTTGCAACGTAATATCTACCTCTCTATAAATGATGGACGATACAGATCAAATGAATTGTTGCGTGACTTTGAAGTAGACTTGTTTAGTACATTTAATATCTACCATGTGCGTACAAACGAAAAACAAAATGTGTTCAAATTTAACTGAAGAATGTAATAGACAATTGATCTTTACCGCAGGCGTCTAAAAGGATGCACAAATGCACCCACCGAAGCAACTAATTTATCGTTGATCTTTACCGCAAGCGTCTAAAATGGTGCACAAATGCCACACCGGAGCAACAAATTTATTGTTTGCATCAATAGATATCCCAATTATTTCCAATTTTTTTGTGGGACTCATTATCTTCATCAGTACATATCCCAAATATTCCCAATTTTTTTTTTTTTTTTTTTGAGGGACTCATCGTCTTGTTTCAATTATGAACATGGTTTTCTGAAATATGCATAGTAAAAACAGATTCTGAAAATCCATTATTGTTGAACTTTAACCAATATCATCTCTCCATGAGCTATACACATTACGCAAATGATGAAAAAGAACAAATTTTCAAGACAAAACACGAGCCAACAATTCTGAATACAAAGCAACCTCTTTGCAGCAAATTAACACATCAAACATTAAAACTATAGCTCCGAAAAGTAACAAACACCACAACACGGGAAAAAAAAAGAAAAAAAAGAAAAAAAAGAAACATAATTCATAAATTCAGAGGAACAAAAGGACAATATTAATGATCAAGTCTAACACAACATTACTAAGAGGTGCGCGTAAAATGGCCAGCTGGGAACGCGTAGAAGCAGCCAGCTAGGGTTACAAGGATTGACCCCGCAAGTCCGGGTACTCCATGCTTGAATCCGTTCGAGTGAGGCAGTGTTCCAGACGGTGATGCAGTTCCCGTTGTAGGGGAAGAAGTAGCCGGAGTTGTTGAATTACTGCTGAAAATTGCAGCATCCGGAGAATTTGGTGGCAAGTTTAGAAACCCTAAGCACCATAAGGAAATACAAAATGCATGGCAAAAAAATTAGGAAATAATTGAAGAGATTAAACTCCCTACATAGTAAAGCAAGGGTAATGATGTAGTCATATTAAGTCACAAAAAATTTATTTACAAGATTTTAGGTGACAACGTACTTTTAATTATAATCTATCTATTAAGGAATATTATATATTCCTAGCATATATTGTAAATATCAAGTTATCAAACATAAAGATTGTATATTGTAAACAGGCTAGATTATTCTAGAACTCTTTTTGTAACCCTATAAATATGTATCTCTAGTATCAATAATATTGGAGTCTCTCATATCAATTCTCTCCCTCCATGTATGATTGGCTCCGACTATCTCCTTCTCTAATCCTTGACATGGTATCAGAGCTATGATTCATAGGATTTCTCCACCAAAAAATGTCCTACCTAAACTTGCTTCCGCTTCTTCTAAATTTCCGGCAATATCCAGAAGCCAAAATATCTCCCTCTTCCCCGACGGTGAAAGCATGTGTTCTGCTTTATTCTTTCTTCTTCTTAAACTTTCTCCTTCTCTTCTTACAATAGCCCCCCACCCCTTCTCATATATCAAAAAAAAAAAAAAAAACAGTAATTCTTCTTTATCAGGCTAATCTATTGGTCGCCATCTATGGCCCCAAGTCCCCAACTATCCCACGACAATTCTTCTTTCATCTTTGTCATCTTAAACTTCTTCTTCCCCAGCTTTTCTTCTACCTCAATTTTTTTTTCTTTCAACTCTGGACCGGCCCAAATTCGTTAATCTCAAAACCTTATTTTTTTTTTCCTTTGGCCACATCCTCCTCAGGACCTCAGCCTTGAAAATCCTTCATTTTTCTTTTACCATTATACTCACTTTGACAACCTTAATCCCTCTTCAACCTCTGCCAACTCCACTCCGTCCTCCACTTCCTCCTCTGCTCTCCCTCTCTAATTCTCCCTCATATTCTTCTTCTTCTTTGTCATCTTAAATTCTCTTCCTCGTTTATTTCTTACTGTTCTTCTTTTTATGTAGTGCTTATTCCTCTTCTTACAATCAAGTTTTATTTCTTCTTAAATCAAGTTTTTTTTTTCTTTTCGTCATTTCAACGTAAAATTAAACCTTTTCTTTGTCATTGCGACGTAAAATTTAACCCCTTTCCCGTCTCGCGACGTAAAAGTGCCAAAGACCGTCTCGCGACGGCATCAAATCAACTCGCTTCATCTCATCAATTTCCAAGATTGGACTTATCCAAGGATCGTCCATCTTGCAGGGGCATATTAAGGAATATTATATTCCTAGCATATATTGTAAATATCAAGTTACCAAACATAAAAATTGTATCTTGTAAACCAAGCTAGATTATTCTAGAATAATAGTTTCCTTTTTGTATTAGTTTTCCTAATTAGATTAGGACTATAAAATACTTTAAGTAACCCTATAAATATGTATCTCTAGTATCAATAATATTAGAGTCTCTCATATCAATTCTCTCCCTCCATGTATGATTGGCTCCGACTACCTCCTTCTCTAATCCTTGACACTATCATCAAATGGTTTCTATTACCCTATTACCGATAGATCAAAACCAACAGACCGAGACCTGAACTGCCATGACATCTAATGTCACTGGCCCCAAACTCCTAGTACGTATTGTTTATAGAGTCAGCTAAGATTTGCATCGAATTGAATGGTTAAAATGTGGATGAACTAGTGTGACATTAATGTCCCTACCAACAGCAGCTTGAACATTTGCAATGGTGGTATAGTAATTAACCCTATACCATGCTTGTACCAAACTAGAAGCAAAGCAAGTGTGTTGGCGTGATATATGTTTACTAGAGTTGTCAAGTTGGCATTGCCTTCTTGCATTAGTTGGTATCGCGACACAAATTAATGTGTACAGTTACCAAATAGAGGTCGTATTCCTACTACCACTCGTACCAAGTTGTAACTTGTGTGAATGCAATGTTGCAGTATATATGAGTACATTAATTCTATCAAACTAGCTCGAAGAGTACCACTGGAAATGAAGCCTCTCGCGACCAGTCTCATACCAAGTACAGTACATGTTTTCCCATAATTGTGCATACACATGCTCATACCAAAGGACATTCTCGTAAAATGAAACGACTTTTTGGGCACTTTAACATCGCAACTAGTATATATAACCATGTGTTTATGGACTTTCAAAACCACAACTAGGGGTGGCAAAATTGGTGTTTTGGGTTTACCCATTAAAGTTAAAAATCCATTGGATATCCGGATATTTTCACTTTAATGGGTACACCCAAAACACCCATTTTGCCACCCATAACCACAACTATCACCGCATAGATTCCGTAAAGACCATCCTACCCTCGACCCACATCAAACAAACAACATTTGACAACCATGCAGTCTGATGTCACTGTCGCTAGATCCGAAACTGTCCTAATAGATATGAAAAACATTCTTAAATTCTAATCTAATTGAAATATTAATGGTATCTCCAACCCTTTAGGATGATTGTACGGACAATGAACACAATTTGGTAGGTTAATATTTTGTCTATTTCTATAATGATTATTAATGTTTCTAAATAAATCATAGTCCTATAAAGAAAATGCCAAGAAAAATAGTACTCACTCCGTCCCAATTTAAAGTTCCTAGTTTGACTTTGCACGAAAATTAAAAAAAAGTAAATGTTGTGAGTATGAAAAGTAAAGTGGGAGAGAGAAAGTGAGTGGGAAGTTTTTGTTGTGAGAATGACAAGTAGGTCACACTTTCCATTTTAGGTAATAAAACAAAGTAAGAACTTTAAATTGGGACAGACTAAAAAAAGTAAGAACCTTAAAGCGAGACAGCAGGACAGGGAGTAAAAGGAAATGTTACTGAAAATAGTACTCCATTTATGAAGAAGTACTATATTGACAACCAACCGCATTTATTTTTTGCTAACCGACTCAACCAACTGTTCCAGGCTGAGTGAATAAATGCATTAAATGATTAATTCAAATTGAAGGAATTCAAACCCTACATGTTCATATGCTGTTCAACACTGACTACACTCTTCAACCCTGTTTGGATCAATTATTAAAGTAAATTTTATTTTCATTTTTTTAATCTCTTTATTTGTCTTATCATTTTCGTACTTGTTCTTCAATGATTGTCAAATAATATATATATATGTATATGTATATATATATATATATAACATTTTTTTTAAAGAAGTTCTTATTTCTAAATATGTTGAATAAAAAGTTTCTAACTTGTCCTCTCATCAATCTCTATATTTTATTGGAGTGTAATCCATAAAAATCTACTTTCCATCCTAAACTACAATTACATTTTATTTTTTTTTATTTTTATGGTCAACAAGTGTTTGTACTAGCTAGATCAATATTTATGAAAAATTTAATCACTCTCATAAAATTTAATCACTCTCATAAAATGTAATTGACACGCAATAATAATAGTATCAACTAATCTGAAAATAATAGTAATAATAATAATAATAATAGCATCAACGATTTTTTAAGCCTTCACAGGAATTATTATTAAAATTTAGGCAAAAGTTAACTTTTTCTAGCTCCCTCCGTCTGTCCAGACTAAAGTTCTTACTTTTCTTTTTGGTTTGTCACAGACTAAGGTTCTTAGTTGCTTTATTACCTAAAATGGATAATGGGACTCACTTGTCTTCCTCACAACAATTTTTTTTTACCCACTTTCTCTCTCTTACTTTATCCTACTTCACTTTTCATACTCACAACATTTATTTTTTCTTAATCTTCGTGTAAAGTCAAACTAAAAACTTTAGTCCGGGACGGAAGGAGTAATTTTTTTTTTAATGAAAGCCAACTCTTTTCTTTTTCTTTCTTTATAGGAGTAATTTAATTTTGAAAAAAAAAAGGTGTTTTCGGTTAAGGAAGTTGCCCACAAACAGAATTTAAACACGAAAATGATTGATAAAACTGATTCAAAAATTAGATAATATTAATCATGCATGCAACATAGTGTGAGAGAGGGTGTAATAGTAATTTACTAGGGCAGTCGGAGATGCTGCCATTAACGATCTTACAAGCCGCCGGCAACTGAAGCAACCGGGATTCCTGAATCCCCAAGCTCTTCAGCTCTGGATTAGTCCCGTTATGTATCTGTTGAATCACGAAACAAAGACACGCCGGATTACTCTCCTTCATGCTCTCCACCGAATCACAGCACTGTTTCGTCGGCGCCGCCGATTTCCCGTTAGCAAACGACAGACACGGCATGACGTTCTGCAACTTGTCGGCGCACTGGGTTGCCAGCGTCGCCGCTACGGTCGTCCAGCAGTATGCGGCGAACAGAACCACCGTTAAAATGATAAATTTGTTGGCCATTTTATATTTTTTTGGGGGAAATTGTTTTGTGTTTTGTTTTTGGGTGAGGATGAGTGTGTGTATATAAAGAGGTGGTGGGCTGTTGCGGGGGAGAGTTTAATTGTGGCCCATGTGAGGGATGGGGAGGCGGTTGGGGACGAAGTTAAGTTTTAGTCTTAGTTATTTTCAGCTTTAAATGAGGGGTTGGAGCTCTATTAATTAAATTATACTCCCTCCGTCTCAAAATCAAAATAGATGTCGTTTTGGAATATTTAACATATATATATTAGAAATGTTATTAATGCATATGAAGAAGTCTTAAATACCCCTAAAATAACTCAATTACTTAGGTAATTAAATGGTTAAGTAAGAGATAGTTAGCTATCATTATTAAGAGTATAATTGGTATAGAACAATATAAATTATACAAATATTTGATTAAATACCAACAAGATTATTTTAACATAGATGGTGCACTCGATTCAAAGAAAAAAAAACAAAAAACAAAAAACATAGATGGTGCTCTCTTTTAGGCCTCATTTAGATAATTATATACATAAAAATATTTTTTTCATAAAAGTTAAAATTATCCTATAAGAAATGCAATTAAAACATATCAAAATTTTGTTTTAAAAAAAATACTCTTTCTGTCTCAAAAAGTTAATCCCATTTTTCTGTTGTTATCGCGAAAGAACTTTGAGCAATAAATTAGACTACTTTAATTATCTTAATGAAAATTTACAACTTGTTATTGATACACCATTATAAATACAATCAATATCAATTTTTAGATTCTCATTAAGTTAGTTAAAGTTAACATAAATTATTGTTCAAAGTTCATTCGCGATAACAACGAAAAAAGAGGGACTAACTTTCTAAGACAGAGTCAGTACTAGTTTACAAGAATATTTTTTCTTACAAAATTTTGTGAAGCTGACACGTGTTAGGTTTTTGACTATTGAGCTCAGCACTAGTTTGGAGTTTTCTTAGGTGGAATTCTTTAAGCTTACAAAGAGAGTGTCTCATCCCACTGTACAAATCTGGATTTTATAATTCTTAAATTTATTAGTACTATATATTTATCAATTAATTAATACACAAAATTAAAGAAAATACTCATTTCCTTCACATTTTTCAAACATAATTAACTAAGACTGATATACTCCCTCCGTTTCATGTCATTTGAGACTTATTTCCTTTTTCGTCCGTTCCATGTGACTTGAGACTGCTCAAAATGGTAAAGAATCTTTACTATTCTTCTCACCCATTCTCTCTCATACTTTACTTTTACACTCATAACGCCAATCAACTCACTCATTCTGCTCAAAATGGTAAAGTATTAAAAACTTTCCATTTAAGGATTTTGCAATTTTAGTTGGGACACTTATAATGGAAAATTTTGCAATTTGAAATGGGACGGAGGGAGTATGGGACTTACCATCTAACTCATGTGAATGCTTGACATGTGTGAACATGGTTGAGCTGCAACATTAACTTAATGTGAGTTATGGTGTGGAAACGAACATGCATGTATGAGCTGCAATATTTATCGTGGAAAGAAGTATGGGGATGGTATAATAGACTCAAAAATCAAAATGGGCCATGGAAAATACGGACATTTCATTTATTATAAATCCCAAAAACAAACTCTCTCTTCTATCTACAAGACTACAACTACAAGCGCGTTCTCATTTAAGGATTTCTTTTTTAAGTTTAGGGATTATTTTTTTTTTGTCTTTTTTGTAGTTACATGGTCCCTCCAGCCGGACACAAGTGACGCCAACTTTTGGGACACGGAAACTAAAAAAAAAAATTGCTCCCTCTGTCCCTAAATGAGTGTCTATTTTGATCATAATTTTATCCCTAAATGTTTTTTTTCAGAATTTTTTCACCAGTCTATTTATACTTGCAAAAACTAAATGTTTGTAAAGAGGATTACAAGATTATATATGAATTTTGCCACCAAATTGTACAAAAAGTTATGTCTCTTAAAATAAAATTCGAACACTCATTTAGGGACAAAGGTAGTATGTGGTAAAAAATGAATAGAGATAATAAGTGGGGTAAATAGTAGTGTTGGTTGAATAAAATGGGTGATGGAAAATGAAAAGAGATAATAAGTGAGGTTAAATGGTGGGATTAGTTGAATATAAATATATTAAATATTTTCATTTTGGACAGTTTCACTTGTGCTGGGACGAACCGGAAAGGAAATAAGTGTAGGGACCGAGACCACCACTTTCCCACATTAGTATGATATTGTCCGTTTTGGACCCAACCCGCACGGATTTGTTTTTGGGAACTTCCCAAAAGACCTCATACTAATGAAGTGGGTGGGTGTTATTATATAGCTTGCAATAGTTTGCTCAATTGCCGATGTGGGACTTTTGGGATTGACTCAGACTGAGCTCCAATCAGAATTCAACAGCTCATTTCCTTCAACTTGGACCCCAAGTATTTCCAATGGCTAGTCTCTTATTCAAGGCTATAAATAGTCCTTGAGTTCTTCATTGAACATTGCTGAGATTCAAAGAGAGAAATTTCTGTTGAAATACTTGGTGATTGAAGATCATAACTCAAGATTTCCGGAATCATTTGAATCTTCAAGCTTTCGCCTTCAAACCTTCAAAGATCTCCAGCAACATTCAAGTCATCTCAAGCCTTGCAACACACAAGATTCATTAGGCTCTACAATCACTTAGATTTTAAAGAGCTTCTGATTCTTACACACACTCACCCCGATTGATCAATCACATAGATTGCATCATTAGGGATACACTGGTCTAAGTCTAGGATTTGTTCTTCATAGAAATAGGTGTTGATTCAATACTTCATCTCTGTAATATGTACTCAATTGAATCAATAACAATCCTTCCCTCAAACCAAGGACCACAGCAAAAGCTCAAGACTCCATCCATTCGCAAATGTCACACACAAGGGGAACCCCACCAATATAAAGCACACTTGCAATAGTTTGCTCAATTGTCGATGTGGGACTTTTGGTATTGTACCTCAACAATCATCCCCTCAAACCAAGGACCACAACAAAAGCTCAAGACTCCATCCATTCGCAAATGTCACACACAAGGGGAACCCCACCAATATAAAGCACACACAGCAAAAGCTCAAGACTCCATCCATTCGCAAATGTCACACACAAGGGGAACCCACCAATATAAAGCACACACACGGTCCACCCGGTCAGGAACATCCGAACTATGGCTCTGATACCACTTGTAGGGACTGAGACCACCACCACCACTTTCCCACATTAGTATGATATTGTCCGCTTTGGGTGCTTCATACTAATGTAGTGGGTGGGTGTTATTATATAGCTTGCAATTGTTTGCTCAATTGCCGATGTGGGACTTTTTGGGTTGTACCTCAACACTTGTAGGGACCGAGACCACCACCACTTTCCCACATTAGTATGATATTGTCCGTTTTGGGCCCAACCCGCACGGATTTATTTTTGATTTATTTTTGGGAACTTCCCAAAAGGCCCCATACTAATGAAGTGGGTGAGTGCTATTATATAGCTTGCAATTGTTTGCTCAATTGCCGACGCCGACGTGGGAGTTTTGGGGTTGTACCTCAACAATCCTCCCCTCAAACCAAGGACCACAGCGAAAGCTCAAGACTCCATCCATTCGCAAATGTCGCACACAAGGGGAACCCCACCAATATAAAGCACACACACGGTCCACCTGGTCAGGAACATCCGAACCATGGCTCTGATACCACTTGTAGGGATATTGTCTTCTTTGGGCCCAACCCGCACGGATTTGTTTTTGGGAACTTCCCAAAAGGCCTTATACTAATGAAGTGGGTGGGTGCTATTATATAGCTTGCAATGTTTTCTCAATTGCCGATGTGAGACTTTTTGGGTTGTACCTCAACAATAATTCATTTGTGCTGGGACGGAATTTTGTAATCCGTCACAACTCACAACCCCTCATGTTTTTACGAATTGACATCTCTATTGAATGAAATACCTAATAATTTAGAAAAACTGACATACATACATAGAAAGGTAAAATGATCGAACGCGGGCCTTGTGGGCTTCAAATGTGCGATCTTGTAATAAGGAAACAAGCTTTTGATGATAATGAAAGCCCATTAGATGGACTACATTTATATTTTTGGGCCGAACATGCTCATACCACACCTTATGCTATGGGCATGTTTGTGTGAGAAGTTCTATACTATTATCTTTGCTTTATTTTTTATACAATTTGGTGAAAAAGATTCATATATTTTTATAATCTTCATTTTAAATATTTAATTTTGCAAGTATAAAAAGATTAGTGGAAAAAATTTGGTGAAAAAAAATATTTAGAAACATTCCTTTTGAAAAAAAAAACATTTATCTTGAAATATTTTTTTAAAAGAAGAAACATTTATTTAGGAATAGTAGTATTAAAAAAAATCCAAATATGTGTGCCTTTCAAACACAATAAAAATTAAACAGAGTACTTAGGTTGCGTTTGATACATCAAGCACTAGATGCTTGATTCTTAATAGAATGTAGGGTAATTTGGACGTAAAATACATTTGATCACATTGAATGCTAGATGTCGAGTGTTGAGTGAGACTCTAATTCGTTAACAAATGATAATGATTCTCAATCATTATGCGGGTGCTAGACATATTCATGTTGGATGAAAGAATTAATTATCATTGCATCCTATCTCTAAATTACCCTACATTCTATTAAGCATCAAACATCAAATGTTTGATACATCAAATCCACCGAGTTAGCTCCACCCCTCCACCCAACGACTCCGATCATGGCCACATACACACACTTATCATCTGTGAGGCTAGGATGATTTCAATTTTTGTGGGTCCCACCGAACTCGGCCACATCTCAACCGTTGGGTGTAGCTAAAATGAGGTAGCTCCAATCTCCACCATTAGGTGGAGCTAACTCCCCGATGGAGCGGTTCGAAATCCCATCAAACGCAACCTTAGATGGATTGGTATGCGTTTAAGTAAAATTTTTTAGCATTCACTTTTACGTTCTTTGAATATGCTATCTCTGTCTTTATTATTTCTCCACCTTTTGATTAACTCACAGATTTTAAATAAAGTTATTATAATATTAATAGTTGACTGGATAATGTGGCTATTGAAAGTATGATGTAATTTGTGAATGAAAAATATATTGTGAATATGAGAAGTTAGCCCAATAATAAAAGTATAACGTTTCATTTTTTAGTGTGTGAACATTAAATGAACACTAAAAATAGCAAAAAGCGACCCAATAATATGAGAAGTTAGCCCAATAATAAAAGTATAACGTTTCATTTTTTAGTTCAGAAACTCCTATGTTTATTTAATTCATATAAATCTGAGTTTCAAAATAATTATAATCATATGCATTAAAAATATCTGTAACAAAATAATTATCATATTGTTTCTTATAGCTTGTCACAAAATAAATGCTAGTAAAATTTAAAAACATTAAAGTAATATTAGACAAAAACTTTTATGAGAACACTATGACCCGTTTCATAGTAGAGACGGGTCATTTTGACCCATGACCCGGAATATTGACCGCGGGAAAAACAAAAAAAAAAAGTTTTTTTTTTAGTTTTTATATTTTTATTTTGGTGATTTTTCGGTATGCCAAAAGTAATAGTTACTATAATTAAATGTAACAAACGTGTTACTTAATGTAATAGTTTTTATACATAAAATTAATACATATATACAGAAAAGTAACAGTGTTTTTTTATATATTTTCTTTATTTGCCAAAAGTAATACAATACTTATTATAACTAAAATGTAACGAACGTGTTACTTATATATAACAGTATTTATACATAATTGTAACACATATGTATAGAAAAATAATAATTCAACCCTTTACACTTTAGAACTAAAAACACTTGTGTTAGTAACATTGTAAAAATAAGAAAGTCACAATTTTTATAAATGAATGTTACATTTTACTTGTATAATAACATTGTAAAACAGTTACATTTAATTGTATAATATTATATCCATATGTTTTCAAATAATAAGTTACAATGGGTTCAATTTATCATGATATATGTAAAAAGTATTACATTATTTATAGAAATATGTTACAATTTCATCTACTAAATTGTTACATTTACTTGTAGAAATAATTACATTCATGTATATAAGTTGTTATTCTTCAAATGTTACTTTCTTTCAAAAAATAAAATCAAAATACTAAAAAAAAATCTGGAAAAACACTATTACGTTTCAGTATAACGATAATTACATTTAGTTATTGTTAGTGTTACACATATTTATAGTTAGTATTACAGTTGAAAGATGATTAAAATGAGCTATTTTTTATTTTATTTTTTTGTAAAACTGGTTTTATGTTTATGTATAAACAATGTTACTTTATAAGTAACACAGTTGTTATATTTAGTTATACTAAGTATTACTTTTAGCAAACGAAAAAAATAGTCAAAAACTAAACAAAAACAAAAAAGCGGTTTTTTTTTTCCCCGGGAAAAATAAAAGGAAAAATTGGGCCATGGGTCGCAGCCACGTGGCATATTTTGAGTGGAGCATGGGTTGAGATCCTATGCTTCGCGGATAATGTTGTATACGGGTCATGGACCGACCCGTCTCTTTTATGAGACGGATCTAGGTATTCTCACAAGAGTCCAACTCAGATTTATTATTATTATAGAATATTAAAATATATAGAATATATTTATTGTAAATAAAAAAAATCAATTCCAAGATAAAGCACTAGTAAACTTTTTTTTAAAACAAAAGACAAATCAGCACCCGTAAACTTTTAAGATCTTAACAATCACCTCCTCATGATCAATAAAAAGTTACAACTACCATCTTCAAAAGATAAAAAAAACGAAAGAAAAAAGATTACTCCTCCGTATAAAATGTAGGATAATGATACGTAAAGGGACATTCCATCCCGAAAGTGCATGTCGACTGATCTGGAGCAACCCAGTCAGCCATTTAAATAATTAAAGTGTAACGGAGGAAGCACTCTGCGATAAGTAGGGGAGTGTGTATGTGCGGTAAGTAGGGATGTTGATGCGTTCGGGTAGGAGTAGTTTGGTTTGGTGTGGCAGATAGAGGGGTCAAGTGTGGTCAAGGTGCGGTCAAGGTAGAGGAGGGTTTTATGCGGTCAACAGAGGGGGAGTATTATGCGGTAGAGTTAATGTGGTAGTTGGTGTGGTAGTTAGTGTGGTCAAGTAGTGGTAAAGTCAAGGTGGAGGGTCTCAGTGGTAATTTCGTTAATTGACCACGTGAAGGTCTCGTGAGGTTGTTGGAACCATGTGGAAGTCTCGTGAGGTTGTTGAGAGCACGTGGCCACGTGGAGGGCGTGAGGCGGTTATTTGTGTTGGTGTTGTATGCTCTAGGCACGTTATGAGAACGATTAATGTTATCTATTGATTATGTTTTAATAAAGATATTGAATGTTTGATTATTATATCCTTTGCATATTTATTATAATAATCCCCGTCCCTGATGATTATGATTAATTGTTAGTATAAGTTTAATAGATAATCATATGATGATTATGGTGTATGGGATACAATTAAACTTGTGGGTATTTGTTAGAGGACAAATACTGGACTGACCCGTATGAGATTTATGTCATGGTCACAATGTCATAATTAAGTCTCATATAGTTATATCATTTGAATATTTAAGACCTGAGATTATTACAGTCTTCAACTTGAGGAACATTACGTTTGACATATTCAAACGTTACCCCTAACCGGGTAGTTATAAAGAATATGATTGGCGTAATCGGAATCATGTAGGGAAGAGCAATAAGTCAAGATGCGATTTGTTCCTCGTCAAGAGAGATGTCAAGCTTTGGCCACTCGATGAATGGTATTGATGAAATGCATGGCCGTGCTCAAATATGATTTGTAGTATCAATACATACGGGATCGAGAAAGCATTGAACAAGGTAAGTTGACCATTGACCATGGCTTACGTTCAATAGACATCGTGAACAAAGAGATTGTGATATGTTCTATTAAAGGATACGAACTTATATAGTTATACTAATTGGGTAGGTATGACGGTTTGCTAGAACCTAATCATATATTATGGGTTTACACCCATTGCCAACTTAGTATAATTCTAAAGGGTCACACACATAAGAACGAATCTTAAAAGGACTTAAGTGGAATTAAGGGTTGAAGGGCCTTTGAGGAATATGAAGAATTTAGAGGAGAAAACAGGAAAAGGGATAGGTCCGGTCGGACCTTGTAAAGGACCCGGGCGGACCACAGGAAGACCCGGGCGGACCAAGGTTGACACCCGGTCGGACCAAGTGTTGATCCGGTCGGACCAGCTTGTGTACCCGGGCGGACCTTTTGTCCTGGTTTGACTAGGATTTTCCTAATACGTTTTCTTGCGGGTTTAATCACTTATTACCTCTTTGAAATAGGTTTAACAAGTATATAAACAGCCTCTAAACAGCCTAATCATTCCTAGTGCATTGTGAGAACTTTCAAAGAGTTTGAGAGGTTTTATTATTGTTCTAAGATCATAAAAGTGAAGAACAAGAGATCACATAATAATTCCATATAGTTCATCATTGTGAAAGTGTGTTTCACAAATTGGTCTAGCAACCAAGGTCAAGAGTTTCTTGATATTCGTTCGTGGTGTGGATACCATTAGAGGGTGAAGCTTATCATCTTCAAGTTCGTGATCTTGCTCGTGATCGTGTTCGTGATCAAGTTCGAAAAGCTCCACCGAATTCAAGGTTGTTAAATCAAACGCTTCAAGGGTTAGTATTCTTATATTCATTGTAGATGTATTTGACATAATCATATGAATGGATCTATAAGCTTTGGGTTTCATAAAATTTTAAATGCTATATTCCGCTGCGCATGTTACTACGAAACCCAACAATTTGCAACAACTTGCATATGGATTTCACTATAAAGGAGGCACCAGACTCCAGAGGCATGATTTGGAGTGTGGATGATATTGTTATTTCTCTTTCTTCTTATTTTAGTCATAGCTGAGTTTAGCTAGTATTTTCATTCATAGTTTAGCTAGTAGTTGATTATCTAGCTTATTACTCTATTTTCATTGTAATTGAAGTTCAATCAATAGAGTTTGATTCCAATTTCCATTTCATCATTTGTGTTTGGATTGTATCTGTTACAAATTGGTATCAGAGCAGTCGATCCCCGGCTGCTTCTGCATACTCTGATAATCATGGCGGAAATAAGGTAGACGGAATTGCATAGGCGATTAGAAGGGAATGATAAACACATAGAGGAATTGGGTGTGAAGACGGGAGGAATCGAAAGGAAGCTTGATGCATTTGAAGGTAATATGGCGGTGATGGGGAATAGCATCTTAGATCTCAAATCTGAGATGGGAGGTATGAAATCTATGCAGGAGAAGATCTGCTCACAGATGGACAATGGGAAGAGGCCTATTGAAGAAACAAATAAAGGAGATGGAGGCACTTCCAGCAGAGGTACGGGTAATACAGATCCAGATGCTAGGTATGCTAATACTCAGAACTTCAATCATTTTTCTTCCACACCAAATACCTATGTTGCATCTCCAGGTTTCACCACTCACATGCCTCAACCTCAACCTCCTACCCAGCCCAACCATTATCAACCACCATATTCACCTCAACCCAATCATCAACCCAATCCAATACCACCACCACCACAACCAAATCTAAACCAACCCAATTTTCCTTTTCAACAAAACCAACACCCTTACCAACCATATATACCAAACCAGAACCAATTCAATACGTATATGACCCCATCAAATTTCATTCCCCAGAATTGGAATGGCCCTTGGAATGCCAAACCCCAAAAAATGGATTTCCCCAGATTTGATGGGTCTGATCCAAGGGGATGGGCCATTAAGTGTGACCAATTCTTTGAATTCAATCCCTTGGAGATCTGAGGAAGGCTAAGTATGCTTCCACTCATGTTAAAGGAAGGGCGAGTCATTGGTACCAGTTTTACCAAGTGGAGAAGGGGTTAATTCCATGGGTGATGTTTGTTAACGATGTTATAGCCAAGTTTGGTCAAAGAGTTCGTAAGAATCCCCAGGCTGAATTCAATAAGCTCACTCAAACTACTTTTGTCGATGCCTACATAGATGAGTTTGAGGAGCTTAAATCCTTGGTGGGCATGAAACAAAGGGGTTTAGGTGATGAATATTACTTGTCCAGCTTCTGGAGTGGGCTAAAAGAGGAGATCAAAGGTCTAGTGTGTATGTCCAAACCCACATGCTTAGAGGAAGCCATGGAGTTGGCTAGACAAGCTAAACAGAACCTCAAGGCCGATAAGCCCAAACCATATACAACCCTACCTAAAACCTACCACACCCATCAGTTTACCAAACACCCCAACCCACGACCCATACCTAATCCTATTCCAAGCCCAACCCAAATATCAAAACCCTCACCAGTTTTGAAATTAATGAGAGGATGAAGAAGGGTCTATGTTTTCATTGTGATGAGAAATTCACCAGGGGTCACACTTGCAAAACCAAACTCTATATGTTATATGGATAAGAATGGGAGGAAGCCGAAGTGTGTGAGGAGGAAGAAATACACGAAGAAGAGGGAAAGGGTCAGATATCTGTATTGGCTTTGAATGGGATGACCACTCATAATACTATTAAGGTATAAGGGAAGGTAAACAAACAGGTGGTTACCATTCTCATTGATAGTGGGGACACCCACAATTTTATTGATCCTGGCACAATAGAAAAGTTGAGATGTGTTGTAGTGCAAACTGTGCCACTCAATGTGACCGTGGCTAATGGGAATAGACTATCAAGTGATTCTATTTGCAGCGACTTCAGTTGGGATATGCAAGGGCATAAGTTTCAAGCAAACTTGAGGGTGCTACCCTTGGGGGATGTGATATTGTGTTAGGAGTGGAGTGGTTATAGTCCTATGACTCTGGACTATAATAAGATGGAGATTACCTTGCAGGTAGGTAAGAAAAATATCACACTAAAGGGAACTAGAGAAGAAGGTTCATTGAGATTACTTAGTGGTAAGGGACTAAGTAAACTCATAAGGAAGACCATGGAAGGCTTGGTGGGATACTTGTTTTGCATGAGTGGTGATGAAAAAAATTGCAAGGTGGATATCCCCATAAAGAAGGTCATACAATCATACCAAAATGTGTTTGGGAACCCAGTGGGATTACCTCCTCCTAGAAGACAAGATCATAGAATCCATTTGAATGAAGGAAGCTTACCTAGCTGTCAAAGACCTTATAGAGTCCCACACTTTCAAAAGAATGAGATAGAGAAGCAAGTCAAGGAGATGCTAGAGAGTGGGATCATTCAATATAACAAAACCTTTTTGTTGTACCTGTTCTTTTGGTTTTGAAAAAAGATGGATCATGGAGGCTTTGTATTGACTACAGAAAACTCAATGAGATGACCGTGAAGGACAAATTCCTCATACCAATCGTAGAAGAGCTCTTGGATGAGTTACATGGGGCAAGATGCTATTCTAAGCTTGATTTGCGATCGGGTTATCACCAAATTAGAGTTGCTCCAGAGGACATCTCCAAGACGGCATTTAGAACTCACCACGGCCACTTTGAGTTCAAGGTTATGCCATTTGGACTTACTAATGGCCCCGCTTCTTTTCAAGCCTTGATGAATGAGGTTTTTGAACCATTACTCAGGAAGGGAGTCTTGGTCTTCTTTGATGATATTCTTGTATATAGCAACACTATGGAAGAACATGTGTATCTTCTCCAACAAGTGTTAGAGTTGATGAGACAACATAAGTTGTATGCTAAGCTGAGTAAGTGCTCTTTAGCTCAACAACAGTTAGAATACTTGGGCCACATTATTTTTGGTGAGGGTGTGTCTACAGATCCATAGAAGATATAAGCAATGAAACAATGGCCCACTCCTACTAATATCAAGCAACTAAGGGGTTTCTTGGGATTGACTGGATACTACAGGAGATTTGTAAAAGGTTATGTAGAAATTAGCAAACCTTTAACTCAATTGTTGAATAAGAACTATTTTGTATGGAATGAGTATGCTCAATCTTCCTTTGAACAACTCAAGGAGGCAATGTCTACCACCGCTGTGCTAGCAACTCCTAATTTTGACCTTCCATTCATTATTGAAACTGATGCTAGCAATTGGGGCATTGGAGCGGTCTTTATGCAGCAAGGAAGACCCATTGCTTACCTCAGTAAGGGGTTGAGTGCTAAGACTCAAGCATTATCTACCTATGAGAAGGAGTTACTTGCTGTGATGATGGCGGTCAGCAAGTGGAGATCATATGTTCAAGGGAAGCACTTTATAATCAAAACTAACCACCAAAGCATCAAGTATTTTAAGGAACAAAGGCTTTCCACCCTCTTACAACAAAAATGGTTAGCCAAACTCATGGGTCTGGACTATGAAATTGTTTACAAAAAGGGAGTGGAGAATAAGGTTGCTGATGCCTTGTCTAGAATGAATGAAACCAATGGAGAACTCAAGGAGATTACTGTTTCTTATCCTAGTTAGATTGAGGAAGTGATGGCAAGTTATGAAGGAGATCCTGATGTGGTAGACTATATAGCTCAAGCTACCGTGCCTGCTCCAAATAATCAAGGATAGAGTTTCTCTAAGGGACTATTGAAGTGGAATGGGAAGATCTATGTTGGTAATCAGAAAGGGATGAGAGAAAGAATTATTAAGGAGTTACATGAAGGTACTTATGGAGGACATTCAGGTATAGATGCAACTTGTGGTAGAGTACAAGTCTACTTCCATTGGCCTGGTGTTAGAGAAGAGGTGAAAAATTGGGTAAAGGAGTGTGACAACTGCCAAAGAAACAAAACGGACAATTTGCACTACCCCGGCTTGTTACAACCCTTATCTATTCCAAGTCAGGTATGGGAAGATATCTCAATGGACTTCATATAAGGGTTGCCTAAATCTGGTGGTAAGGAGGTGATATGGGTAGTTGTTGAAAGATTGACAAAATATAGTCATTTTGTGGCTCTTGCTCATCCATTCAACGCCTTACAGTTAGCTGAATCTTTCATGGAGCATATTTACAAGTTGCATGGTCTCCCAAAATCTATTGTCAGTGATAGAGATAAACTATTCCTTAGTCAATTCTGGCATGAGCTCTTTCATCTCACTGGCACACAACTCCACCATAGTACTGCTTATCATCCTCAGAGTGATGGACAAACGGAAAGGATCAATAGATGTTTGGAAGCCTACTTAAAGGCTATGACTGGACAAAGACCAAGAGAATGGCTCAAATGGTTACTCTGGCTGAGTGGTGGTATAATACAACCATTCACTCCTCTATTGGTATGAGCCCTTATCAAGCTTTATATGGTTGTTCTCCAAGGCATATAATTCTCCCACCTGATAGGGAACCAACGGTGGATGCAGTAGGAAAGTTCATTAAAGAACGGGAAACCTTGAATGGCATTCTTAAGGAGAGCTTGGCTAAATCTCAAAACAGGTACAAGGTGTATGCTGACAGAAATAGAACGGAGAGGGAATTTATTGTGGGAGATATGGTTTTCTTGAAGCTGCAGCCTTATAGGCAAAGTTCAGTGGTGTTAAGGGGGAATCAAAAGTTGGATGCTAAGTATTTTGGCCCCTACAAGGTCCTTGAAAAGATGGGAAAGGCTGCTTATAAGTTGGATCTTCCTCAAGGGTCTCAAATCCATCCTGTTTTTCATGTTTTTCTACTGAAGAAAAAAGTAGGACACAAGGCTTCAATTTCTACCTCACTACCAAAGGCTAATGCTGAAGGACAATTGTTAGTGCAACCTTTGTTATTAAAGGATATGAGGATGATCAAGAGGGGCAATAAAGTTGTGCCACAATTGTTAATCCAATGGTCCAATGCACCTGAAAAAGTTTCAACTTGGGAAGATGCTGCTATAATTGATACTCAGTTCCCGGACTTTCTACCTTGAGGACAAGGTAAATTTAAGGGGATTGGATTGTAACGGAGGAAGCACTCTGCGGTAAGTAGGGGAGTGTGTATGTGCGGTAAGTAGGGGTGTTGATGCGGTGGGGGTAGGAGTAGTTTGGTTTGGTGCGGCAGATAGAGGGGTCAAGTGTGGTCAAGGTGCGGTCAAGGTGGAGGAGGGGTTTATGCGGTCAACAGAGGGGGGGGGGGCATTATGCGGTAGAGTTAATGTGGTAGTTGGTGTTTGTCAAAAGTAATACTTATTACAACTAAAATGTAACGAACGTGTTACTTATATGTAACAGTGTTTATACATAATTGTAACACATACGTATAGAAAAGTAATAATTCAACTATTTACACTTTAGAACTAAAAACACTTGTATTAGTAACATTTTAAAAATAAGAAAGTAACAATTTTTATAAACGAATGTTACATTTTACTTTTATAATAACATTGTAACACAGTTACGTTTACTTGTATAATTGTACATCTATATGTTTTCAAATAATAAGTTACAATGGGTTCAATTTATCATGATACATGTAAAAGTATTACATTTATGTTTTGACAAAAACTTGTATGAGAACACCATGACCCGTCTCATAGTAGAGACGGGTCATTTTTTACCCATGACCCGGATCCATGACCGACAGGCAGTTTTTTTTTTTTTTAGTTTTTATATTTATTTATTTTTTCTGTTTGTCAAAAGTAATAATTACTATAACTAAATGTAACAAACGTGTTACTTATATGTAACAGTTTGTATACATAAAAGTAAAACATATATACAGAAAAGTAACAATATGTTTTTTTTTTTTATGTTTTCTTCGTTTGACAAAAGTAATACTTATTATAACTAAAATGTAACGAACGTGTTACTTATATGTAATAGTGTTTATACATAATTGTAACATATATATAGAAAAATAATATTTAAATCATTTACGTTTTAGAACTAAAAACACTTGTGTTAGTAACATTGTAAAAATAAGAAAGTAACAATTTTATAAACAAATGTTACATTTTACTTTTATAATAACATTGTAAAAAAGTTACGTTTAGTTGTATAATAGTATATCTATATGTTTTCAAATAATAAGTTACAATGGGTTCAATTTATCATGATACATGTAAAAGTATTAAATTTATGTTTTGACAAAAACTTGTATGAGAGCACCATGACCCGTCTCATAGTAGAGACGGGTCATTTTTTACCCATGACCCGGTTCCATGACCCACAAGTTTTTTTTTTTTTTTTTCCGGTTTGTCAAAAGTAATAGTTACTATAACTAAATGTAACAAACGTGTTACTTATATGTAACAGTTTGCATACATAAAAGTAATACATATATACAAAAAAATAACATGTTTTTTTTATGTTTTCTTCGTTTGCCAAAAGTAATACTTATTATAACTAAAATGTAACGAACGTGTTACTTATATGTAACAGTGTTTATACATAATTGTAACACATATGTATAGAAAAGTAATAATTAAACTATTTACACTTTAGAACTAAAAACACTTGTGTCAGTAACATTGTAAAAATAAGAAAATAACAATTTTTATAAACGAATGTTACATTTTACTTACATAATAACATTGTAAAACAGTTACGTTTACTTGTATAATAGTATATCTATATGTTTCAAATAATAAGTTACAATGGGTTCAGTTTATCATGATACATGTAAAAGCATTACATTATCTATAGAAATATGTTACAATTTCATCTACTAAAGTGTTACATTTACTTGTACAAATAATTACATTCATGTATATAAGTTGTTATTTTTCAAATGTTACTTTCTTTTAAAAAACAAAATCGAAATACTCAAAAATAAAAAATATTCTGGAAAAACACTATTACATTTCAGTATAACGATAATTACATTTAGCTATTGTTAGTGTTACACGTATTTATAGTTAGTATTACAGTTGAAAGATGAGCAATATGAGCTATTTTCTTTTTTTGTAAAACTGGTGTTACATTTACTTATAAACAATGTTACTTTATAAGTAACACAGTTGTTACATTTAGTTGTACTAAGTATTACTTTTGGCAAACGAAAAAAACAGTAAAAATAATATAATTTATTTTTTGGACCAATGGGTCGCTGCCACGTGGTGAATTTTGAGTGGAGCGTAGGTTGGGATCCTACGTTTTGCGGAGAATGTTGTACACGGGTCATGGGTCGACCCGTCTCTTCTATGAGGCAGATCTAGGTATTCTCACAAGAGACAACCTATTTTTTTAATCCATTATAAAACTATTAGCTTTAATTAGACCACCTACAATGGCTTAATTAATGGGTTGTTGAAAATAAGTTCAACTAATTAAGGCTTGCAATGGTTTGTTGGATAGGTTGTTGGAATGGGGAGGGTGTTGAAGCTGGGCAACACATGTTGAAGCAAATAGTGGGCCAAGCTCGGAGACACATGTTGGCTTCCATTGGCGCAGACGTGGCGCGTGCAACACACGCGCTGGCGAGGCGAGTCGCTTGTGCGCATGGGCGTGGGATGCCTAAGCCCTCAATCATTTTCCGACACGTGTCTCTCTCTGGTTGGACCGAAAACGATTTTTCACCCATTTTTTGTATCCGAATTATCTTACTAAAAACCATTAAAAAAAACACCAAAATTCAATATTTTCCCTCTATAATTAGATGTAAATTTCATTAGATTCCGACACAAAAAAAAAACCCTCTTTTCTGTTTTGTTTAATAATAATTATTGTTATTTCTTGTATTTATTTAATTGCAATAAAAAAAATTAATTTAAGTACTTATAATTTTTTCATTATAAACGATACTACTACTAATAATAATAATAATTATTATTATTATTACTATTTTACTAATCATAAAAATATAAAATATAAAATATAAAATAAAATAAAATGGTGGGATATAGGATGATGAGCTGGGAGGATGTTGAATTGTAAGTATTAAATAAGCCATTGGAAGGTGTAAAAGTTGATGGGTTGTTGAATGATTAGGTGGACGGAAAGAAAAGATGAGGTAGAGTGATAAAGTGAGTGTTGAATGTAGGGGTGTAAACGGTTCGGTTCGGTTCAGTTTGGGGGGTTTTAGAGATCAAACCGCTAGTCATCGGTTTGGAATTTTTCCAAACCGAACTGAACCACACAAACCTCCAAACCGAACTGAACCAAACTGTCACGGTTCGGTTCAAACCGCGGTTCAAAACGAGGTCCAAACCGCGGTTCAAACAGAGGTCCAAACTGAGGTTCAAACCGAATGTTCAACCAAACAACCCAGAATTTTACAACCCAGCAGCAACATTCTTGAGAAGTGATTTGGCGAGTTAGGGTTTCAAATTACCTGATAAAGATGAAGGAAGGGGCGGTCGGCGTCGGCGCTTGAGCAGTCGTCGGGGACGGAAGAAAGGAGCGATCGCCACCGGAGAAGGGGCAGTCGGCGTCGGCGGTTGAGAGGAGCGATCGCCACCGGAGAAAAATGAAATTGACGAATAAATTAACAAAGGTAGAGTATTGATTTAAGAATGAAGTTAATGAAACAAAATAAAGCAGTACAATATACCTTTTAATAGGCGAGTTAGGGTTTCGAATATCTTGATAAAGATGAAGATTCAAAGTGAAGAAGAGGGAGGCCTGAGTAGGAAGGGTCGGTCGGCGTCGGGGACGGAGCAAAGGAAGCAATCGCCGCCGGAGAAGAAGGAAGGGTCGGCGGCGCTTCATTATCGGGGAAGACTGGAGGGAGTGGATAGCCGCTTCTTAGAAATGAAAGAAATGGGAAGTGATTTAGGGAGTGAAATAAATTTATCTTTTATATATATGTGTTAAATGAATGATACAGATTAAATGTAAGAAATGATCAACGGTTCATAGCACGGTTTGGAATATCGGTTTCGCGGTGCGGTCTGATACGGTTTGGTTCGGTTCGGTTTGGTCGGTTTATAAGAGTCAAACCACAGACCAAACCGAACCGCGCGGTTTATGATATTTTCAAACCGAGCTGAACCACGGAAGTATAAAAACCAAACCAAACCACTTGGTTTGATTCGGTCTCAAACCGCGGTTTGAACCGAACCGCTGACACCCCTAGTTGAATGAAATTTGGTTGTTGAACCATTGTGAATGGTCTTACTTAGTTGACTAAAACTTCCGTGCGGATGGTGATACCAGTCTCATCCATGAGACCGATCGGTTTTTGACCCACCCGCCAAACCCACTGAACCGGCTCCAGGACACAGGGGTCGACCCTGCCACGTGGCAGCATCTCATAGGCCCATTTTTTTTTTATTTGCTTTTTATTTTTTTGCTTTTTATATTTTTTTTTGGTTTTTTTCGATTTGTCAAAAGTAATAGTTACTATAACTTAATGTAATGACTGTATTCATATAAAGTAACAGTTTGTATACATAAAAGTAATACATATATACAGAAAAGTAACAGTGTTTTTTCTATGTTTTCTTCGTTTGCTAAAAGTAATACTTATTACAACTAAAATGTAACGAACGTGTTACTAATATGTAATAATGTTTATACATAATTGTAACACATATGTATAGAAAAAGTAATAATTCAACCATTTACATTTTTAGAGCTAAAAACACTTGATTAGTGTTACATGTAAAAGTATTACATTATCTATAGAAATATATTATAATTTCTTTTACTAAAGTGTTACATTTACTTGTACAAATAATTACATTCATATATGAGTTGTTACTTTTTAAATGTTACTTTTTTTCAAAAAATTAAATCAAAATACACAATATTTTACATTTTTGCTAAAGCATTATTACATTTCAGTATAAATGATAATTACATTTAGATATTGTTTGGGTTACATGTAATTATAGTTAGTATTACATTTGAAAAAATGGGTAAAACGAACTTTTGTTTTTGTAAAACAGGTGTTACGTTTACTTATTAACAATGTTACTTTATACTATGTATATAGTCATTACATTAAGTTATGGTAACTATTACTTTTAGTGAACGGCTGAAAAGCCGAAAAAATAATATAAAAACTCAAAAAAAACAAAAAAAAAAAAAAATTTTTTTTTTGATCTTTGAGAGGCTGCCACGTGGCGGGTCATGTCCCATGGATCATGGGTTGACCCGTTTCATACATGAGACGGATCCCCTTATTCTCATATGAGACCACCTCTACTTAGTTGGCTAACTGGGATGCTCCATGTCGGTCGACGTGCACTTTCGAGATGAATTGTCCCTTTATGTATCATTATCCTTGGCGACGTGCAGCTCACTCCCGAAGTCAATGATCCCAATAATATATCCGTAAATTAAAAAAATTGCAGCGTGGGACCCATGCTAAACGGGCTGTAGTACGTGTACATTTGTTATGGTTCATCTCTAAGTCCTAGTATCACTTTTACAAGATACTCCCTCCGGTCTTAAATATAAGCAAAAATAACTAAAATCACACCTATTAAGAAAGTAGTTAAATTAGTTAATTATCTTGATTTTATAATAAAAACATGTTAAAATTACTAATATATCCTCATATTAAATGTGTAATAAATGTGCACTTGTATTTGAAAATGAATAATTAAATAGGGGCAATTTTGGTAAAAGAGTATTAAATAGTATTGAAATCCCTTAAAATTGCTTATATTTAGGTAAAAAAAAAACCCACTTTTGTTGCTTATAATTATAATTGAGTCCGGAGGGAGTACAACTTTCAAAATCTTCAATCAATGAAAACTTAGTCACGAGGTGAAGGGAGGAGGGGGAGAGATTAAGGGCAATAAAGGAGAGTAATTGATTATTTTAAAGGTACACTCCATTTGTCCCATTTTAAAAAAATGAGTGAGCTCAAGAATTAAGGAAAATGTGATGTATTGTGAGTGTTGATAGTTGGGTTGGAAATAGAAAGTGAGGGTAGAAAAGAGTTAGTGGATAATTGTTGTGAGTATGACATGTAGGATTCACTTTCCATTTTAGGATTTTGACTCTTAAAATGGAACGCCCATTTAATAATTTTTTTTACTCTTAAAATGAGACGGAGGGAGTATGAGACTTTCTTACATTCATTAATTATAATTTTTTCATATGTGTGAAACCGTTTATAATGACATATAATTTGAGACAAGGGGAGTATAGAGTAATATTAGAGGCATCACAATTCATAAATTAAATAAACTACAAAAATATTTTTTGGGGATTTGATATTTTGGAAAGTTAATTTTAAGTGAAAATATGGGGAAACACGTGTTTTTTTTCCTAAGGTTCGCGTACAACGTCTTTTTAAATTGGCGCGGTGGCAATTTTGTAATTAATGGTAAATTGTTTAGCGCTTATCGCGAGTGTCAGTGGTAATGTAAAAAAGTGTCAGCCATGTACACTGACACTTATTGACACTACCACTGACACTTTTAATAAGCACCAGTATCAATGATAAAAAATGTTAGTCTAATGGCTGACACTTTTAAACACTAACAATTACACTTATGAAAACTTCCAATTCCAATATTTATAAACACCAGTTTGAAGCACTCGCTCGCACTTTGTAATATTAACCCTTGTCATTTATGATGCTCACAATTATTTACGAAAATGCCACCGCTTGTTTTTTAAAAAAGCGCCAGCGGCTTTTGAAAAACACGTTTTTCCTTTGCTTAAGGTAAAACTCGTTTTTCCCAAGACCAACTCTAATTTTATTTTTAAAAATTATAAATTGTCTTGTTATTATTTACTTCAAATTTTTTGTCTTGTAAAATATAATGAAATTTAAAAGAAACATGTGAAAATCATAGTGGCATCTTTTGAGGCCATTTATTTTGAAAAAAAAATATTCATTATTCTAAGACAGAAGTAATATATTTTCTCTGACATAAATTTATTAATTTTAGTTTTCATAGACAATTGGGGATATCAATATCATAACACTTCAGTAACATAAATACATAAACCAGAAAATTTTGGGGGTAATTAGTTCATCCATAAGTTATACAAAATCCAAATTTTGGGGGAAACTAGTTCCTCCATAAGTTATACAAAAACCTATTTTTATAGGGTTTAAGGTTCAGGGTTTAGAGTTTAAGATTTAGGGTTTAAGATTTGACAAATTCTTATAAGCGGCCGTCGCACCATGTGCGGCGGTTCCGCTGCTTCTCGGCCTAACCTGCTATGCTACATCCGACGGTGAGATCCACCTTCCCCTCTTCCCAGATCGCTGCCACGTGTCACCTTAAAAAAAAAAAAAAAAACTCCATTAACTTTAAAATGCTACTCAGAAAAAAAATTTAAAAATACTGTTGTGTTCGTCTCGACGAGACGAATAAAACTACATAGGTCATGATATGGTTTGATTTTTTTTTTTTAAAAAAAAATTTACACATAAAAAGTTTGAGGTGCTTTGCCAGATGAAAATGTAACACTCTGTTCTGATAAAAGTAACACTTTCATCTTCAAAAAGTAACACTTTTCTACTGTCAAATGTTACTTTCTCAATAAAAAATTGTTACATTTCATATATAATGTTACATTAAAGAATATAAACTGTTACAATTGAGAAAAAAAATATTACATTCATTTTTTATAAAATGTAACATTAGTTTAGTTGTCAATCCTATGTTATTTTCGGAGAAAAAAAGTGTTACATTTGAAAAAATGAGTGTTACATTCCCTTATAAAAAGTGTTACATTAATTTAATTGTCAATCTTTATGTTATCTTTATCTATTGTAGCAAAATTGTGGTACATTTTTTTTTTAAAAAAAGTGTTACATTTGAATAAAAAAAGTGTTACATTTTGTTATAATAAGTGTTACTTTTGTTGAAGGCAAAAAAGTATGGGTGGTACATTTGAAAAAAAAGTGTTACATTTGAAAAAAGAATGTTACATTCCTTTATAAAAAGTGTTACATTAATTTAGTTGTTAATCTTTATGTTATTTTTGATCTATTGCATCAAAGTTGTGGTACATTTTTGAAAAAAAAAGTGTTACATTTGAAAAACAAAAGTGTTACATTTCGTTATAAGAAGTGTTACTTTTGGTGAGAGGAAAAAAAGTTGTGGGGCAAAAAAAAAAAAAAGGCAAAAAGGCCAAAAAAAAAAAAAAAACGCGGCTCGGCTCCTGGCGCCGTCGCACGCCGTGCGGCGGCCGCACAGGAGAGTCGCCCTTAAGATTTTCGGTTTAAGGGTTAAAAAGTAGATTTTTAATGAGAAAATTTTGGGGGAAACTAGTTTCTCCATAAGTTATAAAAAATCATATTTTTATAGGGATTAAAGTTTAGGGCTTAGGGTTTAAAGGGTTAAAAAAACAAGACTTTTTATAACTTATAAGGAACTAGTTTCCCCCAAAACCAACTCTTTTTAATAACTTATAGAGAAACTAGCTTCCCCCAAAACCTACTCTACGTAAACAACTACTAGTATAATCAAATGTGAAGAATTGAGATTTAGATCCAAAAATAAGCTCAACGGAAATTTGTGATCAATATTTCAACAGGAGGTCGTAATTTAAAAATAAAAATATATTTAAGTGTTTTTTCTTCCCTCTTGAAGTCTTATGTATCAAAATCTGCATGAGATCTGATAGTTGTTGAACTTACAATTACGAGAGGTAGTATCTGAGACCAACTCTCAGAGTGTATAAAATTATTTAATAATTTGACTCAATTATTTAATCTTAGATTAAGAAAGACCGTTGAGATGTGTGGCTTAAAAGCAAATTAATTGAGTTTATAGATCTACAGTATAATAATTGTTTCAAAACTCTAACTAATAAATTTAACTGACTTAATAATTGAAGTTCTAATCAAATTAGAGTTTCAGTCTTTAACCACCGTTATGTCCGTAAATTACAAATAAGCCCTCTGCAGAGTTGACTCCAATGGCATTTTCCGTAGAGCAATGCTAAGGGTACAAAACAGAGTGACAAAATCTTCCTCACAAAATAAGATGTCAATTTTTTATTGGTTGTATCGATAATGGACCCACCACTCTAATTAAAAGCGCCAATAACATCATTACTACTAAGATTTTATGAACAAGATTTTGTAATTTTTGTTGTGTCCCTAATATTATTCTTTTGCGTATATAAAAGAAAAGATTGGGGGCATTTTTGTCATAAGAGTTTCACCTCCCTCCTCTCCGATCCGGACTCCCTTCGTCCCACTTTATCTATCCCTCCAAAACGACCTGACCCAAACCTATTTTCTCTTTCTTTCACATCAATCAAAACATGAAGAACAGCAGCCAGGTTCAACCTGAACGGATGAGATTCCTCGTGTTAACACTCTTCGGTTTAATCGCCGGCGCTCTTCTCATCTCCACCTTCATCAGCGCCGGTAGTACCTCCGCACTCTTCTGCAATCTACGCGGCGGCTTTCCGAGATCCCAATCGACGGAGACGATGCATCTCAACACTATTCTCCATTACGCCACTTCACGGGTTGTCCCACAACAATCTATCCACGAGATCAGAGTCTCCTTCGACGTCCTCCGATCTCTCGGCCCCTGCAACTTTCTCGTCTTCGGCCTCGGCCATGATTCGCAGATGTGGGCCTCGTTTAATCCACGTGGCACCACGCTATTCCTTGAGGAAGACCCCAAGTGGGTCCAGACTGTGTTGAAAGACGCCCCTAACCTTCACGCGAAGACCGTCCGGTACCGGACCCAGCTCTCCGAAGCCGACCATCTCATGGCGACGTACCGTTCGGAGCCGGACTGCTCGCCGGAGAAATCGTTCATACGCGGCAATGAAAAGTGCAAGCTGGCATTGACTGGGCTACCGGCGGAGGTTTACGATACGGAGTGGGATATAATCATGATTGACGCGCCTAGGGGGTACTTTGCGGAGGCGCCGGGACGGATGGCGGCGATTTACTCGGCGGCGGTTATGGCTCGGAACAGGAAGAAATCCGGTGTGACGCACGTGTTCTTGCACGATGTGGATCGGAAGGTGGAGAAGGCTTATGCGGAGGAGTTCTTGTGTCGGAAGAATCTGGTGAAGGCTGTTGGCAGGCTTTGGCATTTTGTATTGCCGCCGGCGGCCAACATCACCGGTGGTGGCGATTGGTTTTGCTAAGTTCAGCTGCTGAGGTTTACTGTTACGGCGGTGATTATCCTTTCCCCAGTCTTAATTTTTCAAATTTTAAAATTAAAAAAAAAGAAACAATATTTATCTAATTCCCCCTTTTTTTCAGTTTTTTTTTTTTTTTTTTTTTTGTTTAGGATAGGATTTACGTGGGGGATTTTTAGGAATAAGAAATTTGTTTTTGATGATCATTAGATATCATATTCCTATTCTTTGTCCTGCATACATTTTACTGAATTATTATCTAGTAGATGATCATTGGTTATGAAGATCACATGGTATTATTCGTTAATTTTGATTTTAGAGTTGGTTTGGGGGGAAACTAGTTCCTCCATATTTTATAAATAGTCCACTTTTAACCCTTTAACCCTAAGCCATAGTTATAAATCCCATCCCGTACCGGTCCGTACCGGCCGGTACGTCCCGTCCCAGTCGAAAACCGGTGCGGTACATGTATAATTCCGTCTCAGTTTCTGTACCGCCCTGAACCGCCACGTACCGTCCAAACCGGTCTGTACCGGACCGAACCGGCCGAGATGGTTGTCCCAGTCGGTACGCGAAAAGAAAGACTTTTAAACCAATTTTTAATTGTCGGACCTAATAAAAATATATTCAAACTTGATTTTTTTATATATATAAAAAAAAACCATGCCCTAGATTTATACTTCACGATTAATCAACATCTATTCACCGCAATAGAACTTTCAAAGCCATTAAGTCACTAAACAGGAACAAAGCAGCGTGTGTAGTCAAAGAAATTGAAGCTGCAGATCAGTAATTTGTAAGCAATCTAGACTAAACTTATGCTAGTATTGGTATAGTTTGATGATAAAATACAAGTTTCTGTAATTTTTTGTTGAACATATGTTATATATATATATATAATTATCTTAAAAATTACTATAAAGTGCGGTAAATCTGATATGGTACACCGGTACGTTCCAGTACCGGTATGTCCCGTCCCAATGGCAAAACCGGAACGCTGTCCGGGACGGTATTTATAACTATGCCCTAAGTGTCGCGCCCCGTACCCGTGGTCCTACATGGCCCCACGCTCGGGACGCGCACGGAAGACGTCATAAATCACATTTAACAAAAACTTTTCGAAAACTATCATAAAGATAAACGAAATCCACTTTGGAGTGCAAAACCTCCACTTAACTTTCAAATAACTTTCACAACTAAAATACTTGGCCCGAAGGCCTACATTAACTTATACAAAAGAGTGAACACCAGCATTATCCAAAATAGGTGTTACAAGATCAAGTCACGGATACACTACCCATTAAGGTTATACATTTACATAATGTAGCCTTTACAAACATACGCCAAAAGAAATTACCACCTCGACGCCTTCCTTGTGATAAGTGACCTATCCCGGATGCACGCCCTTATCTAAAACAGTAAACAAATAAGGGGTGAGATAAAATCTCAGTAAGCTACTAATATGCAACTACATTTCATGCCAACATGATAATCACAAAGGAACAATCAATAGGCAGTCACATATGCATATAACACAAAAGATACAGTCCACTCATCACATAACACATAATGCGGAAATAAACACTCATAAGTGGATACTGAGCCAAGGTTCTATAAACGGAACACCATCCTTTGAGAAGAGTCCGTTGAGCAGCATGAACGAGCTGAAGCCGGTTCCGGAACCAAGTAACAACAACAACCAGAAGTGGGAGAAACAACACATAGTCATCCCCCCACGCGAATAGCTAGAATACTCACCGAAGGAGCTAGCTCATCCCAACCACGATCACGGGAAGGGGCATCCCACTCAAGGCCACTGAACATGGGGAAACTGGGTTACCAGTGAAGTACATTATACTGGACTCGGCTCGTGCCATTATAATATACATCACTGCCCAAAACAAACACAACAATGCCAGCTGGACTCTATACAAGCACATAGTAATAAATACTCGCTTGAAACAACAAGGGGCATTGATTCTAAAGTAGGGAACCAAGCCAAATTCAACACAAAGAATTCAAACTAATTCTCATGAAGAGATCAATCAATACAACATCACACTTGAAGTTACTCAAAAAGAGCACAGTGGTTACACACCTTAACACATTACAAACATGGTCACGAACGGACCCAAACCAACACTCCCAACCAATACTTAGACATTTCATTTAATAAACCCGCTCATCTCGGAGTACTAAAAAGGAGCTTTAAAACGATAGCTTACACAACTAAAACGGAGTCCGGGTGAGAAAGTTATGACTTTCCGAAGATTGAACGAGGAACGAGAAATTATCAGAACAGGGGAGGGGAAGCGCGCGCCTCATACAAAGGGGGTGCGCACGCCTCCTGATATCAGAAGGAACCTTAATCAAATGGGAAGCGAGGATGCGCACGCCTCCCCAAAAGGGATGCGCACGCCTCCTTAGACCAGAAGGACATAGCCAAAAGGAAGATTGAGGGTGCGCGCGCCTCATTCCAGAGGAAGCGCGCGCCTCCTTCGACGCACAGAGAAATCTGCAGAAACTCCTATGGGTTCTTCCCAAAATTCTTACCCAAATCAACCCAACTTTACACCCCATTAATTCAACCTTTCTATTTGCATACCCAAGCACTCAACATGACATAGGAGTCTATAAGAACTCAAACAACATCAACTAAGGACCCAATCCAAGGTTTAAAGCTCAACATTTCCCAAAATTCACAAAAATGATCAAAGATACAAATCAACATTTAAGTTCACAACTAAGCATTAATTCATCATCCAATGTTCACACAAAACATAAATGACCAATTTTAAGCTAAAGAGGGGCTTAGTAACTTACCTCAAAGGAATTCAAACTCAACCAAATCAACTTCTAATGAGCTTCCCACGAACCTAGCGGCGATCTAGACATTTGGTATAACATGAACAATGAGAGGAAATGGGGGGAAGATGAATGAAATGAAGAGAGAAGGAAGAAGAGAGTTTTACCTTCAATGCCCAAGGAGAGAGAGAGAAATTTCTGAGAATGAGGAGTGATTGAGGGAGGGAGGTAATGTGAGGTGAGGGAGAAGGTGAATAATTCAAAAACTTACACTCAGCCCCCTCCACTACTACTTACACCAAAAACTAATACTTCCTACTACCAATTAAGACCCAACAATTCTATACTAGCACAAAAATCAATTAAATGCTAGGCATAAAGTATTATAACACACAAAATGCACACCTAAACTTTTAATTAAATGAATACTTAAATGAACAGTTAAGCAAGTAAACAAACAAATAAATAATTATTTATACTAAAAAAATAGGGACGGGGTTTCGGGTCGTGACACTAAGCCTTAAACCCTAAAGGGCCTAAACCCTAAACTATTACTCCCTCCGGTCCAAAATATCTGTCACTTTTGGACCAAAATTTTGGTCCAAAATTGTAACGCCCATCCTTAATCTCGTTAAATATTTGACTTATTTGTTAAATTCTTGACTTTCTTGTTAAATTCTTGACTAGCATATTTATATGCTATTTTATTTGAGTTAATTATTTAATTGCTTTAGAAAAGTTAAGGTGGTTAAATGTCAAAGTTGAAAGTTTAGGGGCCTTTTTGTCAAAGTTAGAACTTGAGGGGCCTAGTCGCAATTCTTGGAAAGTTCCAAGTATATCTTGTTTTGGTTTGTTCCTGGGAAGGCATTCTTCCCCAATTCTCAGTTACTTCTAGTTGTTTCTCTCTGTTTCATGAAGGGAGTTCAGTTTTACCCTATTCTCGACTCCTCGAGCTTAATTATCCATCTGTTCGTGATTCCGGTCCCGGATAAATATTCGTGGCGTTGAATAGAGCGTTCCAGGCCGATCAGAAATTTATTTGGGTAACTTTGATTTCGGACTAGGTAAGCTATTGACTCCCCCTTACTTGTAATAACATGCATATATGTTATTCTTGATACTTGTTCTTGTTAAAATTGTGTTTTGGGCAATTTTTGTGATACTTGTAAAATTAGGACGAAGGGAGTATTTCTATATGTGAATACCCCTTTCCGATGAAGCGACGCATGGGAAGTATCTTGTGATTATTTTTATTTACAAAAGGGAATATTCATAACGACATTAAAATTATGAGAGTCGCCACGCCGTTTTAATTAAAGCCAAAACATTGAAAAAAGCATTTTAGTGGGTTCGGGGGTCAAATTACAACAAGAGAAGAATATTGAACGTTATCACTACTATTGCCTGAATTGATCGGTCTTTCTATCATGATGCGGTGTATGTAGTGTGTTAGTGATTTAGACCGGATCCGAAGATTGCCTACGTTCCTCTCAAATGTGAGAAGCTCAGGTCAGCGTAGTTCGCAGAGAATTTAGAATAGGCAGAAGAATCGGGATCATGCATAATGAGGGGGGAATTACCTAAAGTTTAGGGTTTAGAAATAGTTCCTAGATCATCATCGGGTTGATGAACCTTAGATCATCATCGGCTATGAAATAACATGTAATTATGAAGACCGCAACCCTAAATATAGCATAAATAAGGTTTTAATCTATGAACACGAAGAACATGCGAAGAACACATTATGAACATATGAATTAACATGCAAAGCATATGAAGAAACTATGAATAAACATGTAAGAACATGAATATCAAAGATCTATATTAAAAATGATGCAAGAACATGAAGAAAAAGTTAGAAAACTTACCTATGTTGGCAAGAAATAAACCTTGATCTTCTTGAGTGTTTGAATGCTTAATTAGGGAGCAAATTGTGTTTAAGAACTCTAAAATTCGGACTTAAAGCTCTCAAACTCGGGCCCCTTAAACCAATAGGCTGAGATTGGTTTATGTAGTAAACTGAAGGGAAGATCTGACGGTCAGGATCATCCGGGACGAGGTTGTCCGCCTGGCCATGATTGAAGACGGTGACAATGTTGGCCGCGTGGCCAAGGTCGGAGGCGCAGCAAGGTTGGCCGCGTGGCCAAGGTTGCGGGCTGACGTGATTCCTAAGCTAGGGTTTCTGCATGGTTTAAGGAAACCATATTTTGACCATATTTAGGGTGTTCTAGAATAATGAGACATATTTTGGGAATCCAGGACAAGTCTTTGCAAGGTTTCTAATTCCTATAAAGTCCTTGTATATTTGGGAAAGCCCTAATAAACTCATTTTCAGATCGGGTACTAACAGTAGCCCCTCGGCGACGCTTCTTGCAAGGCAATGGAGGGTCGACAATAAAAGAAGGATCCGTTCTGGAACATGAGTTTCAAAACAGATGAAAGGATCGATGGAACGGCTGAACCTTGGCAGGCGACCTACGTATTCACAGGGGAATCAAGCCAAACGTAGTTCAAATCTGATGGGAAATTGGGAATGATTGTCCACTGGTGGGGAGCAACATCTTCTGCTGGGGAGAAGTCTGATTTGTGGGAAAATGCATTTGCCGTGGAAAATGCAACTGCAGGGGATGAGAGATGACCATGTCGGTCGGGTGGCTGAACCTTTTCAGGTTTCCTACGTATCCTTGGAGGAATCAAGCCGATCGTAGTTCAGATGGGATAGGAAATGACCAAGGCGGTCGGGTAGCTGAACCTTTTCAGGCTTCCTACGTATCCTCGGAGGAATCAAGCTGGTCGTAGTTCGAAGGGGATAAAACGAGACATCGAACTTCTGCTGAGGATAACAAACCTACGGACCCTATCATGTATGAAGACTGAACATTCGTTAGGGAAACGAGACATCAGACTCTTGCTGGGGATAACAATCCTACGGATACTATCTTGTATGAAGAACGAACATTCGTAAGCAAATGACGTTATTTGGGAAAAATAAAGACTACGTCGTCTAAATAATCCCAAGATGGAATGGTAAACGCAATTAGGATCGCCCGGGTTCCTGCCGATCGCGCTAAAGTAATAGATGCTGGATCTCTCGCAATTAGAAACGTCAGGGTTTCTGCCAATCACGATCGATCCAATGTGCGTATGACATAGAGGCGCCGAAGTCTCTGTAATCATACGAATCCTAAGCAAATGTTTGGAAATTTTAAACGCAATCAGAAACGCCCGGGTATCTGCCGATCGCGTTAAAATAATAGATGCTGGATCTCTCGTAATTAGAAACGCCCGGGTCTCTGCCAATCACGATCGATCTAGGATGCGTATGACATAGAGGCGCCGAAGTCTCTGCAATCATACGAATCCTAAGCAAATATTTGGTGAAGAATGGAAATTTTAAGGGGCTTTCCGTACCCAAAGGTAACGAATATCAGTCAAAATAGTGCTAAGGGCACCTAAAATGAATCAAAGGAAAGATCAGGGGCAAAAATGGGATTTTATCTGAAGAGACGAGGTTGGCCGCGTGGCCAAGGTCACTGAAGTGCAATAGTGGCCGCGTGGCCAAGGATGCTGAGTGGTCAGATCTCCTTCACGCGGATCGCTGATCTAACGGCTGGGATCGCGAGGACAGAAGTGGCCGCGTGGCCAAGGTTGCCGACGGGCTGACTCCTTGGTCACAGCGCCAGAAACTCTTCCTCTTCTCCTTCTTTTCTTCTTCCTTCTTCTTCCTTCCACCATTGTTGAGTTAGAGAGAGAGAATTCGAGCTTTAGAGAGAAAAGGCTTGGATCTGGTAATTTTTTGAGGATTTTACTTTGAATACTTCGGATAACATGTCGGATTGGATTAACGAAGCCTTGTCCGGGGGTTTTCCGGGCCAAGGTGGATATGTGCCTCCACAACAAGGACAAGGACAAGAACAATGGCATGGCGATCCTCAAGGTGAGGGCAATGTACGGGCTGACCCAGGAGCGGGTTTTGAAGCGGCACCCTTGATACCACGGGGCGGTTTGAGACCACGAGCGGCGACTCGGAATTTTCGCGACGGCCTTCTTCGGTCAACATTTGATCAAGACTATGATTTCTACATCGACTCGGAGCGTCACTGGTCGATGGGCCTTCCGGAGACACGAGAGGTAAATTTCAAATTTTCGCTCCTCTCATTTTCACATTTTTCGCACTTTTGTACAAAATATATATTGCTAGAATCATAATTTGCTAGAAATGTAGATTGCTATAAATGTAAATTGCTAGGAGTGTAACATACCTGTGCTGTGTTTACCTGGAGAGGATCAAGGCTCGTGGGTCCACAGTGACTGTGGGCAAACTGTGGGCGTCTCTGCCGGAGGGACCGGGCGGTTTGCGTGCTCGGATCGAGGCTATGGGGTTTGGCCCATTTTTTGATAGTGTCCGCACGGTTGGGGGCACTCTGAAGGTGGCGGCGGTGATAGAGGTGTGCAGGGAGTTCTGGTGGGACACCACCCATACTTTTCATCTCAGTTGGGGAGAGATTACCATCACGCCGACGGATTTTGCGGCTATCACGGGGTTGAGGTTCACTGCTACCCCTTTGCCTTTTGATGAGAGCTTGGCGGAGCGTCGGGACTATAGGCAGGCTCTGTTGGGAGTTGACACTGATCTGGGAGGAGGTGTCGAGGGTTATGGAGTGGAGGCCGGGAAGGTGAACCGTTTGGTGGAGATGGCTATTGAGGCCTTCGGTAGGGGAGAGTATGATTTGGATTGCTTGGTCCGGCTGTTCTTGTGGTACAGCTTTTCAGAGATCTTGTTTCCCAGTGGGGCTACTGTCTGCAGGTACTCACTGCTAGGGGCTTTTGTGGACTTGGACCTCGTCGGTGGGATTTCTTGGGGTGGAGCCGGTTTGGCTGAGATTTACCGGGCATTGGATCATTGCTCGAGGGCTAGCTCGTCGGCCTTTGACGGGTTTCAGTTCGCCTTTGAGGTATGCTCTTGACTACCCTTCTTTTCACTTGTTGAGATTTCTGCTTTATCTTTTGGTCTGAAATGTCTCTTTCATTGTATGCACAGGCTTGGGTGTACGAGATCTTTGGTGTCGCCCCTTTTCAGTTGGTGATGAGTGCCAACAAGGTCGTCCCTGTCATGTCGTACTGGTGCAAGGGCAACAGGGCTCCTCCCCGCAGGAACCGGGACAGGAAGACGGTGGATGCTGCTGATCTGAGGAGGGTGTTCGCGATGTCTGAGCCTGTCGGGGTTAGATTTTACCCATGGAGTCCGGCCAATGAGGCGTCGGTCGGTCCCTTTGTAGTGGAGTTGATCGCTTCTAGGGTTCTGCTTGTAGGTGTCACCGGGGATGCCATGTATCTCGGAGAGAGGGTGGTTCGTCAGCATAGGGCCGGCGCGTTACCGTGGGCTCCTTATGATCCTCCTCGGGATATGCTCCGTCCCGCGAGGTTGGCAACTTTCTTGGCTCCTACTCCGGCAGAGCATTACAGGGGGAGTGACGACTATGCCGGCTATGTGCGGACTCGGCTGGTCAGTCTACAGGTACGGGCTAGGATGTTGTCCGGAGAGGGGTCGAGCTCGGCCCGTTATGTAGGTAGGAGTCGGCCTTTGGTTGACATGCCCCTTCGCTCGAGTAGCGTGAGAGTGATGAGGGGCGGCCGGGAGGTGGAGCTTAGCTTGGAGCCGACTGATGCAGATCTTGTTGATGAGACATTCATTCCTCCGCCCGACGCTGGGGTATGGCTTTGTGATTTATATTAGTCATGTTCGCACACACTTATTTCTTTCTGTATCACAATCTCTATCTTTGGACCTCTTTCAGGTGACTCGGGAGGCATATAGCCGTTCAGCTCGGCGGGAGAACGTGTTGATGCGCTTACTGAGGGAGGCGTACCATTCATGTACTTGTCAGAGGGACGACGTTGCGTCACCCCAGCGTCGTGAGCGGTCTCCGAACGGGTCGGGTTCTTCTCACACTGGTGGTCGAGCGGTCCGGGGACGGAGTTCGGGTGCCGGTAGCTCTCGAGCTTCAGCGCGGCGTGGAGACACCACGGAGGAGGAATCTGATTAGGCCGGGCCCATTTTTTTTTATTTCCCTATATTATTAGCTAGTAGAGAGCAGAGGGATATGTATGTATAGAACAGATATTCAAAATGCATGTATGTATATTATGTTCTAAAATGCAATTTTATTGTGGGAGCCTACTTGTGCAAACTAGTCGTTTTACAAATGTTCCTAATTTTATACAATGCATGAGCCACGGGACGGGGCAGGTACGTAGTTGCATGGATCCGTTATGGAGTGGGAGGAAACAAACTGGATTTCTGCATGGAGCAATGTTGGCCGCGTGGCCATGGCAAGGCCCGGATCAATGTTGGCCGCGTGGCCATATCTTCCAAGATCACAAGTGGCTGCGTGGCCATGTCTGTAGTCGGCTCTGCTTTTCCTTTTCCTGGCAAGAGTGGGAGTCCGTACCCTATTTAACGTATCAGCAACCTTTTGAGCAGTTTTTTGAGTTCCTTTTAGCCAATTTGCTTGCTCTTTGCCATGGATCATGAGGCTAGGATCACAAGCCTTGAGAAAAAAGTTTTTATAACCTCTTTGGAGAAGTGGGTTGCCAAACTTTCTGGTTCTAGTCGTAGGAAACTTGATGAACGGTATGGGGTAAAGTGTCTTTGGTCACTTTTGCACATGAACTCCAACACCAACCTTTTGCAAGCCTGTGGGAAATTTTGGAATGATACCCTCCATGTCTTCAACTTTTCATTCAACGAGATGACACCCACTTATGAGGACATCGCGGCACTATGTGGCTACGAAGGGAAGGGTAAAGTTTCCTTGCCTTTTGACTTTGTTTGCTTGAGGGACAAGTTGATGACCTTTGGCGTGTCCGTGGAGGACTTTGATAAGTATGCTAGGGGCGGCTATGTTAACCTTTCTTGGATGCCACAACACTTTATGCACATGGACGTGGCTTCTGACCGTTCTTTGGACCATCTTGCACTATGTCCGTTTGCCTCTATTATTTTCCCTTCTGAGGTTGGATTTGCTAGTGAGGGGTGTTTGGGCATGGTGAATTCGGCTCGTCTAGGCTATGACATTGTGCCGGCTATCCTTGGAGAGATACTCTGTGGGATTCCCCATCTCGCGGCTTATGGTGGGATGCCTTGTGGTAGTGATAGGCTTTTGACCATGTGGTTGCAAGAGAGGCTTCGAGTGAATAAACCGGCGGCTTCTCTGAAGGTGGCCCCATGGATGCACCGTATTAGGAGGATGGCGGAGCGGTTTGAGGGTATGACTCTCAAAGGTTGGGAACATTATTTGGCAGAGATGGTGACTGATGACATTCAATGGGTGGTGCCCCATTGGCACATTCATTCTGTGAGGGAGAAGCAAGTAGGACTTCACATGATCAAAGTTCCGACACTCTCTGGGACTACCTTTTACTACCCCGCTAGAGTGCTCCGTCAGTATGGTTTGGCGCAGACCATCCCAGAGGGTTGGGACGAGGAGAGAGATGATTTTCCCTTTGGGATACTCCATTTGGATGATAGTGCCTCGGTCTTTCTTTCTCAGATGTGGGGCGAGGCCAGTTTTAGTCGTAGGACCTTCATCACACGCTCTAGCAACACCTTCCTGTCACGCGAGTATTTGGATTGGTATATGGGGAGACTTGGGCATGCGGAGCAGACTCTAGGGACCCTAAGGGGCATTATCTTGGGATCCTGTGCTCCGAGTTTTTCGTTGAGAGTGAAAGAGGCGGTGGCTTATGAGATGAGGATGAGTAAGAGCGTGGCTAACGGAAGCGGAGAAGAAGTGGGGACGTCAAAGAAGAGGAAGGGCGAAGAGGCTCCTAATGGCAAGGCTAAAGGTGTTAGTGAATTTGAGAGGAGATTTTGTGAGAATCCTAACAAGAAAGTTCGCCGTGGACAAAGCAAGAAGAAGGAGACCGAGGGCACAAGCGGCTCTAAGGGGTAGTTCCGAGCATTCTTCCCATAGTCGTTGCAGACACATTAGTTTTAATTTATGTCTTATTTTACGCTTTAATCTAAATTTCAGAATAGGTTATTTATTCAAAAAGTATGTCAAGCTTAGACTCATCAAATAAGTGTTAACATGCAATGACTATGGAAATAAAAGTTTTTGCTTTCAGAAAATACAACTTCTATCTTTATTGCTTTGTGAGAGGATTTGGATGTTTATTTGTTTTTTTAGACCGCACCTTTTGAAAGGCTGCCTACGTTCCCCTTTTACAAATAGGACTAAGGGGCTCAGGTCACCGTAGTTCACTCCAGTCGGACTAGAATGATTTTAGAGGAAGGGAAGATAGAAGGGGGAATGCTCTAACTTTTGCCTAGACCGCCCTTGCGGGTTTTCGATCTAGCGAGCTTTGTACGCACCCTTATTTTGCATAGACCGCCCTTTGCGGGTTTTCAGTCTATCGGGCTTCTTTTTGCGTAGTGAACACATTTTTTTTTTTTTTTAGAGAGGGGGGTTGTACTAGTCGTAGTAGCGTCTGAGCTTGCTGATGTTGACTGGTTCCTTGAGTGGGCTGCCATCCAAATCTGCCATTCTGTCTAGTCTTGTGGCGCGCCTCGAGCTTTGGTCATTGCGTCGACGTGTTGCTTCAAATCCCCTATTTCTCTTGAGATGTCTTGAATCGTTTCTGCAGTCAGGTGCGAGAGTACCTCTGGGCCGTTCTTCACATAAGGCTCGATTTCGTAGCAACCGAGGAGTTCTAAGTTTTCGCTTTCCCTATAGAACCAAAATCCTCTCACGCAGGTGAGCATGTTCTCGTCCATCAAGCCTTGGATTCTCCTTTGTAGAGCGACACAGTCGTTGGTGTCGTAGCCTTCGTCTTGGTGGTAAGAGCAACTTTTGGTAGGTTCAAATGGTTGAAGGGGTGGTAATTCGGAGAGGAGTGAATGTTCTCCTAGAGACTGCATCTTGCCCATTTGTCTCAGTTGGTCGAACAATTTTGCGAAAGGGGTCCCTATTCTTGTGTATCGGTGGACTGAGAGGGGGTATTTTTCCGAAAATCTTTGCAGTTTTTCACTGATTTTCTTTTCCTGGCGCGAGGGCCACGATTCTGTCGTTGGTGTTGGGATCCGAAGTTCATTCCCATGTGCCGGGTGCAGGATTGGGGTATTCGCGAGGTACTCCTTGAGGCAGCATAGCGCGAACTCACATCTCGAACTCCATTCTTGGTCGCGGGCCCTTTCTATTTCTCTGAGTGTCGGTTCCCCTACTGTTGTAAAATGGCTGAGGTATTGCAGTAACTTGATTAGTTTTTCCTTTTCGGCTTTGTTCCGAGGAGGCTGCATTCTCAACACGGCTCGAACTCGCCGACTGATGGTCCTCCACGAGGTTGTGGAGGGGGTCGCTTCTCGGTCCTCCTCGGTTGTCTCGACCTGGCCTTTTCCGTTGAAGATATCCTCGGGCTGTGTCTCCTTTGGCTCGGCTTCGATTCCCAAATTCACACTTGTTAACACCTCATCGGCAGCTTGGGCTCGAGACGCGTTTTGATTGATAACCTGTTCTGAGATTTCTTTAATGTATTCATCATTTAATGTGTCTGTGTCCGCCTCTTCTAATGAATCATTATTAACTAAGTGTATATCATTAGTTTGATTATTAGCCAATTTATCAGTTAAAAGAGTGACTATAGAGGGATACTCGGAAAGGTCGAGGGTTTCATTCATGGCAGAAGGAAAAATAGCGTTTGCAACAAGATCATAGTCTTTGGACATAATGTCGTCAGACTTAGAGGAAGACTCAAATTCAAAATGTAAAACACTAGACTCTGGGGACGGGGATTTTGGGTGAGTGACAGGAGATGCTGCAGGAGTGGCGACAGGAGAAGGAGTAAGCCCCAATGTCCCCACCATAAATTCTGGAGTAGCTATAGGTCCCCCAATGATGCACCAATTCTTGAGCTTGTCCCCCATGGGTACCACCAATGTCCTTGGATCCACGTCCTTCTCTAATTCATCCCCAATAGCGGCTACCATGTCTTCGTGCAGCCCCAGATTACCCAGATGTTGAAGCAGATATTGGCCGTCCCACGTCTCCGTCAAACTCGGAGCTTCTGCAGTTTCTGCTGTCGGCTTGTCAAGGGTTGCGGCTTCAAGTTGATCTGCCAAGTCATCTGCAACCTTGGCGGAGTACTCATGCCTGATGGTTCTAACTCTGCCCGTGGCTTTGTCATATTCCATGTAAGTCAGCTTCATGTTGGACCGATCGAATTCCACATCTCTGAAAATCTCTAACCCTTTCTGCAACTTACCGGTGTGGTCAATCCATCTCTGAAAATCTCTAACCCTTTCTGCAACTTACCGGTGTGGTCAATCCATGGCTCTGCGAACTCAAAACACGAAAACTCCTCGCCTTCCCTAACAAAGTAGCTATTCAGGGACAGGCGGTATGGCCGCATTTCAGGCTTTTTGTAGGGAAGCTTCATCCTTTTTAGCAATTCTATCCTTTGTTGCTCCATCTTGTCTTCAGGAGTAAGGGTGTATCCTAGACCGAACAACCCTCGATGATCAACCTCTTCAACCAATTCTGTGGGGCCTTGCAAGTTCTTACCTAGCCCCAGCCCCGGTATGAAGCCCATATTACGCAGTATCTTGACAACATGTGCCACTTTATCCGTTGTTTTGGTGAGGTCGATGGTGCAGATCTGTGCCTGGGCCACTATCTCAAAACCGTTGAAGAGTCTGCTCTCTTCCCCATGCTGAATCTGTAAGACAGGAACGCCCTTGGTGTCCGTCCCTTGGGCAGTTACGAGATCGCTGTAGATGATGGTCACTTCATTACCAGATTGAAACTTCACACACTGGTGCAGGGAAGATGGGACAGCGCCCGACTGATGTAACCATGGCCGGCCAAGGAGGAGTGAGAAGGTCGCGGGGATGTCTATGACGTGGAAGTCGGTCGGTAGGATCTTTGTTCCGATGGTAATGGGCAAGGTGGCTTCGCCTATCACGGCGCGGCATGTAGAGTCATAAGCTTTGATGGTTTGCTTGGATGGGCGTAAATCAACACCATGAACGCCAACCACATCCATCATCCTTGAAGGCAGGATATTAATAGCAGAACCATTATCAATGAATACACGGGGAATCTTCTTGCCATTCACCTCGACAGTGATGTATAAAGGCTCATTATGATCAACTCCGAATATTGGCTTGTCTAGCTCTGAGAATGTGATGATGTTCCCGTAGTGGATATTACCGATCATATGGGTGACGTCCTCCGGGGTAGTAGTGGATGGTACCATGATGGCGGTGAGGTTTTGCTCGAGCGTGAGGCGATGGGCTAGGGAGGAGGTGAGTAGGGACCATAGTGAAATATGGGCTTGGGTTTGTTTGAGTTGAGTGAGGATAGGGTCTTCTTTGTCTAGGTCGGCTTGCTCGGGTTCCTTCCCAAAGATTTTCTTTGCACCTTTTGGGTCGGATTGGTACACTTGAACGGATCTTGTAAGGAGACAAACTTCTGCACGTAGCTCCTCCAAAGACAATGGCGTGTCACGACAAGGGGGCGAAACTTCGGTCCTTTCGGCCTCCTCGAAGATTTCGGCCCAAGAAAGAGGTTGAGAGGGTTTGGGACTTTCTTCCTCTAGAGATTCGACTTCACTAACTAGTTCTTCTAAAGACAACAAGTAGCAGGAAGGTTCTTTATTATTAATCATTGAAATACAACCCATCTCATCACAGTCCGTCACAACAGGCTCGGCCGGATCAGTGATCTCACTAAGTTCTACCATGAGTACATTGCTAGCTACATAATCTCTAGGGTCTTCGACAACTCCCTTGTGGATGAGCTCTTGTACGGCTTTCTTGAGTTCAAAGCATTCTTCGGTAGTGTGACCGGTGCACTTGTGGTAGTGGCAAAACTTTGACAAATCGCAACCAAGGCGGGGGAGTGTAGACACCCCGCCTTGGACCTCTCACCCCGATTGCACATTTGATTTTGTGTTTCTCCCCATTTTTAGTGTTCCTCGTGAGTTCCTGTCACTTCCGTTAAGTTCCTGACTGACTTCGTTAAGTCCAGGGACTAAACTGAATAACAGGGCTGACTTTCTAGTCCATTCTGTCAAAATTGCCTTCTCTGAGTCGCGCGCCTCCGACAGGAGGAGCCAGGCGCGCGCGCCTCCCGCCCCCAAAGCAGGAAGCGCGCGCCTCTGGGCGTCAGTTACAGATTTCTGGCCAGGATTCCCTCCCTTGCTCAATTTACAGGATTTTGCCCGGGAAGGATTTCTTGGTGACTGAGTTTTGGCACCAAAAACATCCCTCTTTCACCTATAAAAACCTCTCTTTACCTCCATTTTCAAGGATCGAAAACTAGACAAAAAATCACTTTCTAAAGGTTCTCCAAGGATCTCATCAAGCAACGTTTGAAGTTCTTCAAATTGTAGGTAAAAGTCCATCTTTTCCTTCCTTGTTTTACTTCATCTCCTCTCTCTCTTTTACTTTAATCAAGTGTGCAATCACCCAAATCATTTTGGGACATGACTCTAATGATCACCTCATCTCATTGAGGTTGGTTAAGGAGTTATCTCCTACATTCCAAATCATATTTTAAACCCCCCATTTTTATGACTTAAAGAAGAAGAAGAAGAAGAAGAAGAAGAACATTTTCATTTATGTAGATTTTGATCAAGCAAGACCAACTTAAGTTGGGCGAGATGGGTGTTTCGGTACTTCCCATCTCGTAATCTAACCCCCGGACCTCAAAACAAAGAATCTCTGTTTTCGTAACTAAAACTTAGGCTACAATCAATAGGTTTTTCTTATGTTCCTCAAAACATAGGTGGCGACTCTAAAACAATCTAAAATCAAGTTAGACATCCTAGGATAACATCACGCGCCCGAGCCTAAGGCCGTGGTGTTCCCACCCGGGGTATCTACAGTGGCGACTCCGCTGGGGACATTTGAGGGTTAAACTTGCGTTCTGATCAAAATCTACATCTTTTCTGGGCATTCTGTTTCCTGATGGGGGAGGCGCGCGCGTCTGGCCTTTTAAGCCTAAGGCGCGCGCATCCCGCATCAAGGACCAGAATCGCCCACTTCTTCATGTTCTTCATCTTCTTCTTCTGTTATTCTGCACTAATCACTTCTGCAGGGGTTACAATATGAACATAGGACCAGAGCAATCCCCTGAGTCCAAAGTCTGACATTCTGACAGGTGTATACCAGAAGCGCGCGCCTCCCATAATGATTGCGCCATGCGCGCGCGTCCCACATCAGAACTCAGAGGCGCACGCTTCTGGGTTGGTTCCAGAACAGAGACAGGTTTCAGTGACTGAGCAGTACAGTGGGGTGTGGGCACAGTTGCCTGCATCAGAACAGAATTGAACCCTCGGACTGTTTTAATTTTGTGTTTTATTTACCGGTCACACGGGTGATTCGGGAGTTGTAATTTTATGTGCTTACGTGTTTTGTGTGTTTTTCTTTCTTTTCAAAAAAAAAAAAAAAAATAATATATAAAAAAAAATAAATTTTGTCACTTGTTAGACCTCACACTACATGCACATATTCCTATGAACTGCTCACTATCGAGTCGCACAAGTCCAACCCCAAACCCGTCGAGGCCCGTCCTAGAAAGTTTCAAGCTCCACCAGACCTTGGCTCTTTCGAAGCGGTAAACCTCAGCCCGTGGCGTAGTTCAAGACTACATGCCGGGGGTGACCTTTGAGCCTCATATTCAAGCCGAGCACAAACCACACAAATTCTAGTTAGGGTCTAACACTCCGTGACTCAAGTCGGTTTCCATGTACCGAGATTTCCCTAAACTAATGTCTTCAAATCATACATGCCAACTTGTTGAAAAGGACGCAATAAAAATCCGTCCCCAAAAGTGGTTATTTTGGACGAAAATAAAAATCCGTCCCCGCATGTATGCTTTACTACATTAATTTAGTCTAATCCCGATACATGTAGGATTCACAAACGTGGTGGAATCCGATGAGTATATGGGACCGCGAGATGGTCTATATACTAGTGTGACGATTCCATTATTTTCTTAGAAACCCCAAAAGGGATTCATTCCCTCCGACTTATAAAAAAAAAAAAAAGAGTCTTTTCTTATGTAGTTCGAGTCGTGTGCCCAACTGTGTGCTCTAAGCCTCTTCATGGACCGCAAGTGTTACTCAAGACTGACAAGGGCCTCTTCTGCAATATAGGTTCAATTGGTACTTACAAAGTCTACCGAGATTCAGCAAATCGGTTAGTCCGTGAAGAGATCACTCCAACAGCTCCAACCATGACCGGCAGCAGCAACACCATGTCTCTCGAACAGCTCTCAACTATGGTCCAACTCCTCCAAGAGCAAGTATCCACCCTTAACAAGGAGGCACAAAGCAAAGATGACATTTGGCAATCCCACCTCGACAGCCAAAGGGAGGCCCACGAGGCCGAAATGGAGCTAATGAAAGAAAAGCTCACCAACCTTGCCAAGGGAAAGAACAAGAACAATGATGATGAATCCGAATGGACCGAGGGTTTATTCAAAAGTCCGTATGTCAGCACCCGCACCAAAAAGATGGGGGAACCAAGTTCCGAGAACAATGAGCCCAAAATGGTGGATTCTATCATGGCCTACATCGACCAAAAATTCAATGGGCTCAACATGGGGAAAGGCTCCGACACAAGCCTTTATCAATCATCCATCCTCATGAGTACTATGGCCGCTCTTCCCGATAAGTTCAAGATGCCCGACATAAGCAAATTCAAGGGCAACTCTTGTCCTATGGCTCACATCGAGACTTATATTTGGGCAATGGTTCCAAAGAAGGTCTCCACCAAGGTGATGGCTCAATGCTTTCCCTCACTCTCGAGGGGGCGGCAAAAGATTGGTATGCTACTCTCCCGCTCACTGTCCGTCTTGATTGGGACTCCGCCATGCTTGCCTTCAAGAACCAATACCAAGGCAACACCACTCACCGGCCCACAAGGAAAGAGCTAGAGAACACTACTCAACGAGACAATGAGTCCTTCATCGACTTCACAAGGAGATGGAATGACAAACTCTCCGAAATTGTTGAGAGGCCGAACACAAAAGAGCAAATGGACATCTTTCTCAAGTGTCTCAAGATTGATCTCCGCACTCACCTAAGTGGAGCTTGCTACTCCGACTTCTCCCAAATGTATGAGGCGAGGGTACGCATGGATGACTTGCTCAAGGAGATTAAGAAGACCACTCCTACTTACCGCTACAAGGCCGCTTCCAACTCCACAAAAGAGGCCTCGGTCAACGCCGTCACTATTGACAAGGGGAATTACAAAAAGGTTCCTCCACCTCAAGGGAAAAGGCCCCGAAGTGACCGTGTGTACACGCCTCTCCAGGGCATGACTCAAACCGAAGTGTTCGAGGTCCTCAAGGCAAAGGGTCAAGTCACACCCGTGCAAGGGTACCAACCCAAGACGATCCACGACAATCATGCTCACCACAAATATTGTGGCTACCACCAATATAGTGGCCACACCACCGAGGAATGCTTCGTTCTCCGCAATGTCATTCAAGATCTCATAGATAAGAAAGAATTTGTAGTGACTAATGACGAGCATGTCAATGTAATAGAGATAGGAGAACTTGAGGGGACCACCCATTCAATCCCAATTGTGAATGGGGGCCCCAATGTTATGAATAAAATTGACAATTCTTGTTATGTAGTGACTTATGATGAGGTAATGAGGGAAGTACTAGAGAATAGGAAAAAGAAGCAAGATGGGAATGTCAATATGCTAACTCGATCCGGTCGAGTCATAGCAAGCAACCCTTCCACACCGAGCTCCTCTTCTCAAAGGCCGCAAGCTCACAACACTCCCGAAGATCCTCTACTTGTCCAACTCAAGAAAACTCAAGCCAACATCTCTATTTGGGACCTCATTGCATCCTCAAAGAAACATCGAGATCTTGTCATTCGCAATCTCGATGATACATCAGTTTCTCCCGATACTACTCCCGAGGACCTCACAGCAATGATTAGTCACATTCACTTTGGCAACGTCATCACCTTTGCCGATATGGACCTTCCACCATTTGGTTCCGACCACAACGAAGCTATTTACCTCAAGGTACGAGCAAGGGGGAGGTCCGTCTCAAGAGTCTTAGTGGACGGCGGTTCTGCACTCAATCTCATGCCTGGTAGAATCATGGGCATACTGGGGCTTAAGGATTCTGATTTAAAGCCCTCTACTCAAGTAATCCGAGGTTATGACAGCACCGCCCGTACAGTCATGGGTATGATCGAAATTGACATTGAGTTTGGGAGCATGGTCATGTCCGTTCCATTCCAAGTGCTTGATATCCCGGCCTCGTTCAACTTACTGTTGGGTCGACCATGGATTCATAGCACTAAGGCCGTACCGTCAACTCTCCACCAATGTGTCAAGATCCGAAACGGTGATGAAATAGTGACCGTAATGGCTGAAAACATCACTATCCACAGAAAAGGTGAGCCCGTCCACCAAGTTCAGCATGGTCTACCAGACTCCACTCTCTCCGGCGTCTCAATCAACGCCATTGACAAAGAAGGGGGAAACGGATCATGGACCCCCAGCAATCACAAAGTACTCCGCATGATGAGGGATATGGACTACTTCCCTGGTTTAGGCTTAGGGAAATATCAGCAAGGAATCCTACATCCCGTGCAAGTCCCATTTGTCAAGAGCACATTCGGTTTGGGGTACGAGCCTTCCGAAGAAGACTTGAAGCAAGAACAAGCAATCAAAAACGAAAAGGCCCGAGCTCGTAAAAAAGGCCGTCGTTATGAGGTCCCTAATCTAAGGCCTTACCGCAAGACGTTGAATGGTTATTTTGTCCGCCAAGGGGAAGACGTTCCATACATGATCTTTCCCGAACCATGGGTTAACAATAAGGGTGTCAAAAAGCCTGGCCTCGAAATCTTCTCCGATTGTGAGATCCAGAAATCCGAAAGGGAACCAACTCCCATGTCACCCCGTGAATGGTGGGGAAGGAAGGTGACTATAGAGTCCGAGACAGAAATCACCGTGGGGGAAGAACTGACAGATTTAGCCTCCATGTTCGAAGATCTTGCCGTAATGAACGAATGCCAAGTCAACGCCATCCATGACACCGTCATCATGAACGAGACTATCAGTGAAATCCCGCCAAGCTCCGAGCCGATCAACAATTGGTATTCAACAAAAGGGCCCGTGGTATCCGAGGAATTCTTAGTCCAAGAAATGGGTTGCATACCCCGAACAGCAACAAAGGAAGAGCAGCTTACACTTACTTTCGAGTCCGAGAGTGTCTCTAATACCCTCACCCAAGAGGATTTGGAGGCCATAGCCGAGCGTGTGTTTCCTTTCTTTGCTAATGAAAAATTTGATATTTCTGAGTACCCTGAGATTGCAAACATCATAAATGATGAATTAACTAATAATGAACTTAACGAACAAGTTAATAACGATTCAAATTATGATGAAATAGACCACGAAAACACAACATACTTAAATGAACTTGCTCAACAAGTCCGTAGTCGTGGCGAGAATGGTCCAAAGGCTGATGAAGAATTGCAGGTTGTTAATCTGGGTACCGAAGAAGAGCCAAAAGAAACCAAGATTGGAAGCTTCTTCAAGGGAGACGACAGAGACAGATTGACTGCATTACTACTGGAGTTCGTGGATGTGTTCGCATGGTCATACAAAGACATGCCGGGTTTAGACAGAAAGGTAGCGGAGCACAGGATTCCGATCGGAGAAGATGCCAGGCCAGTAAAACAGAAGCTCAGGAAGATCAAGCCAGAATGGTCTCTGCAGGTCAAAGAAGAGATTGAGAAGCTCCTCAGCGTGGGCTTCATCAAGGTTATCGAGTATCCGACATGGTTAGCCAACATTGTGACAGTCAGGAAGGCGAACGGCAAGGTCCGAGTTTGTGTAGACTTCCGGGATTTAAACAAAGCTTCCCCAAAGGATGATTTTCCACTCCCTAATATCGACATGCTGGTCGACTCCACTGCTGCCTACGAGGTTCGCTCATTTGTGGATGGGTTCGCTGGGTACAATCAGATTCTCATGGCCGAGGAAGATCAACATAAGACAGCCTTGACAACACCGTGGGGTACCTTTTGCTACACAGTCATGCCATTTGGGTTAAGAAACGCTGGGGCTTCCTACCAAAGAGCCGTGACAGACTTGTTCCACGATATGATTCACAAAGAAATCGAGGTCTATGTGGACGACATGATCATTCACTCCAAAGGGACCGATGGTCAACATTTGACCGATCTCCGCAAGTTCTTCGAAAGGCTTCGTCAACACAAGATGAGGCTCAACCCTGCAAAGTGCACATTTGGGGTTATCCGAGGCAAAGTTCTTGGTTATATGGTCACAGAAAGGGGAATCGAAGTAGACCCCTCCAAAATCAAGGCAATCATTGACATGCCTCCTCCGAAGACGCAGAAAGAGATTAAAGGTTTCATGGGCAGACTACAATACATCAGTCGGTTTGTGCACCAACTTACTTCCATGTGCGAGCCAATCTTCAAGTTACTCAAGAAGAATGTGGCTCTAGAATGGACCGACGCGTGCCAAGAAGCCTTCGATCAAGTGAAGCATTACTTGACGTGCCCTCCTGTTCTGGTTCCGCCACACAAGGAGAAACCTCTGTTGCTTTATCTCACTGTCAATGATGAAGCCCTAGGGGCTATGTTAGCACAAGAGCAACGAGAGTCCACAAAGGAGAACGCCATTTATTTTGTCAGTCGCCGATTCCAAGGAGGCGAAAAGAACTACTCTGTTTTAGAGAAGTCATGTGCAGCATTGGTTTGGGTCACTCAAAAGCTCAAATACTATATGGAAGCTTTTCCGATCAAGCTAGTAGCAAAGGTGGACCCGCTCCGCTACATCTTCGAGAAGCCTTTCATGTCAACAAGAATAGCCAAATGGTACTTCATGCTCGCCGGCTATGATATCACTTACGTCACACTAAAATCCGTCAGGGGGAAAGTGTTCAGTGACCAGCTTGCCGAATTCCCGTGTGACGAAGTGAAGGGGGAAGATGTACAGTTCCCCGACGAGCATTTAATTTGTATTGCAACCGAGGAAGACAAGTGGCAACTTTTTTTCGATGGCGCCGCCAATAAACACGGTTTTGGTATATGGGTATTGCTTGTCGATCCAAAAGACATCTACGCTCCCATTGCCATACGCCTGGAATTCGAAGCTACCAACAACATTGCCGAGTACGAAGCATGTATAGCGGGGCTAGAAGCAGCTCTCGACAGAAACGTCACGGAACTAGAAGTGTTCGGCGACTCTTTGCTCCTTATCAATCAGCAATCGGGCAAATGGCGAACCCAAGACCCGACTCTCCAACAGTATGGTCAGCACCTTGAAGAACTGGTTGAACAATTCCAAGAGATCACTTTCAACTACCTGCCAAGAGATAAGAATCGCTTCGCCGATGCACTGGCCACTATAGCTTCATTAGTTGAAATGCCCAAAGGAAAAATGGTGAAGCCTTTCAAAATTGCTCGAAGGAACAGTCCGGCATATTGCATGAGCATCGAGATCAACAAGGTTCAAACAAACTCTCCGTGGTATTCAGACATCATGAACTTCCTCAAAGACGGCACTTATCCCGAGAACATCAATAAGAAGTCTCAAGCAGCTCTGCAAAGGTTAGCCTCTCGGTACGTACTGATTGGGGACCGAGTCTATAAAAGGCACCACGACGGGATCAATCTCTTATGCGCCAATGAGACCGAAGCTCAAGAGATAATGTGTGAAGTGCACGAAGGAGAATGTGGACCCCACATGAATGGGTTTATGCTAGTCAAGAAGATACTTCGCATTGGTTACTATTGGAGCACTATGGAACGAGACTGTATCGAGAAAGTCAAAAGGTGTGCCAAGTGCCAGTTCCACGCTAATCTACAACATGCTCCACCCTCACAACTTTACAACATGGTCACACCTTGGCCTTTCTCTTGTTGGGGGATAGACATTATCGGTAAAGTTCATCCTGCCGGGAGCAATGGGCAGTCATTCGTCCTAGTAGCAGTCGACTACTTCACAAAGTGGGTCGAAGCACAAGCCTATCGAACCCTCAACGCCAAGAAAGTGGCCGAATTTGTAAAGATTAATATCATGTGCCGATACGGCGTGCCTCATGAAATCATTTCCGACAACGGCTCTCACTTCGAGAAGGAAATGGATGCGCTTTTGGTAGAATACAAGATCACCAAGCACAAGTCATCTCCTTACCGGTCCCAAGCAAATGGCGCAGTCGAAGCAGCAAATAAGACCATCGAGACCATCGTCAAGAAGATGGCCTCGACAGGAAGGGATTGGCCCGAAAAGCTACCATTAGCATTGTGGGGCTACCGCACGTCAATACGATCCGCAACAGGAGAAACTCCTTATGCATTGGTCTATGGTTCTGAAGCCGTGCTCCCTATCGAACTTGAAGTCCCATCCCTACGGGTCCTCCTCGAGAATCAAGTCAACGAGGTCAACTGGATGCAGAGTCGATACGAACAGCTAGCCTTACTCGACGAGAAAAGGTTAAGGGCACTCGAACGCACGAGGGCATATCAGCAAAGGATGACAAGAGCTTTCAACAAAAAAGTGAAGCCTCGAAACATCAATGTGGGAGATTTGGTCTTAAGACAACATCCTCCTAATGCCATGAATCCCCTGGGGAAATGGGGACCCCGATGGATCGGTCCGTACGTGGTCAAAAAGATACTAAGCGGTGGTGCAGTCCGACTCGTGGATTTAGATGGTGACCAGCTGCCAAAGGAGGTCAACCTCGACAAGCTCAAGAGGTTCTACGCTTAACAAACAAAGACCATTAAAAAAAAAAAAAAAAAAAAAAAAAAAAAAAATCCCTCGCTAGGTTGAAAACCCGCAAGGGCGGCCTAGGCAAAAATTAGAGCACGTGCAAAAAAGAAGCCCGCTAGATTGAAAACCCGAAAGGGCGGTCTAGGCAAAAAACAGGGTGCACAAAAAAAAAAATAAAAAAAATGGTCTTTGTTTGTGTGAACTACGAAGACCTGAGCCTCCCAACTGGAGGAACGTAGGCAACCTTCGGGTGCGGTCTAAAACATATCAAAAAATACCCAATTCACTTCAAATAACAAAATGCAATTTTTATTCATTCAATGAATTATTCAAACCATTACAACGGATTTATTGAGCAACAAAAGACATCAAAATATTAAATCCTAAAACAAAGTAGTCTAATTGCAATCTCTTAGGGTACTAAGAAAAATCCAATTTTCTCTTGGCTTTCAAAGGACCGCCCGATCGTCTCTCAATCCTTTTCTTCTTGGGTAACGAAGGAGCACTAATACGCACCGAAACCTTCTGTGCTGCAACACGTCTCCTAGAATAAAAGTCATCCAAAGGAGTACCGAAAGGGTCAGCAAGAATGTTACTCGAATCAACAGCAGCCTCTCTATATCTCAAAGTGCTGCTAGGCTCAAAACCCTGTCCCAACAACTCGGCACGAAGCACATCAACCCAAGTGGTGCCACGGTAAAGGGTGCCAAATAAATAATCCAAGTAGATCTCGGGAAGGAAGACACTCCCCCGATGCAGAGGAGCGAAAACCCAACGATTGCGGTCATCTCCCCAAGCCGATTGAAGCTCACTCGAGAAGTCAGGACCCATGTAAGCAACTGGACGAAGCATTCCATCCCTCGGAAAAGGAATTGTCTGTTGGCGACCAAACTGCCGCAGAACCCGCTCTGGCTGGTAAAAGGAAGAATCCCTCAAACCAGGCACAACCACGTGCTGAAAACCAAGAGTCCATTGCACAAAAGGACGAAGACCCCAAGAAGGAGGACACCACTCAATATCGACGGTCACCCGAGAGGCAAAGAATTTCTTCCAATCCTCTTCAGATAAATCCCGGATCAACAACTTCCTCCTATGAACAGCAAAAGGAGACAAATCACCATCCGGAGAATAAATTCTGAAGTGTTCTCGGAGCCATATGGTCAAGAGCAAAGGGCTTCCCCGACACATCTTGCCCGTCCTGTGTAACTCATCAAGACCATGCAACGTCTCCCCTACAATAAGAGGAATTACACTGAATCGCTGGTCCTTAGCTTGCAAAATGATCTCAGCCAACTGCGCGTCCGCAGTCCCGAAAGGTGTAACAAACAGTACTTCGCTGAAGAGACAAACAGCCATGGCATTTCTTTTGAAAGATTGAACCACCAGGTCCTCCGAGTGCAAACTAAAGAACATCGGCAACTCAGTTACGTCAATCACGGTACCGTGCAACATCTTCCTCACATCCTCAACAGGGAGATTCAGTAACTCAACCCAAGAGTCGATGGCACCACGGTGATATTTGGGGACGGCAATCCGACCGGCCAAAGGCACGCCAAGGATGGCCCCGAAATCGTCAACAGTCGGCACCATTTCATTAGCTGAAAGATTGAAAGTATGGCTGTCGCAATCCCAGAAAGCCGCGGCAGCTCTCAACAAATCCCAATCCGGTTTCAACGTCCGCAAAGTGAAAAGAATTCGGAACCCGAAGTCTTTAATGAAGGCCTTCTTGGGATGGGTCTTGAAAGAATACACAAAAGTGCCCAAGTCCTTTTCATACACACTAACGACCTTGGCGTCAAGAGCAAAAGAATTGGAAGCCATGGAAAATGTTGATCACAAGCGAAGTTAATCAATAATATGATGTTCAAAAATGGCAGAAAGGAGCTGTGAGAATCAAGTGGTCGAACAGAAGATGATATTATAGCTGTTGGAGGCTCTTTTGGTCAGCAAATACCAAGCCCGGAATTCCGCCTCCCAGACGCGCGCGCCACCCGCAGCAGTATGAAGCGCGCGCGCGTCCCAAGCCCACATAAGAAGGCGCGCGCCTCCCAGGTCTAAATCGCTTGAAGAAAAGGGCCTTGTCAGAGATCTCCAGCCTAAATCAAGACACTGTCCCGATCCTCGGACACCCAGTTGGGCACACCTTTTCTGGTCCGCCCTTAAGGCACGTCAAAAATCGAAAGCAGGATAGAAACTCCCACTCATAAGTAGGCTGTCCTCTTCAAAAATCCGAACTCCCTAAGTTCTGTCACGGGTGCCACACCCCCCTCAAAAGTCAATCTCAACACTTCATCCCCAGCAGGAACATTTTTTCTGGTCGCAGTCAACTGTGCCCGGACCCCACAATTCAAAAGTCAAGTGTGACTCCAAATGGCAAGAGACTTCAAAGCAATATTTCATCAAACGGATTCACTAACGGATTCGTCAACAAGGGTTCACCAACGGACTCATCAACAAGGGTTCACCAACGGACTCATCCAAGGGATTCACTAACGGATTCATCAAACGGATTCACTAACGGATTCATCAAACGGATTCACCAACGGATTCGTTAACAAGGGTTCACCAACGGACTCATCCAAGGGATTCACTAACGGATTCATCAAACGGATTCACCAACGGATTCGTCAACAAGGGTTCACCAACGGACTCATCCAAAGGGTTCACCAACGGACTCATCCAAGGGATTCACTAACGGATTCATCAAACGGATTCACCAACGGATTCGTCAACAAGGGTTCACCAACGGACTCATCCAAGGGATTCACTAACGGATTCATCAAACGGATTCACCAACGGATTCGTCAACAAGGGTTCACCAACGGACTCATCCAAAGGGTTCACCAACGGACTCATCCAAGGGATTCACTAACGGATTCATCAAACGGATTCACCAACGGATTCGTCAACAAAGGTTCACCAACGGATTCGTCAACAAGAGTTCACCAACGGACTCATCCAAGGGATTCACTAACGGATTCATCAAACGGATTCACCAACGGATTCGTCAACAAGGGTTCACCAACGGACTCATCCAAGGGATTCACTAACAGATTCATCAAACGGATTCACCAACGGATTCGTCAACAAGGGTTCACCAACGGACTCATCCAAGGGATTCACTAACGGATTCATCAAACGGATTCACCAACGGATTCGTCAACAAGGGTTCACCAACGGACTCATCCAAAGGATTCACTAACGGATTCATCAGAAGGTTCACTAACGGCCTCATTCAAAACATTCAGCCGGCAGGTTCACCTAACGGATCATGCCACCCCCCTCTATCAACAAAAGCCGCTCACACAGGGAGCGCACCACTATCTCTCACAATCTCAAATTCCTGCTTTCATCGAGTCCTTGCCTTTTTTGGTGATGTCCTCGGCGGGTGTTTTTAACTTTCGTCGACGCGTTTTGCTTTGCAATCCACGTCGCCGAGGGGCTCTGTAGACACCCCGCCTTGGACCTCTCACCCCGATTGCACATTTGATTTTGTGTTTCTCCCCATTTTTAGTGTTCCTCGTGAGTTCCTGTCACTTCCGTTAAGTTCCTAACTGACTTCGTTAAGTCCAGGGACTAAACTGAATAACAGGGCTGACTTTCTAGTCCATTCTGTCAAAATTGCCTTCTCTGAGTCGCGCGCCTCCGACAGGAGGAGCCAGGCGCGCGCGCCTCCCGCCCCCAAAGCAGGAAGCGCGCGCCTCTGGGCGTCAGTTACAGATTTCTGGCCAGGATTCCCTCCCTTGCTCAATTTACAGGATTTTGCCCAGGAAGGATTTCTTGGTGACTGAGTTTTGGCACCAAAAACATCCCTCTTTCACCTATAAAAACCTCTCTTTACCTCCATTTTCAAGGATCGAAAACTAGACAAAAAATCACTTTCTAAAGGTTCTCCAAGGATCTCATCAAGCAACGTTTGAAGTTCTTCAAATTGTAGGTAAAAATCCATCTTTTCCTTCCTTGTTTTACTTCATCTCCTCTCTCTCTTTTACTTTAATCAAGTGTGCAATCACCCAAATCATTTTGGGACATGACTCTAATGATCACCTCATCTCATTGAGGTTGGTTAAGGAGTTATCTCCTACATTCCAAATCATATTTTAAACCCCCCATTTTTATGACTTAAAGAAGAAGAAGAAGAAGAAGAAGAAGAAGAACATTTTCATTTATGTAGATTTTGATCAAGCAAGACCAACTTAAGTTGGGCGAGATGGGTGTTTCGGTACTTCCCATCTCGTAATCTAACCCCCGGACCTCAAAACAAAGAATCTCTGTTTTCGTAACTAAAACTTAGGCTACAATCAATAGGTTTTTCTTATGTTCCTCAAAACATAGGTGGCGACTCTAAAACAATCTAAAATCAAGTTAGACATCCTAGGATAACATCACGCGCCCGAGCCTAAGGCCGTGGTGTTCCCACCCGGGGTATCTACAGGGAGGTGTCCTTCTAATGGTTCGAGAATTTCTAACGTCACTAATGCCATGAAGATATCCACCATCGTGAGCCCTATCTTGTCACAGGCATCCATGAGCTCTAGGATACTGATCTCGCATGTTTGCACCATATTCACCCCACCCCCATTGTTAGGAAGGGGGTTACTCACCACATTAGGACCCTTCGGATTCTCAATCTTCTTGTCATTGATCAACCCTTGAACTACGCGCTTCAGTTGAATACAACCATCCGTTGTGTGCCCGATGTGCTTGTGATACTTGCAGAACTTGGAGGCGTCCAAATCGGTTCTTGGGTAGGCGGGTTGGTAATTCTCTAAAGGCTTGATAAGACTTCTCTTGACTAACACGTCAAAGACTTTCCCCATAGGCATTCCAAAATCGTCAAAGTGCTCCCTCTCTCTTTGCGGCGGAGCCCCATTCCTTGTGACAGCTTGAACATCTAGCGGGACCTCATTTTGGACCATATTCACTTGGCCGACGGCCTCCTTTCCACCCCTAGGAGGCGCAGGCGCAGTAGGAGCCTTGTAGCGGAAGGAGTTGTTGTTGTTGGTCTTTGGACTTTCCTTTGGCGGCACAATCCCAGTGAACCCTGCTTCATACCTTACTCTGGCGTCAACCATTTCCCGCAAGTCAGGGAAATAACCATTGCCGATGGCTGCTTTCATCTCAGGCAATAAACATTTGTAGAATATCTGTTTCTGTTCCTTTGCTTTTGGTGGGTATTGGACCTCGCACAACCGATGATTCCACCTCTTGTAAAAATCATAAATAGCCTCGCCGGGCTTTTGCATAGTGTTCTCAAGATCCGTTCGATTCACATGCCAATCCAAGTTAGCTTGATACTTCTCACAGAAAACAACACTAATTTGATCCCAAGTTTGCCTCTCGCCCGGTTCTAGCCCCAAGAACCAACGCAGAGCTATACCATCCAAAGTGCTATGGAATACGCGAGCCATTTGTTCGTTAGTGCAATCACGAGCCCTCATGGCCAACACATAACTATCCAAATGAGTCTTAGGACACTAGTCACCATGAAACATCGCCACTTTAGGCATCTTGAAATCTTTGGGGAGAGCCCCCACTTGGCTAGGGTTGATTGTCTTGGTAGTCGGTGCACTTTGCTTATCCACGGTCTCGATCAACTTGCGCATTTGCTCTTGCGTGGCCGTGACCACAGGGTGATTGGAGATGTCGGGGATAGATTCTGACAGAATGACGGGAGGAGTAGTGGAAGTAGTAGCAGCGGCCATCCCAATACTCAGAGGCAACGAGGGTGCGGGTAGTTTGCTAGCAGAGAGGTAGCCACCAAGCAGTTCAGGGGAAGGTTCATAGACAGCCTTGTTCTTGCTCATGGTAGTGAAACCTTGTTGGGTGTAGAGAGAAGGAGGTGGAACATTGCGGTAACTTGGGAATGGGAAGGTAGTGGCATTGGTGTTGGAGGGACAGTTGGTATTGACCTCTTCATCCTCGACATAAATGAAATTCTTACCATCGGGCACCATTCTAGTCCCCTTTTGCTGAATGTGGTCCTTCAACAGTTGGTTCTGGTCTTCCAAAGTCTTGTTGCTTTCCTCGAGATTCTTGATCTTGGCTTCGAGACCGGCGAGGAAGTTCTGGAGGCTTGGGGGAACACCATTGAGAGTAGCCTCAGTGTTGAGTTCGGCGGCACTAGTAGGAGGGACCGGGACTGACGAGGAAGCGGGAGTTGACATTGCTGAGAACGTGGACGGAACAGAAGCTTCACGTTGTAGTCGACCACCCGAACGGATCCAAACTTGCTTTGCTGAAAGGTTGAAGGCCAATGAAGCTTTTAGGAGAGGGGGAAGGCTCATGCAAAGTATATTTTAATTTACAAAAACATACATTATTTACATCCTAATTGGTTGGAAGGGGTACCCCTTTTTCGCAACTATTTAGAAGACTACGATTAGTGGAGGCCATCACTACGTCTATAGACCCCTCGTTTTTCACCTGCATTGCACACCCCCAAACGGACAATTTGGGCGAGGGTCCTATAGGGCAAGCGACTTCCACCAACCATCGGATCCTACGACTAACCCTTCCTTAAAGGCATTTAACGTGATGTCTACGTTGCATCCTACGCAAGTTAATGATGAGCGGAGATCTTGACAACAAACACTCATATCACCATGGCACGTCCCTTGTAGGGAAATCAATTTTTTGTGCACTTTCTCTCAAAAGATCTCTATTTATCATTGACTTGGGGATGACTCGACATAGACAACACGTTAATTGACTATTAAGGAAAAGCTAGCCAAACCAACCGGTCAAAACCTATGTGTGTTACCTACACTAGTGTGGGTTGACATGGGTTAGGTAAAAGGTTCCCACCGTATACGGTGAGTGGAATAGACGAGTGACTCGAAAAGAGTGCGACAGTAGCGCACAAATTCCTGCACATCGAATACTCCGGGTAATGGAGACCTGTGCAGTGCTGACACGGACTTTGGTAGTGTGAGGCAAAAAACTAATTCTTTTTAGGGAGAAAAGAGAGAAGTTTTTAATGTTAGGATGATGCAGATGCAATGCATGAGAGAGAGAGAGAGAGAGAGAGAGAGAGAGAGAGAGAGAATAATGTATAAGGGAGCATAGCAGAGTTTTGTTTGACCCTAATACTAAAGTGAAGATAACAAGGGTACATGGTACAAGGTACAAGGTACAAGTATTAACATGGCGGAGTGCGCGGGTGCATGTGTAAACATGGCTTAACTGTAGGGGGCACGTGAGAACATGGCAAGTGTGCATGTGTAAACATGGCAGGTGTGTGCATGTGTAAACATGGCAAGCATCATGATGTAAACGAAAGTTAGACCCACTAAGTTTGAAAAAGTTTCAAAGCAGTCCCCAGCGGAGTCGCCACTGTGAATACCCCTTTCCGATGAAGCGACGCATGGGAAGTATCTTGTGATTATTTTTATTTACAAAAGGGAATATTCATAACGACATTAAAATTATGAGAGTCGCCACGCCGTTTTAATTAAAGCCAAAACATTGAAAAAAGCATTTTAGTGGGTTCGGGGGTCAAATTACAACAAGAGAAGAATATTGAACGTTATCACTCCTATTGCCCGAATTGATCGGTCTTTCTATCATGATGCGGTGTATGTAGTGTGTTAGTGATTTAGACCGGATCCGAAGATTGCCTACGTTCCTCTCAATGTGAGAAGCTCAGGTCAGCGTAGTTCGCAGAGAATTTAGAATAGACAGGAGAATCGGGATCATGCATAATGAGGGGGGAATTACCTAAAGTTTAGGGTTTAGAAATAGTTCCTAGATCATCCTCGGGTTGATGAACCCTAGATCATCATCGGCTATGAAATAACATGTAATTATGAAGATCGCAACCCTAAATATAGCATAAATAAGGTTTTAATCTATCAACACGAAGAACATGCGAAGAACACATTATGAACATATGAATTAACATGCAAAGCATATGAAGAATCTATGAATAAACATGTAAGAACATGAATATCAAAGATCAATATTAAAAATGATGCAAGAACATGAAGAAAAAGTTAGAAAACTTACCTATGTTGGCAAGAAATAAACCTTGATCTTCTTGAGTGTTTGAATGCTTAATTAGGGAGCAAATTGTGTTTAAGAACTCTAAAATTCGGACTTAAAGCTCTCAAACTCGGGCCCCTTAAACCAATAGGCTGAGATTGGTTTATATAGTAAACTGAAGGGAAGATCTGACGGTCAGGATCATCCGGGACGAGGTTGTCCGCCTGGCCATGATTGAAGACGGTGACAATGTTGGCCGCGTGGCCAAGGTCGGAGGCGCAGCAAGGTTGGCCGCGTGGCCAAGGTTGCGGGCTGACGTGATTCCTAAGCTAGGGTTTCTGCATGGTTTAAGGAAACCATATTTTGACCATATTTAGGGTGTTCTAGAATAATGAGACATATTTTGGGAATCCGGGACAAGTCTTTGCAAGGTTTCTAATTCCTATAAAGTCCTTGTATATTTGGGAAAGCCCTAATAAACCCATTTTCAGATCGGGTACTAACACTATACTAGTACAGAGAACCTAGAACATGAACCTAAATACTAAATGGGTTTGCAAACATATTAGGAATTTATACTCCTACTCGTGAGACGGTAAAATAGTAACTTGATTTAAATATTATTAGAAAAATTGTACCATTATTTTTGGTACGGGGAAATGAATGGAAGTATCCCTAAATGTTTATATTAGTATATTAGAAAATTGTACTTATACTTTTTGGACGGTGAAATATTGAAATGGAGTAAAAGAAAATTATTCTATTACTTGTGGGACGGTGATAAATTAATAAAGTGTCCCTATAGAAGTGTTTTGAGCATGTTAAAATGCACTCTTGAATGTTAGAAAGTGTTAGTGGGTTTATACTCCTACACTTGGGACTGAGAATTTGTAAGTATAAAAGTCTCTGTTGAAATAAGAAAGTATAATTGAAATAAGTGATTTAAGCTTATTATATGTCCTGGGTAATGTTAAATTGTTAGTAAAAAGTTACTCCTACGCTCGGGACGGAGAATTCTAAGTCTGGAAAGAAATTTGATGTTTGCTGAAAATTGTACCAGGCGCCCGCCCACTTAGGCACCAAGTGCCCGCCCATTTGGCCAGAAGTTTTGGTTTTAAAAACGCTTGGATGAGCGGCCGCCCGGTCTACCTTAGGCGCCCGCCCGGTCCCCTGTTTCAACCAAAGTATTTTAAATCTAAATTAAATTGAAAGCTTATTCCTTGTTAAGGTATATAGCCTTAAGATAAGATGTCCTAGCAAGTGTTGTGTACCTTAGGGGCATCAGAAGTGAGTCTTGAACATGATTACTCATTAAATTAAAATGAGAACTTGAGTATAAAAGGAAGAACTCTTCTTTATGTCTTGAAAGTGCTATGAACAAGCACTTATGTGTTATGCTTGTCTTGGAACCAATGTTTGTGCACCTTGAGAGCACCAAATTAGTGTCTAGAGCTTAAATATCCTATGTAGGGGATTATGAACTTGTAAGTATGAGTTGTATAGCTCATTTACTTAATTTGAACTCGAAGTATTCTTGGTCTAAGTTTAGGGTACTACCCTAGATGGCCTAGATGAGTGTTGTAGAACACTCTAGTACTGAAAAATAGTCCCTTTGTGAACAAATGAAATGTGGACTTGAATCATAATTAAATGATAACTTGGGTATAAGAGTAGTAACTCTTTTATGTGTCTTGAAGTTAATGTTTGTGTACTTTAGGGGCACCAACTAATGTCTTGAGCTTGAATGTCCTAAGAAAAGGATTGGAAAATAATACGTGAAAGATGTATAGTTTATCTTCCTAGCTTGAACTTGAAGTATAAGATAATTAATTCTTGTACATGTTTAACCATCCAAAGAAATGGATTGAGAACTTGGATATAAGATGATAAAATCTTGCATATGTATTGAATGTCTTGAATGTCCTGAATGTCTTGAATGTCTTGAATGTCTTAAGTTGAGACAGTAACTTGAAGTATAAGACAATAAAATCTTGTACATGACTTGAACATCCAAATAATTGGACTAAGACTTGAATATAGGATTATAAAATCTTGTATGTGCCTTGACACCAATATATGTGTATGGTAATAACTTGAAAGATACTTGATGTGTATATGCAAATCTTGCATATAGTTACTTAATAGAATGTGGCTTCTTGATTTCTTGATACATGGTATGAATAACCAAAAGAGTTGGGATATGGAACTAGATAGAGAATGATTAACTCTACTACATATTTGAATTTAATACGTGTGTATTGTAAGTGCTATGAATAAGCACTAAAGTGCTAGTGATTGGTTTTAATCGTGCATATACTCAATGAAGTATATAAAGAATAAAGAAGATATCTTGTCTTGAAATGGGTTCCTAAAGAAAATAGGGACTAGTGTATTATGAAGATAAATCATATAATCGTGAATACTACGATTTAAGTTAATAAGAATAACTACAGAACACAAAATGTGTTGGAAAATGTATTCGATTACTAACGATACATATACGTGAGATATGACCGTGACTAGGTATGATGTGACCTATTCTGCTACGTATTTAGAGTCTAAGGTATTGGGCTCTATGTAATTGTAAGGGTATCGTGATAGACACTTTAATGTGTTAAACGTGATATGAATATGTACGTGCAAACTTGGCATGTGACAAAGTGATATAGAATGATATGCCCTACTACTTGTTTAAGGTCTGTTATTAATAGACTCTAACTTGGATTGACCGTGTTATATGGACACTCTACGTGCCATTGTTAGATTGATTTGTCTTCGCAATGATTGAGCACATGATACATGATTACATGGTGCATATTCTCGTGAGCACATGATACATGATTACATGGTGCATAAAGACTGGTCCACTAAAATGAGACTTAGTTCTATTCTCGTAGTTCAAGTAAACATCTACTTGTGCATTCTCGTGTGAGTCCAGCTGGCTTATTTGGTTCAGAGGGGTGTATAGGTTCACGCTTATTGCGAGGGCTGGGGCGTAAGTGATAATCGTGGGTCTATGCATTCGGTCTGTTTTTCCCTTACTACCGGCCATAGTAAGGGCTTAGCATCCTGTATTAGAGCAATACGCCTGATATAAGTGAATGCTAACTCGTGAACACCTCGTGAATCTTGTTCTTGTGAATGACACTGGTTACCGGGTCTTCTTATATACTGCATAGCAGTCTCTTGATCTTGATCGTGGTTGTCATCAGCTATACAAGCATCAACAACAATGATATTCTTGGGAGAAATAAGGAAGGATTCAGGTAATGATACGTGATAGGCCTATGTGCATCTTGGTGAGTTGGTCTAGCCTCTCACACTACTTGACTACTTGTTACCTGATCATATCTTGAGCTTGATTACTTGTTGAGTTGGCTTAGCCTCTCCTATACTTGTTACTTGATGATACTTGATATATGATTACTTGAGTATCTACAGGAATTGCGTGATAACATGTCATGTAGTCGCATGTTAATAGCTTACTGAGATTTATCTCACCCTTTATTTGTTTCCCCCCCCCCAGGAAAGCAGGGGATAGTACGCAGTGAGGCTCGACATAGCTGGGAACGTACTCCGCAGGATGTTCTTGTTTGAGACTAGTGTCCTCTTACACTTTGGTAAGGACGATGTTGTATGAGTTGTTAAACTAAGGGCTTGTTGGGGTAGACTTGTGTAGTACTTGTTGTCTCTAGACATCTCTTGATGCCAGATTATGTGCTAGGCATGTCTTCCGCTGTATGTAACCATATTTGGTTTTAATTTTCTTGGTCTAGAACTCGTTGTGAGCTATCTTAGCTCCTTATTCTTGAGTATATATATCATGTCAGTTTGTTTCTAACAGGTATTGTTCCTGTTTCCCGTTAATTTCTTGTTCCTTGTTAGTTACGCGCACCAGGTTCGAGGTTCTATTAGGGGATCCCGGGACTTGGGGCGTGTCAAAAATAATTGTCACTTTTGAGCTAAATATCTCTTTTATCCTTGCACTCTTTTATTAATTATATTAGTGAGACATTAATGTAAGAAAGTTGCACACTTAATAGTGGTAAAGTTAGAACTTTTGTCACTAAGTCATGATAATTATTACATTTCTTAAGAGTTGTGCAAATGCAAAATAAAAAAACAGTTATTTTAGACCGGAGGGAGTAATAAACACAAATGTGAAGAGGTTGGATATCCACGGCGGTATCTCAACCCAAATTTTAAAGTGTACATACACATTCAACAAATCTCGAGAAGAAATCCGCCAACATATTGGCAATGCACTTCACATGTGGAATATTAACTTCACCATTATCTGGAGCAAACGTTCGCCGATTATTTCCTTGGAAACTGCCCAACACGGACATTCAAAAAATTTCCATACAAGAAAATATACAATCAGTAAAAAATGGCAGGCTCTCGATAAAGGAGATAAATCACAGGCTCTCGACAAATGAGAGAATTCATGGGCTCCCGACAATAGAGAGAAAAATCAATAGATGAGTAATAAAATTCACCAATAATTTTACACATGGAGATGTGCACAATCATATAAGGCCATGGACAATAAGGGAGTTGAGGAGGGGGTTGAGAGGGAGTTAGTTAGTTTAGTTGGTGCAATAAGGGGTTGAGAGGAGGGGGTTGAAGGGGGAGAGGTTGAGAAGTCTCAACCGGGTTGAGAGGAAAATGAGGGGGCCTCCTTACCGATGGTTGGTCCGCCAAGCTTTTCATTTTTTCTTTTTTTTTTCTTTTTTCTGGCTTTGACAATTGTCAAGCGCTGGTTGGTCTGCCAAATTTTTACATTTTAATTTTCAACCCAATTATTTGAGCTCAATTATTTTACAACAAATAATTTTTTTTTATTTTTTTTTCGGCCAAAATTCATCATTTTTTCCCTCTATAATCTGATATAATTTTCGTTTGATTTGGACACCGAAAAAAAACCCTCTTTTCTCTTTAAAAATTCTCTAATTATCCTTTTTTAATTAAGTGTTAATTAAAAAAAATAAAAAAATCTCGAATTTATAATAATAAGAATAATTATTTATTTTTTTAATTTAAAATGATTATTATTTTTATTATTATTAAGATTATAAATAAAATAAAGATTATAAATAAAATAAAAGTGGTGGGGTATAGAATGATGAGTTGGGAGGAGTTGAATTTTAAACTAAACTAGCTTATTGTGGGGGATGTAGTTGAGAGGGTAGTTGAATGATTAAGTGGATGGAGAGAGAAGATGAGGTGTCGTGATATTAAGGTAGTTGAATGTTTTTTGGTAGTTGGATTATTGGACCTGGTCTAAGGAAAAGAGATTTGAGTTAGAATTATTATGAAAAAGCAAGAAATTTCTCGTAATTTAAATATTAATCACTAATACTATTTATGATTAATGTTTAAATTACAAAATTAGGAAAAAGCAAAATCTGAAAACCTTAGTAAACGCAGACTGACTCAAGTATCATTGATTTAAAGATCATGCTCCGTTAGTTAGTACACATATTTTGGGTATCAAATTATAAATGCATTCTTTCTGTCTTATAATATACGTTATTTTTTATTCGTTTTCAAGCAAATGTCACATATTTAAATGCGAAAATATTTTACTGCAATTATATCATGTACAATCAAATAAAAACAATTTTTTAAATTATAATAAGTCAAATGCAACATTTTTATGTTTCTAAACCAAATTATGGCACTAATATAACAAAAGATCCACTCTACAAGGACAATTTTTTTTTACATATAATTGCTACAAAGTGAAACTCTCAAAACTCAAGTGGAAGCTACAACAAAATGGGGAATAATATTATTTACTCCCCCGTCTCAGTTTAAGGTTCTTAGTTTTTTTTTTTTTCTCTGAAGGAACTTTGAGCAATAATTAATGGTTAATCCAATTATCGTAACGAAAATGTAAAAATTGCTATTGATAGTATTTATAATGGTTTACCACTAACAAAGTTTAAAATTGTCATTACTTGCTTAAAGTTCTTTCAAATAAATCTCTAGAAAACTAAGAATCTTAAACTGGGACGGAGGTGGTACTACTTATCAACTTTCGGCTAATAATGGAAAACTAATGGGAAATAAAAACAACGATCAATATTTTAAAATATATTTTTATTCATTTAATTTTGGAATCACTACTAATCTTATTTTACATGTCTTCTAAGAAGAGAAAATTACAAATCAAGTCAAACACTTCTAAAATTAAACTTAATCTATATAGTATCTAAATTTATCTCTAAACATAATAATAACATAATAATATATTATTGGCTATCTAAATAAAAATAAAAAATTATACTAATAAAATTACTTAAGATTAAATACAATCTTATCTTTAAGTTAATCTATATCAATCACCATCACAAAATGTCAAAATCATGCAAGTCAACCAATGCCCTTCAATAACTATTACAGTACTCTCCAAACAAAAATAAATAAATTTACATTTTTATTCATACTTCCATCCATCATACAAATTACGATTCCTATATTTTTATTCTACAAACTGGGCATTGAAGGATGTAAAATTTCCTTTCAAAAGAAAAAGAAAAAAAAAAGGATGTAAAACTTGTCATTTTCTTCCCTGACCCTCCTCGTTAGTCGTTATTACTAATAATGTTTGAATCTTGAATAAGGGTACGGCATCTCCAAATTATAAATAACTACTCCCTCCGTCCCAAAATGATCTTCATATTTGTCTATTCAAATTTTTTAAGGACATGAACACTTGATTCACTAGTCATGTTTTGTTTGGGCACTTCTAAGCTTAAGTTGGAGAAATGTGAAGAATTTTTTGAGACAATGAAACATGCCAAATGAGAAGATCATTTTGGGACGGAGGGAGTAAATTTTATAGTCACTCCGTCCCGATTTAATGTTGTTATTTATTTTGACTTTGCATGGCAATTAAGAAAAAAAAATGTTGCGAGTATGAAAAGTAAAGTAAAAGAGAGAAAATGGGTTGAGAGTTTTTGCTGTGAAAATGACAAGTGAATCTCATCATCCATTTTAAGTAATAAAGTAAAGTAAAAACCTTAAATTGAGACAAAGTAAAAAAGAAAGAATGAACCTTAAAGAAGCGGGAAATAATAAAGTTACAAAAAATTGCTACAAAATGTAGCTTACAAAATGAGGTGTCATAATTGTATTGGTATTTTTAATTAGAGTGTGTCGGGTCCACTATCGATATAGCCAATAAATATCGCCACAACATCTTGTATCCTTCATTTTGTAACATTCTTTTGTAAGCCTAGCATTGCCCGAAAGAAAGAAGCAGCAGCGAGACACAACAGTATTTATCAATCAATAAATGCTTCTTCTTTACATATGTGTCATCTGACTGACTTAGAATATCCAATGGTAGAGCTTTTGAGCTTTGATATTTAGAAAGTTTGTTGGTTATAACCTTGTTCGAATGTGTTTAAAATCATATTCAGAAGACTTTATTATTGATGTCCAAGACCTTTTGAGGTTGATATCAAGAAGGTTTCTTGGCCATGACCTTCTTCAAATGTGATTGAAAATCATATCAAAAGACTTTATATTGATATCCAAAACCGTTTGAGGTTATATCATATCCAGAAAGTTTGCTGGCTATGGCCATAGTCACGGCCTTGTTTCCCAGAGCGTGCGATGTTTCAACTATTTATAAAAATGCCACCGTGCACTAAGTAGGACATAATCACCGATGGCCTTCTGCCCGAGTGGTATCGGTTGTGTGAGTAAGGGCTTCCCTTGAAAGGGAGATCTTGAGTTCGATTCTCCCTTGGGAGAAATTATAGGAATTTGTAAACGATGACAATTGACTTGAAATGAATGATATAGTTCAGCTGTTAAAAAAAAAAAAAAAAAAAAAGTAAGACATAATCTTTCCGGGACTTTCAGGATGACATAATCTTTCCGGGACTTTCAGTAGGACATAATCATAGCTCATCACAAAAAAAATTTGTGGAGTCCTGGACCGAGGAATATAACAAAAAACACTTAAATGACAAAGCAAAGAACTCAAAATTGCAATCAACGTTCGTAAAACACAAGCCAAATCGTGTAATAAAATAAATAGCGGTTCTATTTAGCTTCAAAATGGTTAAATTTCAAACAATAGTTTGTTAGCTTCTAGTGATCATATCGAGATATCTAAAAGCAATAATGACCAGGTAAATCGGGTGTGAAAAAAGAACACTAAACGGACAGATAATAATAGCATCGTGACAAGCAAGAGGTTCTATACAAAGATTCAAAAGAGAAGAAGAGCGTTACAGAAAATATTTCATCCGAACATCTCTCTTCATAGCGTTGTACACAGCTTGTACCTGGAAATGACAGTTAAATTATAGCATGTCAACAATATTTGACGTGCAGCAAGTATGGCCATTAATTAAACTGAGCCTGATAAAACTTGGTTTGGATCAGTTCATTTCATTCAAAGTTCAACTAGGATCAACTCGTGTTCAGTTGAGTTATGAGATTACAGCTCAGTTTGACTCAAATAACTAAAAAATGGCAAAACATATCATCCATCCGTCCCAAAATGATCTTTCCATTTGACTATTCAAACTTTTTAAGAATATAAACAATTGCTTCACTAGCCATGTTTTGTTCATGCACTTTTAAGCCCAAATTGTAGAAATGGGAAGAACTTTTTGGGACAATGAGAAATGGCAAATGGGAAGATCATTTTGAGACGGAAAGATCATTTTGAGACGAAGGGAGTGCAATTTTCGTATATTTATATGATCAAAGGTACTCCCTCCGTCCCTCATTAACTTACAAATTTTGGGTTGAGCACATTATTTAAGGAAAACGTGAAAAAGTTGATGTGTTGTGAGTGTAAATAGTTTGGTTTTAAGGTGGAACCTCCAACATAGTCCATTGCCGGCCCAGTACAGCCCATGCTAACACTCGGGCCTCTCGCTTCTTCTTACCCCATCTCTAGCTTAATTCTAAGATGGTATCAGAGCCACCATATGGTGGCCTGACTTCCGTTGCTTCTACATGGGACACGTGGTGGTCTGACTTCCGTTGCTTCTACATGGGACACGTGTAGGCCCAACGGCCCACGATTCTGCTCCGCGCCACCCGATTAACAAGTCCACGTTGTAAGCCTTGGTAAAGCCCGGCTACACGTGAGGGGGCGTGTAAGAGAATCATCCCACATCTTCTAAAGAGAGAAACATGGACCGGTATATAGACTTGAGGAGTTACTCCCTTTATAACCAATTGGTTTTAAGGTGGAACCTCCAACATAGTCCATTGCCGGCACAGTGCAGCCCATGCTAACACTCGGGCCTCTCGCTTCTTCTTACCCCATCTCTAGCTAATTCTAAGATAACACACACACACACACACACACACACAGAGAGGAGAGAGAGAGAGAGAGAGAGAGGGAGAGAGAGAGAGGGCACCTGCTCACTAGACACAACTTGAACAGGTCCAATGTTAACCGAGACATACTTTCCACCTGATGACATTTTCCGCTTCACCTGGCCCTGTCTTCAAATATTTTGGCTCAGTATGATATACTTATCAATTTCACAAGCACATACATTATCCAAAAATGCTAAGGCCAATAAACCGCACATCGCTCAATTGAGGAAAGTTTAAACAAAACAATAAATAACTAAATAAATAAATTACAAAGCAAGATGAATGTAGTCTAAATGGTGGTTATATCTCATCTCTCTTTATGTCGTCGTCGTCAATAATGCTATAACAACTCTGGAAAAATACGATCAAGATTACCTAGTGCCCTTCGTTTTACAAAAAAGAGTACCCATTTCTATTTCGACACATTCCATTTAAAGAATGAAATGAAAGCTCTTTTCTTTGTTATCTAGGATTAAATTTTAATAGGGGTTTATCCAGTTACCAAACGAGCCCTTAGCTTATATTGAAGGAAAACTACTTCGGTTCTTATAATTTATGGGTATTTTATGGTGAATGACTTTTATCTATAAAAAGATTTAATTTTCAAGCATGGAATCTTTGAGCAGGAGGGACAAGAGAGAAGACAAGATTGCGTGCATAGCAGGGGTCTAACAGCTCTACCTTTGGATCATCCTATAACACCGCCTTATTACTTTTCAAGACTTGACCTAGAAATTGAAAGATAATGCACACTAAGCACCTAAGACATGCGGATTTAAAGTTATTAAATGCGTGTATCACATTTTTTTGGCCAAATACAGATCAAAATTATTAGAGTTCCATTGTTTCCTAAAGTAAAGTTCAAATTCTAGTTCTAAAGTGAGTAAAAGTGGCAGTGTTAAGATCTAATGGGGCCCGCTAAGCCCGCATGGTCTACATGGCTTTGAAACTGCCTCCGACTAAAGTGAGTGCTGTTTTTTTAGGTTTCCAAGAAAACTAAGGAGCCGTACTTAGGGAATTTACAAGCGCATATACATGAAAGTTGAAACCCTCAGTGTCCACATTATATCATTACAGGTGCATATTGGGGTATGATAGTTGATAAAGGTGAATTTAGAAAAAGCATTAAAAATCGACATAAAGCTTGGAACAATTTTTTGAGTCTCATTTGGGAGGGACGGTGCAGCACATTGACCACCTGAGTGACATTTACACAAGTGAACGGAATAACCAAGTTGCAACAAGTTGAATGAAGCATGGATATTAATGGGAGCTCATAAAAATGTAACCTTTGTTTTTAATCAAGACTCATTATGTTAAAACATTCCAAATAAGTAGGACTCTAGCAGCCTACCGTAATAAGATTATCAATATTTCGAAACAAATCATCTGTACTTGGTTAGGGGCTATATTTTTTTTTTTGGATACTTCACTTCGCCAGCTTGTTATGTTACTTTTGGTACTTTTATTATCTAACAAACGCGTCAGAGAAGGATTCGGTTATAGAACATCATCAATCAGAGTTCAATGATATTTGAGATATAAGACTGTGAGCTCTTTGTTTGCTTCTACAAATCTTTATAAGGTAATTGTTTCCTTACTATCATTCTTGTTTTAAGTTTAAGTTCATCTTACCCTTCCCCAAATCATTTTTGTATCTTACCATGTTTCTTCCTCATTGTACAATTGTTAAACATGGTTTTGGTATCCAAACTAGCAGAATCAAGTTCCAATAAATCAAAAAATCTTCTATGATTTTTGATATATGATGCCCAATTGTCATTTCAAGTATATGTGTTCCAGCAAAGCAAATAAAAGGTTGGACAGCCGTTTCATAGTGGATGAAATACATGGGCTATTTATCGAGGGGATGCGTTGTAGCGGCTTGAGAAGGGGAAGTTTTTGTTTAGCCTATAATTGCCTTCTAGTTCACAAAAACTAACTAAAATGGAATCCCGCCAATTGCCCAGCCAATTAGAGGAAATACAATGTCCTATATTGGTAACAGCTGAAAGGCGAACGGAACCTCAGTTTGCATACAGAATTTGTCAGAGAGAGACAGAGAGTATATCTGAAAACGAGTAAGTTAGCTTTTTGAAAGGATACAAAATTCAAGGAGTGCTTGTTCAAACATTTACTAGTATTTTTGGGCTTGAAATCTCATATCTGAGAACAAATACAAAGAATAATCACTGAATTCCATGTTTTGTTTATGCACTTTTAAGAATATGAACACTTGCTTCACTAGCCATGTTTTGTTTATGCACTTTTAAGCCCAAATTGTAGAAATAGGAAGAATTTTTGGGACAATGAGAAATGGAAAATGGGAAGATCATTTTGGGACGGAGTATCTCTCAAAGACCTTCTTGGTACAATCGCTAATCAGTAATCCTTTTATCTACATCATACAGATAGATAGTTAGCTAGCCTAAACTTGAGAAACTATAAAAACTGAGAAGTTGACCTCTTAACACAATGGAGCATCTTGGACAGGGTCCTTCAATAAGACAATAAGAGAAGCAGTAATTACCCGAGGAATTGGGAATTCAAGAACCGACTCTACAGCAATCACCATAGCATGCACAAAATCGTCACCTCCAGTTCCAATAGCAGTAAATCCTCTAACTGTTGGGTACGAGTTCACCTGCTAAGTGAAAACATAACACGATTCAATTCAAAGAACAATCTTCAGTCAGACACTAAAATATGAAATGCACATTTTATTCAGTAAATCGATTCATTACTTAAAGGAATTATGAACTCCAAAAAGAACGAGTTAGAAAGAAAAAAAATCGCTATAAATGCACAAACTATCTTTGAAACCCACCTTCTGGTCAAGAGTGAGCCACTCATTGGTCGAGTCATCGGTTACTGTACCTCCAATCACCACGTTAGTAGTTTGTCCAACCCTCCCTTCAGTCCTTGAGACTTCTGAATCAAACACAACCACAGTATCCCGTTAAATAGTTAACCTCAACAAAATGAAACCACACTCCTACAATCAAATAAATCTACCTTAAACAAAACGATCTTAAACTTTCCATAAACTAAAGCTCCTAGCTTTATCCACGAGGAATGTGATGTCAACAGTTACACACTTAACCAAGCAATGCTGCAATTAAAAGATGAAGAAGACGAAGATCCACTAACGAAACAATCTTTTAGTAACTGATCAGTTTTTATTTTTAATTTTTTCATTTTATTTTACTAAACAGTAAACATATTAAGCTTTAGAGACATCTACATTAAAAATACATATAATCCAGATATGTCATTCAAAAGCTTCAAGATAAGTCACACCATTTTAAGTTTCCTGCACAATTGGGCTTTCTTCCTTGTTCAAATCTCAATAAAGTCTTTACCCTATTCAGTTGGGTTCAATACTTTCTCAGCGCACATACTAAAAACAATTAATTTGGAACAAAAATAAATAAATTGGAAAAGGGTAAAAAGAGGACCTGAAATGGCTTTAAGAACGGCTTCTTGAGGCGGTTCCGGCAGGTGGTCGTCCTCCGATGAAGAAGAAGAAGAAGATGGGTGGTCGCCATGGGAGCAATTAAGGTGATTTGTTCGTCTTGCCAAATGGTAATTTCTAAACCTATTATTGATTTTACAGCCGCAACTTGAACTGGGTGGTGAGAATTTGTAATTGTGGGAGAGGAATTGGAATTGGAATTGGAGAGAAAGATGGGTTGTTCGATTAGGCAACGGCAGCCATGGCTCGGTTAGAAACATGGTTCGGAATACTGTCCTGCACGCCATTGATAAATCTTTTCTGGGGATATTTTCTTGAAATTTTTAGTTTATCAGTTTGCAAGAAATGGCCCCAGAAACTAGGGATTTTTTTTTTTTTTTTTTATTTGTTGTGTGAAGTGTGAACTTTCTTTGGTTAGTTTGATCTGTGCGCTTTTATTTGAGCTAGCGTACTTTCTTTGACAGTGTATTCCTATTTTTTTTTTCATAACTGTTCTTTTTTATAGCATGCGTTTTTAATGAGTGTTTCCGATTGATTGAGTCGTTTATGTTGGTCACTTTCTATTTCATATGGTTGAGATTAATTTGATAAATACAGATCTCACTTAACTTCAAATTCAACTTTTCACTTGAGCAAACAAAATGAACAAGGTGGTCAAATCAGCACTGCTCGCAACAATATTTGTTTTCTGAAGCGGCGTCAATTCAAAACTTCTACCTCAAATTGATAAAAAACTAAACCACAATACAAAAGGCTCGTTTGTCAGGGCTGATGACTGATTACTTATAGTTGATGGCTGATGGTTGATGACTGATAGCTGATTGACTTATGGCTGATGGATAAAATATTGTTTGTTTTGGCTGTTCTGAAAACGCTTATGAGCTGTTATAAGCTAGTTGTACCTGTTTGTTAAAAAAGCTGAATTATGAAAAGAATACAAAAATGCCCCTAATGTGTAAACTCATTTATATGCATGTCATTTACTCTTTATATCAATCTAATCTTTACAATTTCTAAAAGTAAATTGATAATTTTTCGGTGTTTCATTCTACTACAATAATGTTTTTTTTTTTTTTTTAAGTCAAATAACAATAAAAAAAAAAGTGATACTTCTGTCTCAAAATGTTTTTTTTTCTTTTGAAAAAACTGTCTCTAATGTTTTTTACCAACTTTTTTTCACTAGTTTCTTTATATTCTTAAAACAAAATGTTCGAAAAGGGGATTACAATAATGTTTATAAAATTTTGCTACTAAATTACATAAGAAATAAAAATAAAAATCAGAACGTCCATTAAAATAAAATTTGGCATTCTTAAAGACGGATGTAGTATCTTTTTGGTGGAAATTGTTGTATTTTGATGAGCAGTGGAAGAAGGAAAGAAATGCTTATCTTGTTGTAATCTCACTAATCAGGAAAAACTAAATTAGGCCAGCAAATTGGGACTTGAACGTGTGAAGTTGGTTTTATGGTGAAAGAAACTGAAATTTGATTTGAAAAGTTTTTTTTTAGTTTTTGATTCTCACACCACAAGCATAAGTTTAGAAAACACTTGGCTGATAAGGTAATCTGACATGGTATCAGGCACATTATGGTGGTGTTAAAAGAAAAATTCAATTTAGACATTTATTTTGTGACGGGGGGAGTAACAATAGAGCTGATAAATTTAACATAACTCCAAGACTTGCATGCTTCTTCAGTTCAAAGAGTTTGGTATTATCTATAATACAAAAGAGAATGGTTTTAACTAACTTCATAAAATAGACAAAAAAGGGCTAGGATTGATTGTCAACTGCTCTGATCCAAAGGCCAATATTTAACCAGTTATTTTTTATTTAATATTAGCTGTTGGATCATTAATCACAGTAGGTGATCCTACGGCTCTAAACTAGCGGTTTCCAGACTGGCGTTTCTTCTCTTTTGACGGTTTCTGTCTGTCGCCTCCTCTCCTCCTCCTCAAACGACACAGCCTTCCTTTCCGGATATTCGACACCACATGTACCCCGCCTTATACTCAGGAAATCACCTCCGACCATTCGAGCCGTCGGCAGCAAGATTTGTGACTTTTCATTTTATTTTTTTTATCAACCCGAGCTAGCAAACACCACGTCCAGTCTCCGTTCGTTGATTCCCCTGAGCGTCTGATTAACTGAACTGATTCAAGCGGCCATTCTTCCTCTCGATTTAGCGTCGCACCCTCTCCCCTCTTCGTTTAACCCTAATGTTCACAATCGCCAGCGGCCCAAGCACCTATTCTACCCGTTAAATCAACCCAGGTAACCCAGGCTCTCTCCTCCCCGTACATCAAAATACTTCAGAAATTTTTTATTCTACAACTCCTTTTTTTTGGTGCCTTTAAAGATCAAAATTCATTTGAATTTTATGTGTCTTGGCCTCATTTCTTTTTCAATTGTATTCCAGTAGTAGTTGGGGGCTTCAAACTGATGATTAGTACTCTTTGACTCACCTCCATAGCAGTCTTGTTCATTACCACTTTCAGGTATTGCATTCATTTTCTTTAACTAAGCAATGGTTTTCGTGTTTCTTTGATGATCCAATTCAATCTGTTTGGATTTGAAAAGTAAAAGGTTGTATTTGTCCTTTCAAGGGTGATAGGTTAATACCCAATTAGAGTTTGATGGGTATTTGATCAAGCACACAGCAAAATCAAAGAACGGGGAACATTTAATTTCACTGCCAATTTCTCTTACTCATTCTACTTCAGATTCTCTGGTTTATCCTCAAATATGTCATGGATTATTGTTTTTGTATTTTTGTACTGACTGATTGTTTGGTTTAACCCTAATGTTCACATTCTGAAACTAAATGTTGCAGGGCTAACATGAAGAGAAACAAAAGGAAACAGTAAGGAGAAGAATATGGCGTTGAGGCTAAGATTGACACTATTCAGATGCAGAAACAGGCTATTTTCTAGAATTATGGTTGCTGATTTTTGATCTCTTTGGGATGGTAAACATTTCGAAGTGTTGGTTTACATTAATTCTTTTCCTTAACCACAATCACCCTCCTCGATTGCTCCCCATTGATGATTCTTACCATGGTATTCACTGTTTGTATGCTTTTCAGAATGTTTGATTGTCTAATTTTTTCCGATCAAGCATGTTAAGGTTTGGGTTTCAAGTAGTAGTCCCATTTCATCGATATATTGATGCTTTTGATTTTCAGAAGCTCAGCTTCTTCATATTATCAATGATACTTATGTGTTAATACCCATGGGGCTTTTGTACATATTTGCATGTAAATTTGTTTGGGTTTAGGAGAGCTTTTGAAGTTTTTTTTTCTACTCCCTCCCAGGCTCCATCCCAAATTGAATATCTATTTACATAAAAAAAATTGTCTTGAATGTCTATTTTTTAAAGAAATTTGTCCCTGAATGACCCTTTCTCCATTTTTTTGTATTTCATTATATACTTGAAAAACTAAAAATTTAACATTGTGTATCAAAAACATTTTAGCTACTAACTTTTTATGAACGTAGAGTGTCCATGAAAAGAAAAATGAGAGAGAAATTTATTTATTTATGTTTCTTTCTCATATATTGGGGGAACAGTTTCGTGTGTAGTGTAATTTTTATTATTTATGTTTATATTTTACCTTAAAGTGATTATTTGGTTCAGGTTTTGACTCCAAGATGCATGGGTGAAGATACTTTTGTTTTAGTTAGGATTATCTCTTACACCATTGCTGGTCTTTGGAGACGGAAGTTGTGGTGGGATGTTGGAATGGAACGCGAGGTAGCCGCCGCAATTAGGGCTTTAGCTTTTGTTATTAGGTCAAGTGAGGCTGCCATTATTGAGCTCAAGAAGGCTTCGGATTCTGTCAAGGTGTGTCCTTCATTCTTCACTCTCTTTTTAACTGTTTTTGTTTCAAATTTACATTTGGTCTGCAGTTTTTAGATTGTAAGTGGCTTTTAAACTTGAAATGACATTTTGATCAACAAGTTTCTGTGAAATAACTATAAATGACATGAATTTCCATCTTAAATTTGTCATTTTGTTGGAAAAACAACTGGTGACTGAGTTTTAATGAAATGAAGTTACATGTCAAAATATCTTCAACTTAGTTAGATTAAAGCAGTTGGATTTGGAAAAGTATTTTATCCTCCATTTAGTTTTCTTAATCAGGTTGACAATATAGAAAGTCTCTCATGCATTATGCGGATTTAGGTGAGGCTGAACAATACCGTGGAAGAACAATATTGCCGACTGTGAGCGATACAGGTGTTGTGTCCTTAATCCTTATACGCAAATATAGTATGGTAGACTCATAAGGACGCTCCAGTGCATGCTGCTTATAATGACTGGTACAACTTTATCCAGTTGTTTGCTTTTCAGTACTATTATCTCCGAAAATGAATTTTGAGATGATATCCTTTTGTTTTTGCAGCTATATTTTTATAAGTTTCTTTGGAATGCATACGAAGAGCAAGGAGAAGACATTGTACATAATAATGAGTTTGCATCACCAAGTTTATCCGAAGAAGTCTCTGCAATCTCCTGTTACTTCTCCTCTTAGGCTTGCTGGAGTAAACCTTCTTTTGAAGAATTACCCAGAAGAACAGTAACATTTTGACCTTTTTTATTACTCCCTTCGTCCCAGAGTATATGTCCACCCTCCCATTTACACGGAGATTAAGAAATGGTAGATGTGATGTAAGTGTTGTGAGTATAAAGTAAAGTAGAAGATAGAATGAGTGGGAGAGAATATGAAGTTGATTGGTGTTCTGAGTATAAAAGTAAATAGGAGAGAGAATGAGTGGGAGGAATAGTATAGATTCTTTGCCATTTATATACTCTGTGACAGACTAAAAAGGAAAGGTGGACATATACTCTGGGATCTGGGATGGAGGGAGTATTTTTTACATTTTTCAACCTTTTCTCAACATTAGTATTTGTAAGGTATCCATGAAATGATGTTTTCTGCTCAGAATAACATTTTTTAAAAAAAAAGGCGTTTTGTAGTTTTTTTTAGACTTCTACTTGCCCACAAGTTTGTTTGTGCACACATCATTGTGTTGTACATATAATGACTCCATACTGCTAGTGGATGGTAGTGTAGTGGGGACTCCAAAATATCTGTCAGTATGCTTCCAATCTGACAGTATTCTAAAACTGGTGGGCCGGGGTTTATTTGCCTTTGAAATATGATATAGCTCAGAAGCATATCTGGTTTGTGGATGTAGCCCTTCATTTATCGTTTGGAATAACTTTCTCTTTACTGGTTCAGGCGCGTTCTGTAGTTCATTCCACATAGTTTCAAAAGAATTGTTATTGATTGAAGGCTCAGTTGGACAGCTGTCTAGTTCAATGTCCAACTTATTCCAAAATGCATGAATCGAGGACAACTCAATCCGTCCCTCAGAGTTTTGTATGCATGCAATCTCGTGACTACATGGAAGTCCATGTGTTCGCCTGAAGTAACACCCACAGTCTGAGGGATCCATGACATTATCCCCACTACGAGTCCGCTCTTCTTTGATGATGTTCAAGGCTACCTTTGACACTCGTCCCAATATGTCGTGATAGAGATTACAGGTCTTTATATCATTTGGAATTCTTCTCTTTGATATCTCCATACTATCTTTGATTTTAGTTATTTGGATTTCCATGATCTCATGAGCCTTTTTGAAGATTGTGTCAAAAGTAGAAGAAGTACTTCCCAAGGCCTTCTTCAACCTGCTATGCTCACTCTCAGACCTGTTCGTGGTGTGGGTTCCGAAGTGTAGTAAATTATCCGTGTGCATGGACAGAATATTCGGAGAGTATGGAGTAATCCATGTATCACGGATGTAGCTAAATTAATCAGGATAAGCGCTGAAACGTTCACGAAACCGTTCCCAATGGGTGTTCCATTCTTCGCAAGTAGGGGCTGATATTGCTACATTGAATTTCCTCATGAATGATTTTGCGAATTCCGGGCTACCAGTTTTAGCCAACGCTCTCTTTCTAACATTGACTTCGATATGCCTTCGACACAAATGGTGTGTGGTCTCGGAAAATACTGTTTGGACAGCATTAATGAAAGCCAAGTCACGATCAGTGAAGAAAACTATTGTCATATGGGGAGGTTGAAAAAGACTGCGCAAATTCCTGAGTGCCCATGTGTAATTATCAATCTTCTCATTTTAGAGGAACGCATACGCAATTGTGAAATTCTTCCCCATGGAAGTAAATCCTAAAATCTGAAGGAATGCCAGTCCATAGCAGTTGGTGTTGTAAGTGTAGTCACCTTGTATCATTTAAAGAGAAATAAAGTTAGAAATTAATAAAATTGCAATTCCAAAAAATCCCAGTAGTCATTTAGTGTAGGTTCATACGAAATCCTACAGTAGAACTCGTATATCTTTATACGAGTGGGAAACATACAACTCGTGTAAGGTCATACGACTTGTTACCATACATCTCGTGTATTTCTACACGAAATAACTCAAAGAACAGACTGTAAAAACAGAGTCAAAAACAGATTAAAAAAAAATCAAAGAAAATTACCTTGTACTACATATGGGAAACAGTTTAGCATATTCGATGCTAGTGGGTGAGAGAAGAATATGTCGCCGATGATGTCACTCTCATTGGCTTTCCTCATGAAGACGATATATCGATGATCGTCGAGTAATTTTATGAATTGTTGTAACGGGGATCTCCCTTGTCGTTCTTGTGCTCTAAATTTTAGGAGGGCATTGTGGACGTGTGTCTGAGTACTCACGTTCTTCTTATCCTTCGTCTTTAACATCGTGAGAATGTTATTTGGACGCATTGAATATTGACTTGCGGTACACACCTCCTCATATTCATCATTTGTCAATTTTCCGAGCGGATGACCTTCTGGATACGTTGGAAGGTCATGATTATGAGAACCATGCTTGACAACATAACCCCATAACCCATCACCCCTTTCTTTGGCCCGAATTTCAAAATTGCACCCAATCTTCTTGGTGCTACTCAACCTCTGATTCTTTGATCTGCCAGCCCTATAATTGCCACCAAAATGACATACTATATTTGTGTAGGCTAGGATATTACCACTAGACTTCCTCGAATCTTGTATAGAAAGGGTTATATTTTTACGGGCCGCAATATCACGTACGTGTTTAAGAAGCTCATCCCTATTTGAAAATAATAGTGATGTGTTGAATTGATCACTGACATCCGGATATTGACCCTGCAAATTATATTAGCATCAATTTAGTTTCAAGACTGGATTTTTATTCTGATGTGTATTTCAAGATTCGATTTTTATTTTGATGTGTATTTCAAGATTGTATCTTTATTCTGATTTTGATTACCATACGAAATAAAATCCTAAAAACTTACTTCATTGTCGCTTGGATTTTGATTCTGATGTGGAGAATTTGGTGCCCATCCATCTTCTTCAAAGGTAAATTCTATGTCATCAAGGTTAATATGATCATAAGAACTTGGAGAATGTTGTGGGGAATCCATAATATGAACTTAGAGACTTGAATTTGTGGTTAATAATGGGTGTAAATCAATGGGTGTTAAGAATGGTGAATGGGGCTGTTAAGAATGGGTGTTAAGAATACTGAAGGTGGCTGTTAAGAATGGGTGTTAAGTAGTAGGGTTTAAGATAAAATTCAGGGTACAAGGGTTCTGGGTTTTACGTATCTCGTGTATCGATATGCGAGCTACAGTACAACAACTCGTGTACCAGCACACGAAACATTTTGTTTGCTGGTTTAATGGTCTCGTACACGAGACATAGTTATTTAACACGTGTATTGTCACACGAAACCTCTGTTTCATGGTTTAGGGTTTAAGGGTTTTAGGTTTAGGGTTTAGGGTTTAGTAATTTGTTTCGTACACGAGTTAATCTTCTATATCTCGTGTATTGACACACGAAATACTATGTTTATTGGTTTATTTGATCTCGTACACGTGTTCATCTGCTGTATCACGTGTATCTTAACACGAAACAACTCGTCCCACTCGTATATTTTCATATGAAATGCTAAATAAAGGTGTTCTTCGATGATTTGCCGCACTATTTTAATAATACGCATATACTATATTAAATTATTGTTTTGTGGTGTTAATTTGAGCAATATTTTGTACATTTTAGACATGACAACTAACAAACATCATATTGGATCATAATCAAGTAATTGAACATGTTATATAATGAGATAAGTTGTACATGAGAGGAATACCACTTAATCAAGATTATATATTTCTTGTTATAATAAGTTGGACAAACAAACATGATTACATATATGAATGAACCAACATCATATAATATCATATAACCTATCACATTTATTTATAATCAATTTTTTTTGTTTTTATTAAGTTGTTTCGTACACGAGATGTTTTGCCACATATCGTGTATTTCCACACGAAATTTTTTCTCCATCATACTCACAACAACTTATAATGAGATCAGGTCGTATATATTCATACGTAGAACACTATAAATCTCGTGTATTGGAATACGAAATATATATATAGGAATGAGTTGAAGAATTCGTGTGGAAATATACGAAATGATTCATAAGGTTTCGTATATTTCCACACGAAATGATCTGTTTACTGGGTAAACCAGTACTGGCATCTGAATAACATCTCACCGTTACACACGATATCAGGGGTCATATACTCGTACGTCATAACGCAACAAAAGATATATACATAATAAAGATCCAATATACATAATAAATATCCAATATACATAATAAAGATCCAATATGCTCTCACAATATTCCCATCAAAGTAATATGAGTGTCCTCCTAGTCGAATATGGAAATAATAGCACCTAAATGTGATCTCTTAACATCTCGTAGGCCCGTGTAATAGTAGCTCTGGCGTCCTCAGGTATCCTCTGATCCGTGAGCAAGGGAAGGAGCATATCTCTGATGCCGGGTAGCGCCTCTGCAAGCCCAGGGTGAGGTGGAATGTCAACTGCGGGCTCATGTATCGGATTACTAATCCGAACATGACTCCTCATCCGAAACCATTCCATATAATCCGGAGTCACAGGAGAAGACTCAGTCACTAATGGCCCCAGACGATGATGTGGATCGTAAGCATCCATGTCGAACTCAATCCACTCTGTCCAAGTATCATCCCGGTCACCATATGCCTTCTTGTAACCCTTCTGACCAGCCATCAAAATGCACGTCACGTAACGCAATGACTGCTGTCTGGGGATCCTCTGCTGGATCGCGAACTGCCAGGTAACCCAGTCAGGCATATACGCCTCAGTGATGTCTAAGAAGCGTATAATCCCTCTGAAGTATGATACCGGCAGAAGCGCGTCAACTCCGGTACCATAAGGAGTCCAACAAACCTATAACTCACTTTGTTAGGCAACGTCAACAAATATAACAATTTGTAACAATTTCAATATAAATAACTCACCCTCTCAACAGGCATCGTGTCTGGGTGCGGCGATAGTTCACTAGATGCTCCATCTCCCTCCCAGCTCTATCACTACATGCCCATCTAAGGGCTCTCGGCTGCCCCTCCTGCCATTGAGGGTCCAAAAGTCGCCGGAAGTCCGGGAAGTACTCGTATATCCAGCCTTAAAATGTATGTAAATAAATTTTTAACAAATGTAATTATTACTTGTAAAAAAGACTCAATCACCCCTATAAAATTTCAATTACCAATTAAATTAAATTTTGGGACAGAGGGAGTATTAAAGAAATATTAAATATTACCTCTAGCAGAGTCGCACAACTACCCATCTGAGCGCATCCGGCTCTGGACGTCTTCCCTAACTCCCGGTACAAGTACGCCAAAGCAGCTGATCCCCAAGGGAGACCCCTCACTCTCGGAAGAACCATGCATAGTGAGAGATAGGCTGCAGGCATCTTATCCTGACTCTTGTCCACGAACAACGTGCAACCCAAGAGGAACAGGAGATAAGTACAAGCACGCTGCTCATCTGTCATGGCTGAAGGGGCCTGAAAGGAAAGCCGGAGCTCATGTAAAGTGTAGATCGTGCCCCTCAGACAGCCTATGAGGTGTCTCCGGATCTCGGCTAGGTCAGGCTCTGGATCCGCCTTCCTAACAGGAAAACCTATGCAGCTGATACTTATAAATTGAAAATGAAAAAATTAATAAAATTGATTAAATTTATGAAATTGATAAAAGTAAACAACAACAATATACCTAGAATATGAGTGACGTCATGCATCGTGATCGTCATCTCCCCCCACGGCATATGGAACGTGTTAGTCTCAGGAGACCACCGTTCCATAAATGCCGTCAGCAGCGCCGAGCTAGTCCGGCGAATGGTGGTATCATGAAGGTGCTGGATACCCGATGCATCAACTCCAGTCAACCAAGCTCTATCATCCTCCGCCAGACCAGCACGCGAGAACCTGTTGATTCCAAAAAAAAAAACATTATAATTAATACTCCATCCGTTCCAGAAAAACAGTCCCATTTTGATTTTTTGTGGTGAACAAAAAGTCAAAATGGGACTTTTTTTCTTGAACGGAGGGAGTAACACACTAAAAACAAATAATAAAACTATTTATAAACAAATAGCTTACCTATCCAAATGCTGCTGTCTGGTATGGAACTTCACCACTGACTGACAAGTGGGGTTGCCCCAAATCTCTCGGGCTCGGTGATGACCGAACCTGTATAACAGCTCACAGACCTCTGGGCCGCCACCTGGGTCGCTCTCAATCTCCCATGGTTTCTTCCCCTCTGCGGCCTGTGCCTCCCCTCTATGCCTCCTGAGAGGCCTCAAAGGTGCCTCCTCCTCCTCATCATCATCAGATGCTCGTGCCTCCGCATCTCCCTCGGGTGCGTCTGATTCCGTCTCATCTGAATCAGAAGATGACGACTCTGCATCTGCCTTGGGAACATAAGAGGCATCACCTGTACGCTTCTCATGTCATACATCCTCAGTCTGTACATCCTCAGTCTCATCAAGCAAGACATTCTTGTCATGCTTCTTTTTGGTGCACAAAGCTGCATGCTCGGCCTTCCTTTTTCTATTAGACGCATTCGAACGTTCACGTCCCCTAAAAAAAATTTAAATAAGAGACAAGAAATAAGCGACAATTCCACAAATAAACAGTGCTACAAACAATCTACAACAATAAATCATCAATCTACAATTTTTGTTTTTTTTTTTTTCAGTTACAGATTACATTTCGTGTGGATTTACACGAAATGTTGAGAAGCATCTCGTATGCCTATACACGAAATTTTGAAAACAATCTCGTGTAAAGACATACTAAATGGTTCTCCACATTTCGTGTAAAGTTCATACGAAACCCATAAGAAGATCTCGTGTAAAACCACACGAAATAAATGACGACAATTTCAGATTTTTAAAACCACAAATTCGTACCAAATTCGAACAATAAACAACAAATAAAGCAATAAAACACAATTATAACAATGTAGGATCAAATTTAAACAACAATTAAGCATTATAGGAGCGAATTTTTGGCATAAAATTCAAGTTTTTGAAATTGAAATTTAGGGTTATAAATTGAGGTTACCTGTGTAGCGGCGGTAGAGGAGGCGGCAATAGACTTGCCACCGACGGTGGGGATCTTCTTCTTCATTGTTTGTGGTTGTCGTCTTTGTACGCGGCAGAGGAAGGTGGTCGGGGCTCATCGGCGTCGTGTGCGAGAGAGATGGAGGGACGGAGTGTTTTTTTTTAAACTGAAGGAATTGGTTTTTTTTAGTATATATATAAGGGTAGTTTAGTAATTTGCAGGTGCCTTGTATATAGCATGCCTTGTAAATATATGTACCCTACAATACAGCTTGGTTAAAACTGCCTCTTATCTTGGGATAAAGAACGGCTGTGATTAAAAGTTGGAAAACTGATCCTACGTCCCTCATTCTCCCTCTATCAACCGTCTTTAACCTGCTTCAGAAAACTCCCCCACGTTCTTCCTTCCAAGCCGGCGAACACTCCCTCAAAGCCATCGCCTCCATTCTCCCCAACTTCTACGGAACAGTTTTTCTCTTCCCCATCTCTATCTCTCCCCACCTGCAAGGACGACCGATCGAGTCCGCCGGAGCCACCGAAAGCGGAGTTGCTGGGAGCGGTTGTGCTGTTGTGATTGGCAAACACAATGGCTCTGATTTGGTGTGGTTAAATTCATTGTCTCACTCTATCTCTTCCACCTCCGTTTTCCTCTGATCCATCTACCGTCTCCCCAGTTTGACTCTCGAACTTATAAAAAATGAATCAATATCCAATTGGGTGTAACAGTTTGGTGTCAGCGTTCCGATTATGCTCTCTTGGATTCAAGGTAATCCACTCTTACATATGTTGTTTCTATTGACTTTCAAGTTGTTTCACAACTTATCAGTCACTTTTATCTTTTTACAAGTATTTAGATATTGTGAGCATGGAGGAGTAATTTTATGATCAGTCTGGGTTGATTGGGTTAGTTTTATTTCCCATTTTTCCCTCAGTCCCGTAAATTTAGTAGCTATGTGAAAAACACTTAATTTTTTAACTCTGTTTTTGGCATTTGTTTAGTTTAATTGTCACACTTTGATTGGAAATTATTTTTTGTATATTTGTATGTGCATATGTAAAGAAACCTACAATTTTTACTACTAATTCAGATGTTAGTGACGGGCAAAAGCAGTGATTATTTGGACCTATTTGAAACAGTTGAAGTGCATCCGTGCTTGGTAGCAGTGCAGCCATGAGTCAGTTACATGCATGTCTCAAGTATGTTTAATTTGATTAGATGAATGGAATATCATGACAAAGAAGCATGTCGGGAGCGGCCGGGGATGGGATTGCTGTAGTGTCATGTTCAGATGAGAAAACAACATGGCCTATGGTTAGGAACAAGAAAGGAGCCCGTAAAGGAGTTGTGGATGCTGCTGTATAAAGAAAATTAGTTTTTGGTGGAATTTTAATTGTGAATTTGGAGGATTTTAAAAAGAAAAATTTGACAGTAGATGGTTATAGGACGACAAGGTGGAGTATACAGAGGGAAGGGTAAATCTGTATTTGGAGAACAACAAAGGGTATTTCACTAATAATAATAAAATGTATTTCATACATTGAACTCTTGACAAAGTTTATATTAATCCAACAGAGATAGTTGTGAGGCATGCTTTTAGTGAAGCTCCTGCATCATTAGTGTTTGTAAAATGTTGTAAACTGCTACTTATAAGCCTAAATGTCTTTATGTTTGAATTGGGTACATTTTTTATGTAAAATGTTGTTGACTGCCTTTCTGAGTTTAAATTATAAAGACAATAATGAATATAAGGTTTATTTTTTCCGTTCCTCACCTTTTTTTGATTGTCGCATTTTCAAACTGTCGCCGTGCCAGTGGCACGGGCACAAGTATTAGTGTTAGTGTCACAAAATAGGCACAATGAGAAAGAAGCTTAGTGTTAGTGTCAGCCTAATGTATTTTTTTTTTAATTCAGATTATGATCAATCTTTTCCCACTGTCTTCTATTTTTCTGTCACTCTCCTTATGGTGATTAAATCTTTATGTGCTAAAATTTCAGAGACTCAAAAAGTTGATACTGCATTTCTGATATCAAGATTTTCTATTATTTTCCAACATATTGTATCTCTATAATGGTTGTACGTGTTGTTAAATTGGATTTGTTTTGTGTCAGTTAGAAAATCTCAGGTGTTTAAAATGAAATGCATTTATGTCATAATTTATTCATCCTTTTCACTAATTTGCCCACTTTCTCTAATGCAGGAGATCGTGCTAATTGTTTATATTGTTGCCATCTTTATTATTTCCCTATTACTAACCTTATGTACTGGGCTTTAGAATACTAGTATAATACAATGCATAAATTCTTTTTACAGCAGACACATAATCATACAATTTCTAATCATACAAACTTCACTTCACTTGGAGAAACACACACTGAAAATCATCAATTCATGCCTCCAAAATTAGTTAGACTTCTCTCCCCTTCTCACTTGGGGTGGAAAGCCTGAAAAAACACAAGAAATCACAGGTTATATTCATAATTCTCAACTGCAAAAAAAAAAAAAAAAAAAAAAAAAAAAAATACCGAGCAAGAATCCAGTTTTGAAAATACTAGACAAACTTACAGCGAAAACGGTGGCGTGACCAGGATCAGCAAGATGAGCAAAGAGGTTATCAATAGGTCCAGTCCCTGTATAATTTGCTTGAAACCAAGCACCCATTACAGCCAACATAGCCAATCTCCCATTCTTGATCTCCTTTGTTCTCAACTCCTTCAGCTTTTCAGGTGAACCTTTTCCATACCCGAGTGGGTCAAACCATAGCCCCCCCGGGTACCCAACGTCCGTGCCCGTGAGCTTGTTGTTGGGGAAGATTGGGTCGGTGTTGACGCTGCCCGGCTTGATGATGTCTGCCCATCTTCTTCCCTCAGCCCAACCGATGAAAATGAGCTCCACGATGAATAGAGTGGTTTTGTCAGTGAAGTATTCTTGTTCACCGGCGGTGTACCATGAAGGAGTGTTTAGGATACCGATCTTTGTTAGGAACTCCGGGATAAAAATTCCGGCAGCTCCGAGCATTGCCCACCGGCAGTGGACTAGCTCCGATTGTACCATCCATTTCAAGGTCTCGGGATCAGATCCTGTTTGGGACCTACTAAGTCAGTTATGAAGTTGAAGGCAATAACAGAGTAGTAGTATATCCAGACCTATTTCCCTTATTTATCTCTGGTGTCATGTTTATAAGGATGAAAATTAGTTTGTACGATGATTATACCAAAATCTTGGGTCAGTGCAGTCCGTGTAATCGGACTGCACTGGGCCATCCATTTTGGTCTGTTAGATTACTTCAAGGGTACGGCTGTCTTTATTGACCCCCACTCCCACTAACATTGGTCATCCATATTTGTGTAAGATGAAATTGGGGTTGTCTGTGCGCGATGGACTATTGTGCAGTCAGACTGAACTAACGACACTAATTTTCAGACAACCAACAAAGTAAAACGTGACACTTGTTATTATGACGGAAGGAGTATCTAAGTAGCAAGCAACTGACCTAGACCAAGAGGATCGAAGCCAAAATCTCCGGGTAGGCTGCAAAAGCAAACACAATCAAAACTTTAGAAACAGATACACGCACAAATTTACACATATACCAAAAGAAAGTAGTATTTGGATTGATCGAACCTGCCGTCGAGCCATGGGGGAGGGGTGCTGCCGGGGAACCAGATGGGTCTATTCGGGTCAGCTGCAGCACAGACCGTTGTCAATGACCGTCTTCCAACTGGTGCGGTACTGATCTTGCTCACTCTCAGTGCTTTCCCACTGAAAAATGAAGCCTTTGTCGCTCCCAAAGTGGATCCATTTTTCTGGCAACTGTATTAAACACATAATTTATCCCTATTCAGTTTAACAATCCAACAAAACTGATTAACTCTTGACCAAAATAACTATCGTATTTGACTTATCAATTTTTTTGTAATGTTGGACACTGATTATGGGACAGATGAAAACAAAATATATGTAAGGGAATGCAAGCTTCCATGCACAAGGAAAATGATTTTGATCAAATACTTATTCCGTTCTAGTGTTCTTCAACAAGTGTCAATTTTTTTTGTTACTTTCTAAGACACGTGTTTTTTTTGTAAATTGCTTGTACCATGATGAATTTCCGCTACAACTATTTCCTTATTTACAGATGAGAGAGATTTATTTTGGGACGGATTAAAAAAAACAGTGAAACTTATAGTGAGAAAGAGTATAATGCAAGGAAACTTGCCTGGGTGAAGAGTAAGCCACAGCAGCCATGGCTGAAGAAGCACAAACAGAGGAGGCCATGTCAACAAATTATTTCTGCCTATCTGTTTGCTTTTGAACGTTGATAGAGAAAAAATAAAAATAAAAAAAATATTGGACAAGTGTGGGCCGTGGGGGATGTTAATGTAAGGCTGTAAGGAATAAGGGGTTTATCTGAAAGGATAAAATAGAGAGTGTGTGATTGGTTGCCATCTGGCTTAAGCAGAATCTAGTTGTAAAACAAACCCTTCACCTTCACCTCCACATTTTCTTGCCAACCTGGATTAAGTGGGGGGCATTTATGTCTTTTCATTCTCAATATATGATTCAAAAATCACTCATTGGATTCTTCCACTTTTAAAAAAAAAAAAGTTGCGTAAAACAGTCTCACGTACGTATGAGACGGGTTTCGTTAAGAAAGTAAATGTGTTGCTTACTATGGGCGGGGGCAAGCTCATTTCCTTTCTCATTGATGAGACCCGTCTCATACATGAAACGGTGAATGACGAAATGTCTCCTCTCCTTTACACTTTGTAACTTTGTAAGCGGCGGTCATTTCCAAGATTTCTTCGTTTGTTGGTATTAACATTGCACAGCTGAGCTTTTATGGTCCAAAACTACAAACTTTCGAAAGGCCGAGACATTTCATTTTTTACAAGGCTTGCATTTGTTAACTATCAAATGAGATTGAACAGAGTGTAAGTAAAAAAGTGAAATCGAGCTGAAAATATTAGGGTAAGAATGAAACTCATTATGCGAAAATGAAATCCAGTGAATTGAAATTGAAAGATGAATAGAAGCGTTTTCCGCCTAACGTTTCACCAACAACATACTAGGGTGGAATGGAATTAAACCTGTTGCAATTATTGTAGTGTATGATCCTATCCTGAAAATGGCTTGACCCATTATTAAAACATTAAACATATAAAAAGTCAAAATGAGAGTATCTTTCCGAGATAGATGAGTATTTCAATAGGGAGCCCTGACATTGTCCTGATCAATTGCCAAAACAATACAACTACTTTTACGTACTAATGGTTCTGATATATCCCGAAAGTAGGTCGAAATTATAATATAGTGTTATTTTTCTTAAACTAAAAGCGGTCAACATTATAAAATTTAAGGATAAAAATGTTACTTTACTAAACTTGAAATTGGTATTAGAGAAAATAAAAAAGGTCGAGGAATCCCTTCTGATGAGAATGGAGGATTAATGCAGTCAAATGGTGTTCATACTCAGAAGATTAAAGGGTGTCAACTGTCATCATTTCAAACTTAAACAGTTATTTGGTAGCAGTTAGTTAGATAAGATTAGTCAGTTATTTTTTTCTTCTATTTATATGTTTTGTACTCCAGACATAGTATAAGATTATCAATGTAAAAACACTTTCTTTCAATCAATTCCTAAAGTTATTCAGATTCTTAAAATTATTATGGTATCAGAGCGGTAATTCCGATGTCTGTTATCCATTTCTTTCGCTGCTCAATTCTTCAAATTTTAGTGCATCAATAATGGCCACCTCCGAATCCGATTCTACAAATACTCCGGGCAATGGCACTCCTGATCCTAATGGCGTCCCTGCAAATACAAATGTCTATGATATCACTGAAGTCTCAACCTGTAACACCCCTACTTTTCACTACAATTAAATAATAACTTAATACGAATAAGTCCCAAAATCAGAATGCCCAACGGCTACAAATAACCACCATTCAAACTTTAACCAACGTTCAAATCCACAACGGCTAGTACAAACCACTAGCTCAAACGGTAACTAACGGAAAGTAAAGTTTATAACTTAACCGTAACGGAAACATAACTACTAAATAACTTTATTAAAAGATAACTCCTAAGCCGCCAAACCTTGCGACTCTTGATCTGCTTATTTATAACCTGGAGAGAAAAAAAATGAAAGGAATGAGCGAACAATGCCCAGTAAGTTCATACGGTATCCCCTCGGGTACTAAGAGGAGATGACCGAAACGAACGGTAACAATGAATTACAATGAACGGATATAACTCAAGGATCAAACTAACACTCAGTTTGAAAAGAGACATTTACTTGATAAAACAATTCATTACTTGAAAACACGTGGCTTCAGAGGTAGTTTCCAAAACACAACATTTTACTCACACTTTACTTTTCTTTACTTTACTTTACTTCATTTAGGGATTAAGCACGTGCTGTACCCAGGGCTCGGGTTTCTACTGACCGCACCCAAAATCGGTATATCATGATAACCTACGTTACTTCATCAAGCAACGCAAAGGGGTCCACATGTTCAACTTAGAACTATGGATAACTGTAAAGGGGTCCACTTATCCGTTTCGGGATTATGGATAACTGTAGTCACTTTACTTATTATAAAAATTCACTTTAAAGAGCTTTTACAAAACAAAGCTTAACTTTACAAACTTTACTTTATCACTTTTAAAAAGATACACATCTCACTTGGACACCAAGGTTACCAAATCAATCATACACATGATACCCCTATTGAACAATAACAATATCAATAGAGTGGATAACAAAGGACGGAACAATTCGCAGAACGGAATAGTTATTAAAAGACTATCTAGCCACACAGATAGTTTACTTCATAAAAACAAAGATTGGGAATCCTAACAAAGGATTAAGAATCAATACACAACTAAGAGCGTAATCCCTTACCTTAGCTTCGTGTTCTACTAGCTTGCTTTACTCCGCTTGGACAATCTACAATATGAAATAGTCTAGCCTTAGACAAGAGAAAAATACTATTTTACTTCCGTCCCAATTTACTTCTTTTTTTTTTTTTTTACTCGATTAATTCAATGGTTTAGTCATCTATCACCCTTTCCTAGTTAACCAATAACTTTAAGAATGACTACAACACCCCTAGGGTTTTTATTAGTCAATCCCCAATTCCCAATTTCACTACACAATTTACACACACTGATTTCACACTTTCTGCACACACTTACTGAGTACACCTACTGACAGACACACCCACCACTCTGAATTTACACCCACTATGGTGCACCCATCACTCTAAACACACCCACACTTCAGACACACACTTCAGACACACACACACACCCACCATCAACCCACACACACACACCCACCATCTATTTCACTTACACGCACACACCACACATTGCAGTACACACACATCACGCACACACGCACAATCAGAGACACCCACGCCGCACACACACATACGCCGCCGCACACACACACGCCGCCGCACGCCCCGACACCCCAACACACACACACGCAGCACACACACTTCACAGTCCATCTTCTTCTCCCTTCTTAATCCCAACTACTAAACCCTAGTTCATACTTTTAGGGTTAGGTTTTCTTAAAGCCAACCGTTTGATTAATAAAGATGAAGAGAAGGGTTACGGTTTCTAGGATTACCTTTGCGACACGATCGTCTTCTCCCTTTCTCTCCTTCCCGTCCACTCCTCTGTTCTCTCCTTCACCGGCGCTGCTCTCTCTCTCTCTCTCAACTCTCTCCCGATTTCTTTCTTTCCTGCGGTAACTAAGGATAGCTTAGGGTTTAAGAAGGAGTATTTATATTAATGGGACTCTCCAATTCCCTATTTAACTTGAACTCCTAATCCTTCCTAGTTAATGAATTGGGCTTTGCACTTTTGACCCAATAACTAAACTAAACTAATCATTAAGTTTGGCCCATTAATAATTAAGAGTTTAAGATAAATAAAATAGAAAAGGTAGTTCGGGTTATTACATTCTTACCCCCTTAAAAGAGTTTGGTCCTCCAAACTAAACGTACCTTAATCTTCGAACAAAGCGGGATACATATCACGCATTTCACTTTCGAGCTCCCACGTGGCTTCTCTTTCCGTGTGATTGCTCCACTGTACTTTTACATACGGAATCACTCGCTTCCGCAAAACTTGATCTTTACGGTCTACAATCTTTACCGGCTTTTCATCATAACTCAAGTCTTCACGAAAACGTAACTGTTTGTACTCTATGACGTGGCTCGGGTCAGCTACGTATTTCCTCAACATCGACACGTGAAACACATTGTGCACACCAGACAGCACAGGAGGTAGAGCCAACTTATAGGCTACCGCCCCTATTCGTTCTAGAATCTCGAACGGCCCCACGTACCTAGGACTTAACTTCCCCCGAATCCCAAACCGCATGACCCCTTTTGTCGGTGAGATCCTCAAGAATACATGATCCCCTATTTGGAACTCCAGATCGCGCCTTCGATTATCCGCATACGATTTCTGCCTACTCTGCGCAGTTAACAACCACTTGCGAATCTGTTGAACTTTATCCGCCGTTACTTGAACAATCTCGGGTCCAGTTAACTTTCTCTCGCCTACTTCATCCCAACACGCAGGCGATCTACATTTCCGCCCATAAAGAGCTTCATACGGCGCCATTCCAATACTAGAGTGGTAACTGTTGTTGTAGGCAAATTCCACTAGTGGTAGATGATCATCCCACGCTCCTTGCCAATCTAACGACGTTGCTCTCAATAGGTCTTCGAGAGTTTGAATCGTCCTTTCTGACTGTCCGTCTGTCTGAGGGTGGAACGCTGTACTCATAGTTAACTCCGTCCCCATCGCTTTCTGTAAGCTCTTCCAGAAATTTGATGTAAATCTTGCATCTCGATCTGACACTATAGAGACCGGTATCCCATGTAACCTTACGATCTCATCCACGTACAACTTAGCTAACTTCTCCAACGAATCAGTCACCTTGATTGCTAGAAAGTGAGCCGATTTAGTGAGCCTATCCACTATGACCCAAATTGCGTTATGACCCTTCAACGTCTTGGGAAGTCCAATCACCAGATCCATAGTGATGTGTTCCCACTTCCACTCTGGAATAGGTAACGATTGTAGTAGTCCCGCGGGTTTCTGGTGTTCACTTTTCACTTGCTGACACACCAAACACTTAGAAACGAATTCCGCCACCTCACTCTTCATATTGTTCCACCAAAAGGATTCCTTTAGATCCTTATACATCTTAGTACTCCCAGGGTGGACCGAAAACCTTGAACAGTGAGCTTCTTCAAGAATTTCCCTCTTGATACTATCATTATTAGGCACCCAAATCCTTGATCGATACCTCATGATCCCGTCGTCGCTGACACGGAAGTCTACCATTCCCTTCTTACTGATAACCTTGTGAATCGCTTCCAACTCGTCATCCACATTCTGAGCTTCCTTGATTCTCACTAACAGTGTTGGTTGGACACTCAACTGAGCCAAATAGCCTTTAACTTTAACCTCTAGCTTTACTATTTCATTATCTCTCAATTCACTTACCCTCTTAGAAATCATAGTCGCTAATGTTCCATGGTTCTTTCTGCTTAATGCATCAGCCACCTTATTGGCCTTCCCAGGATGATACAAGATTTTGCAATCATAATCTTTAAGTAACTCTAGCCATCTCCTTTGCCTCATATTCAACTCTTTCTGAGTGAAAATGTACTTAAGACTTTTATGGTCGGTGTAAATTTCACATGGTACCCCATACAAATAGTGTCTCCAAATTTTCAATGCAAACACCACGGCCGCTAACTCCAAATCGTGGGTAGGATAGTTTTTCTCGTGGTTCTTGAGTTGCCTAGACGCATAAGCCACCACTTTATCATTTTGCATCAACACACAACCCAAACCTTTCAATGAAGCATCACTATAGATCACGAAGCCATCACTGCTTGTTGGTAACGTAAGGACAGGCGCAGACACCAATCGCCCTTTTAATTCTTGAAAACTCTTCTCACAATCGTCTGACCACACAAATCTTGTCCCTTTTGTGGTTAACCTGGTCAATGGTAGAGATAACTTCGAAAACCCTTCCACGAACCTACGGTAGTACCCTGCTAAACCCAAAAAGCTCCTTATCTCACTAACAGAAGTTGGTCTCTCCCAATTAACTATAGCCTCGACCTTTGCAGGGTCAACTGCTATCCCATTCTTAGATACCACATGTCCAAAAACGCTACTTCCTCAAGCCAGAATTCACACTTCTTAAATTTGGCATACAACTTTTGCTCCCTCAAAATCTGTAACACTAATTTCAAATGTTCTTCATGCTCCTCTTTTGATTTCGAATACACCAAGATGTCATCGATGAATACTATTACACACTTGTCCAAATATTCTTGAAATACTCTATTCATAAGCTCCATGAACACAGCAGGCGCATTTGTCAGCCCAAACGGCATTACTAAGAACTCGTAGTGTCCATACCTTGTCCTAAAAGCCGTCCTTGCTACATCTTCCTTTTTCACTCTTAACTGATGGTAACCAGAACGTAGGTCAATCTTAGAGAAATAACATGCACCTTGGAGTTGGTCAAACAAATCATCGATCCTTGGCAAAGGATACTTATTCTTAATTGTCACACGGTTTAACTCCCGATAGTCAATGCATAACCTCATCGACCCATCCTTCTTCTTTACAAATAATACCGGCGCACCCCAGGGTGATGCACTCGGTCTAATCAGGCCCTTGTCCAAAAGTTCTTGTAACTGCTCCTTTAACTCTTTAAGTTCCGGCGGAGCCATCCTATATGGTGCTCTTGAGATCGGTGCAGTCTCAGGTGCTAGATCTATCGAAAACTCCACTTGTCGCTCCGGCGGTATTCCAGGCAAATCTTCGGGAAAAACATCCTTGAAATCTTTTACTATGGAGAGGGATTCGATGGTCACTTCTTTCTTGTTTGACTCACCAACATACGCAAGAAATCCCTCACAACCTTTCCTTAACAGTTTACGAGCCTTCATTACGGAAATCAGGCCTGTTTGGACTCTTGGTTTCGCCCCTTGAAAACGAAATCCTTCTCCAGAGGGTAATTCAAAATTCACTTCTTTTCTAAAGCAGTCTACTTTGGCATGGTACGCAGCCAACCAGTCCATACCTAGGATGATGTCAAAGTCACTGAGATCCAGACATATAAGATCAACCTCGAGTTCTCTATCGCCTATCCTTAGAGGACAACTTTGATACACTGAAGTAACTGGGATCGACTCCTTAGTCGGGGTATCAATTTCCAAGGGTACTTCTAACGCCTTAGGTGACAATTTTAACTGTTTTGCCAACTTAGAACTAATCACAGAATGAGTGGCACCAGAATCAATCAAAGCGTATACGTTGCGAGAATATAACTGAAGCGTACCTGCCACCAAGTCATTTGTGGCTCTAGCATCTCTAGCAGTCATGGTGAACACACGCCCCTGACCACCAGTCTTACTTTTATCCTCTGCCTTCACCCCATGAGTTTGTGCATTCTTCTTCGGCTCTGGGCACTTCCACTGTGGGTGCCCAATCTTCTCACAGTTATAGCATTTTCTGTCCTTGTACTTGCACGCATCAGCCTTATGATTGCCATCACACGCCGGGCATACTTCGGCGGTCCCATGCTCTTTAGCCTTTCCCTTATCGTACGCAGTTCGGTTTCCAAAGTTTCTGTTCGGGTACTTGTTTGCTGTACGATCATAGCTTCCCTCAGCTTTCCTCTTTCCATGATTATCACGGTCTCGGTCGTTGAACTGTCCCTTGCTCCCAGCTGAATCTTTATTAGTAGGCTTGTCTCCAGACTTCTTCTTTTCATCCCTCTTGCTGCGGTACTCATCAGACTCCCTTTCTACAATTCTGGCTCTGTCTAGCACTAACCCATATGTCGCTAACTGCATAGGAGTGATTCTGTATCGAATCCGGTCACTCAGTCCGGCTTCGAACTTCCTGGCCTTTTGTTCCTCGCTGTCGAAAAAGTTGGTGCAAATTCCAGCAGATCTGTGAACCTTTCACTATACTCGTCCACCGTCTTGTCACCTTGAGTTAAAGTCAAAAACTCTGCCACTCTGGCGTGACGAACACTAGCCGGGTAATATTTTTCATTGAATACTACTTTAAACCTTTCCCAGGTGAAATTTCCTTCACCCCTAGCCAAAGCTGCTCTCTTTTCTGCATCCCACCAAGTGCGAGCCGCACTCCTCAGCATGAATGTTGCAAAAACTACCTTCTGCTCTGTGGTACATTCCAAAGTTTCAAAAATGTGCTCCATATCCTTAACCCAGTCCTCCGGCTTCTCCTTTGAGGTACCGGAGAAAGTGTCCGGCTTCCTCCTTTGAAACATTTCCAGCGGATCTCTCATTGGTACCTGCTGGGGTTGGTTTTGAGGTTGTGCTAGATGGTTCACCACCTGTCCGATTCCAGCCACGGTCTGGTTCAGCGTTTGCAGAAGGTTCGCCATGTTCGGATCAACATTACCTTGGTTTCCCGCGTTGCGAGCGTTACCACGGTTTCCTCTTCCTCTTCCAGACATCTGAAGTTAAGAAAGATTGAATTATAACTGATTGATGACCCACCACGAAAACGGGTTTTACATATTAATGACAATTGATTTAACTAGGTCGGTTACTTGACCTCACAATTTACTGTTTCATCGAGAGTCTATACTTAACTTGGTCTCATACTAACTTCACGTACATATTTATGTGTATATATCGGTCTTACTTTAGACCTTTCACTGCATCGACCTTACTTTAGGTCTTTAACTATATTAGTCGTTGTATTCAAACGAATTTTATACTTTTATAGGCCGTCCCCACAGAACTGATTACTATTATTTAACGCATTTACTAAGTTTATTCAAACATAATTTAACTTAAGGAATCACATGACAAGAAATAACTTAACTTAAAAATAACTTTTATTTATGTAACTGAACTAAACTAGAATAGTCACTAAGTTCTTTACTAATAGAACTAAAAAGAATACTAAACCTTTTTAATGAAAGAATGCTAACTTCTAAAAAAAATACTAAATAATGGCTACTCCCCTCATAATCATGGGGTTACATTTTTCCTAGGTCTACCCCTAGGCCTTCCAGTAGGCACATAAACTTTCCTTGAACCTCTTGGCCTTCCTCTTGGCCTAGGGACCGGTTCTTCCTCCAGTACTTCATCTTCAATCATAATCGGGGCAGCTTCACTGCCCTCTACAATAACGTCAATTTCGGTGGCTTCTTCTTCAGTCACCACATTTTCTGCCACTGGCTCTTTATAGAAATTCCTATAAAATTCCTCTCTAATATTGGCTATTTCTTCGTCCTTTTTGTTTATTGCTTCTTTCAACTTTTCTATTTCTTCTCGAGCCTTATACCACGAACTTCTAGTTTGCATCCATTTGTCAAAGGTATAGTCCGCTTCCTTCTTTTTCTTCGTCAATTGTCCCTTTAGCTGCCTAATCGTCCATGCACCCCTTACGATTGCTCTCTCCTTGGGTGTTTTAGTCTTTAGTCCGTCCATGATCTACAATGTAAACACGCAAGCATTAAAATCACAAGCATCCCATAGTGTAATTCATTCTTAAAAGAAAATATCAATCACTCAAGCCATACTCAAGTACATACTCATCCTCATTTAGAATCTCCCTTTAGGTTCTTTCCTAAAATAGTAAATTTCTATAAAAGGAAAGTTTCCTAACTTAGAAAGTTTCCTAAAATGGAAAGTTTCCCTAAATAGCAGCTTCCCTTCATTAGTGGTTCCCAAAAGTACTTTGTTCTTATCAGAGTTCTAAAGCCCAACATCGTTAAGTACTACTTCTCCCAATAGTCTTAACTCCTAAGTCTGAGTCTCCCAAGTAATCATAAACCGGGGCTCTGATACCAACTGTAACACCCCTACTTTTCACTACAATTAAATAATAACTTAATACGAATAAGTCCCAAAATCAGAATGCCCAACGGCTACAAATAACCACCATTCAAACTTTAACCAACGTTCAAATCCACAACGGCTAGTACAAACCACTAGCTCAAACGGTAACTAACGGAAAGTAAAGTTTATAACTTAACCGTAACGGAAACATAACTACTAAATAACTTTATTAAAAGATAACTCCTAAGCCGCCAAACCTTGCGACTCTTGATCTGCTTATTTATAACCTGGAGAGAAAAAAAATGAAAGGAATGAGCGAACAATGCCCAGTAAGTTCATACGGTATCCCCTCGGGTACTAAGAGGAGATGACCGAAACGAACGGTAACAATGAATTACAATGAACGGATATAACTCAAGGATCAAACTAACACTCAGTTTGAAAAGAGACATTTACTTGATAAAACAATTCATTACTTGAAAACACGTGGCTTCAGAGGTAGTTTCCAAAACACAACATTTTACTCACACTTTACTTTTCTTTACTTTACTTTACTTCATTTAGGGATTAAGCACGTGCTGTACCCAGGGCTCGGGTTTCTACTGACCGCACCCAAAATCGGTATATCATGATAACCTACGTTACTTCATCAAGCAACGCAAAGGGGTCCACATGTTCAACTTAGAACTATGGATAACTGTAAAGGGGTCCACTTATCCGTTTCGGGATTATGGATAACTGTAGTCACTTTACTTATTATAAAAATTCACTTTAAAGAGCTTTTACAAAACAAAGCTTAACTTTACAAACTTTACTTTATCACTTTTAAAAAGATACACATCTCACTTGGACACCAAGGTTACCAAATCAATCATACACATGATACCCCTATTGAACAATAACAATATCAATAGAGTGGATAACAAAGGACGGAACAATTCGCAGAACGGAATAGTTATTAAAAGACTATCTAGCCACACAGATAGTTTACTTCATAAAAACAAAGATTGGGAATCCTAACAAAGGATTAAGAATCAATACACAACTAAGAGCGTAATCCCTTACCTTAGCTTCGTGTTCTACTAGCTTGCTTTACTCCGCTTGGACAATCTACAATATGAAATAGTCTAGCCTTAGACAAGAGAAAAATACTATTTTACTTCCGTCCCAATTTACTTCTTTTTTTTTTTTTTTACTCGATTAATTCAATGGTTTAGTCATCTATCACCCTTTCCTAGTTAACCAATAACTTTAAGAATGACTACAACACCCCTAGGGTTTTTATTAGTCAATCCCAATTCCCAATTTCACTACACAATTTACACACACTGATTTCACACTTTCTGCACACACTTACTGAGTACACCTACTGACAGACACACCCACCACTCTGAATTTACACCCACTCTGGTGCACCCATCACTCTAAACACACCCACACTTCAGACACACACTTCAGACACACACACACACCCACCATCAACCCACACACACACACCCACCATCTATTTCACTTACACGCACACACCACACATTGCAGTACACACACATCACGCACACACGCACAATCAGAGACACCCACGCCGCACACACACATACGCCGCCGCACACACACACGCCGCCGCACGCCCCGACACCCCAACACACACACACGCAGCACACACACTTCACAGTCCATCTTCTTCTCCCTTCTTAATCCCAACTACTAAACCCTAGTTCATACTTTTAGGGTTAGGTTTTCTTAAAGCCAACCGTTTGATTAATAAAGATGAAGAGAAGGGTTACGGTTTCTAGGATTACCTTTGCGACACGATCGTCTTCTCCCTTTCTCTCCTTCCCGTCCACTCCTCTGTTCTCTCCTTCACCGGCGCTGCTCTCTCTCTCTCTCTCAACTCTCTCCCGATTTCTTTCTTTCCTGCGGTAACTAAGGATAGCTTAGGGTTTAAGAAGGAGTATTTATATTAATGGGACTCTCCAATTCCCTATTTAACTTGAACTCCTAATCCTTCCTAGTTAATGAATTGGGCTTTGCACTTTTGACCCAATAACTAAACTAAACTAATCATTAAGTTTGGCCCATTAATAATTAAGAGTTTAAGATAAATAAAATAGAAAAGGTAGTTCGGGTTATTACACAACCCAATTGAATCCCTCTCATCCACTCTATTTACATCACAATGATCACCCCGGTATGATGCTAGTTACTGAAGTTCTTACTGATTTTAACTATCACAAATGGCAGAGGTCTATCACAATTTCTTTAATAGCAAAGAACAAGTTGGGTATGGTAACAGGTGTTCATGTTAAACCTCTACCAACTTCCAAGTATTTTAATCATTGGGAATGTTGTAACAACATGGTAATTTCTTGGTTACTTACTGCATGTTCTAAAGACATTGCTACTAGTGTAGTTTATCTTCAAAATGCCAAAGACATATGGGATGACTTGCAATCAAGATTTTCTCAAGTCAATGGTCCTAAATTATTTCAAATAAGGAAAGATATTGTTAGTCTTGCACAGGGCACTATGTCAGTTAATGCTTATTTCACCAAACTGAAAAGCCTTTGGGATGAATTAAGTACATTGTCCCACTATCCCAAGTGTTCGTGCAATTGCACATGTGGTTCCGTTGTATTGCAGGAAATTTATGAAAATGCTGAGAAATTAAACCAATTTCTCCTTGGTCTGAACGACTCATTTACTGCAATACGTGGACAAATATTGATGATGACTCCTCTTCCATCGGTTAGTCAAGCTCTTCAATTGTTGATTCAGGAAGAAAAACAAAGACAATGTGGCACATCTTCTGGCACTTCAATCCAAATTACTGATATTTCCACAGCACTTCTTAGCAAAACTCCTCAAAATTCTGGATCTTCAAAGAATTTCAGATTGAAGCCATCTCCAATATCACAGATTCCTAAGGGCAAGTTTCGTTGTGATCATTGTGGAGGGAATTCACATCCTAAGGAAAAGTGTTTTTTTCTTCATGGCTTTCCAGAAGGGCACAGGTTGTATGGTGTAAAACCTGATCCAAGTAGGATGCCAAAGAACTTCGGTAAATTCATGGCTAATGCAGTGTTTCATGACATTACTCCCTCCAACATGCTCAATTCTCTAACTGATGCTCAACAACAACAACTTCTGGAGATTCTCACTCACAAGCATAATGGCAATTCTGTTGAACACATGGCTGGTAATTCTGTATTTTGTTCTAGTATTATTTCATCTACATGCTTCAATAGTCACCGCTCTTACATACATGAATGGATTATCGATACTGGTGCCACCGATCATATCACTGCCTCATATACTTCTCTTATCAATCCTATTTCTGTTAACTCACACATCAGATTACCAAATGGTAAAATTGCTAAAATCACTCATATTGGTAACGTTCAGTTAACAAATGATATCATTCTTCACAATGTTCTTTTTGTACCAGCATTTAAATTCAATCTTTTGTCTGGTAGTAAGTTCACCACTGACAATCATTGTTGCCTTCTATTTTTTCCAACTTTTTGTGCTTTGCAGGACCTTCAGTCAAAGAGGTTGAAGGGGATTGGCAAAATTGATCAAGGTCTTTATAAACTAATTCTACCTGTAGGCACTACTCCACCCACAATTTCTATCAAAAGTAGTGATGTTGCATCTCATTCTTTATGTAATTCTGTAGTTGGTGATTTCACATTGTGGCATAATAGACTTGGCCACATTCCTGTATCTTCTATGAATCATATTTCAGTTATGAAAAATCTTCATTCACCCCATTCCTTACCTTGTGATATTTGCCATTTTTCACGACAAACTAGAAATCCTTTTCCTATTAGTTCTTCTCTTTCTTCTAAGGCATTTGATCTTATTCATTGTGACCTTTGGGGTCCGTATAAACATACCACTTACAATGGTTTTAATTCATTTTTAACCATTGTAGATGATTTTAGCAGAGCCACTTGGACATATCTTTTAAAATCTAAAACTCATGTTTGTGATTACTTCGATAAATTTTTTAAAATGGTACAAAACCAATTTAATACAACCATTAAAGAAGTAAGATCGGATAATGGTTCCGAATTCTTTAATTCACACATGAGTAATCTTCTTACATCTCTTGGGATAATACAACAAAGTTCTTGCATTGGCACACCACAACAAAATGGAAGAGTGGAAAGAAAGCATCGTCATCTCTTAGAATTAGCAAGGGCTTTACGGTCCAGGCTCATTTACCTATAAAATTTTGGGGTGAATGCATATTGACTGCAACTTATTTGATAAATAGAATGCCTTCATCAGTTTTGAAGTTTAAGACTCCTTTTCACATGCTTCTTGGCAAACATCCAGATTACAATCAACTTAAAGTATTTGGTTGCTTATGTTATGCATCTACTCATCCTTACAATTCCGACAAATTCAATCCTAGGGCAACCAAATGTATATTCTTAGGATACCCCCATGGAAAAAAGGCTTACAAAGTCTATGATTTGGCATCTCATAAAAAATTTTATTCAAGAGATGTAAAATTTTATGAAACGATTTTTCCATATTCTGAATTATCTTTGTCTGAATCAAATCATATGTCTTCTGACTCTTTATTTCCTATCTCTTATTCGAATATTGATACCAGTGACTTGATTGATACAGAGATAACTACAACACCGCCCTTGACTCAAGACAATCTTGAGTCTGATTCCCATCTTAACCCTGCTCTTCCTTCTTCTGCACATCCTCCATCAAATAACACTTCTCCGGTCAATCCTTCTAATCATCTAAATATATTATCCAGACCTGTTAGGCATCGAACTCTTCCATCGAAATTCAAAGATTACTCTGGCCTGCAATCAATTCTGCAGAATCCTCAGATCAACTCTTCAACAAGGTACCCTCTTTGTAATTTTCTGTCCTATACTCATCTTTCTTCAAGTTACAAACATTTTGTACATAACATTACATCAGACTTTGAACCTCAATCCTATCATCAAGCTATCAAGTATCCCCAATGGTGTGCGGCTATGACTGCAGAATTGCAAGCATTAGAGAAAAATAATACCTGGGCTTTACAAATCTTACCTATTAATGCCAAGTGTGTAGGATGTAAATGGATTTTCAGGATTAAATACAACCCAGATGGCAGTCTCGACAAATACAAAGCGCGGTTAGTTGCCAAAGGATTCACACAAACGGAGGGAGTTGACTACTTTGACACTTTTGCTCCTGTAGCCAAAATGACTACGGTCCGAGTTCTTTTGGCTTTGGCTTCCTTAAGAGATTGGAATCTTCACCACATGGATGTCTCGAATACATTTCTTCACGGAGACCTTAATGAAGATGTTTTTATGGATCTCCCGCTTGGTTATCATCCCAGTAATGTTCCAAAAGCTAGTGATGGATTCAAGGTTGTTTGCAAGCTACAAAAGTCTCTATATGGTTTAAAACAAGCATCGCGCCAATGGTATAAAAAGTTCTCCAGCAGTCTCATTTCTTTTGGTTTTCGTCCAGCATCGAGTGATCACTCACTTTTTATTCTCCAAGGCAAGGCTGACTTAACAGTGGTTTTGGTTTATGTTGATGATTTATTAATCACAGGATCAAATTCTGCTGTAATTCAGTCCCTAAAATCTCACTTACATTCTGCCTTTAACATCAAGGATCTTGGACCCCTCAAGTACTTTTTGGGCTTGGAAATCGCTAGAAACAATGTCGCGCCCCGTACCCGTGGTCCTACATGGCCCCACGCTCGGGTCGCGCACGGAAGACGTCATAAAACACTTTTAACAAAAACTTTTCGAAAACTATCATAAAGATAAATAAAACTCACTTTTGAAGTTCAAAACCTCCACTTTACTTTCAAACAACTTTCACAACGAAAGTACTTGGCACGAAGGCCTACAACAACTATACAAAAGTACGAACACCAACATTATCCAAAAATAGGTGTTACAAGTGTTGGGTTTCCAAGTAACATGCGCAGCGGAATATAGCAATTAAAATTTTAAGAAACCCAAAGCCATGGATCCGTTCATATGATTAAATCAAATACAACATAATGAATAAAGGAAAAACTAACCCCTGATGGCTATCAAATTTCTCTTGGTCTTTGGTGGAGATTTGAAGACTTGATCACGATCACAAAGCTTGAACACGAACTTTGAAGATGATGATTTTCACCCTCTAGCGGTATCCACACTTCGAATGAATATCAAATGAGCTTCTTTGATCTTGGTTGCTAGACCAATATTATGAAACACACTTTCACAATTTAATAAAGAACTATATTGAATTTATTTGTGAATTATTTTGTTCCTCAATCAAGGATATCTTAGAACAAAATAAATTCTCTCTCAAACACTTTGGAGACTCACAAAAGGCTATTTTTGAGGTTCTGGCCGAAATCATCCTTTTATACACAAGCAAGACCTATTCCAAATAGGAACCTTGTGTCAAAAGACATTCCAAATCGAATTAGGAAAGTGCCAGCCGACAGTACTGTGCGGCCGCCCAGAATACACGGTGCGGTCGCACATTTATCTGAAACAAACTGGTACAAAATTTGGGCTAAGTGTGCGGCCGCCCAGTCCACACTGTGCGGTCGCCCACTTCCCCAGAATTTCCAAAATTCCAATTTAGTCCTTTTAAAGATTCGTTCTATTGTGTGTGACCCTCTAGGATTATACTAAGTTGGCAATGGGTTCAAACATGAAACCATAAGATATGATTAGGTTCTAGCAAACCGTCACACCTACCCAAATAGTATAACTAGATACAAGTTCGCATTCCTTTAGAATATGTCACAATCCCTTTGTCCACGATGTCATTGAACACAAGTCATGGTCAAACAGTCAACTTGTTTTGTTCAATACTTTCTCGATTCCGAATATGTTGATAATTCAAATGCTATTGATCCAATCAATCCATTTGAGTCCGGCCGAACATTTCATCAACATCATTCCTTCGAGGGGCCCAAGCTTGACATCTCTCCGTGGAGGGACAAATCCATTTAGCTTATTATTCTTCCCAACGGGAATCCGATTATGCCAATCATACCCTTTATAACTACCGTGTTAAGGTAGCGTTTGAATATGTCAAACACAATGTTCATCAAGTGGAAGGCTATAATAACTTCATGTCTAAGGATTCAAATGACATAACTAATATGAGATATATGTTCGACATAGACCATGACATAAATCTCATACAGCGGGTCATGTCCAGTACCTTGTTCCAAACAAGTACCCATAAATCTAACATGATCATCCCATGATCATTTAGCCTTTATACTAGTGCTTAATAAGTACTAGGGACGGAGATTATTATAAGTAAACATGAACAACAATAATAATCAAAACATCTCTTTATTGATATGAAATAAATGATAACAATTACAACGTTTATTAAACGTGCCTAGGGCACCACTGCCAACAATCTCCCACTTGCCCTAGGCCCAATTTCCCATGTATCTAATACCCATGGACCTAACATGACCATCATGTTTAGCTTGTGGAAGTCCCTTTGTTAGCGGGTCCGCAACATTATCATCAGTAGGTACTCTGCATATATTTACGTCTCCCCTATCAACGATCTCTCGAATGATATGAAAACGCCTAAGTATGTGTTTGGATTTCTGATGTGCTCTTGGTTCCTTTGCTTGAGAAATAGCACCATTATTATCGCAATAAAGGTCTATTGGATTAGCAATGCTAGGAACCACTTCAAGTTCAGTTATAAACTTCTTAATCCAAACAGCTTCCTTTGCAGCATCCGATGCAGCAATATACTCAGCTTTTGTTGTAGAATCAGCGGTTGTACTTTGCTTGGAACTCTTCCAGCTTACAGCTCCATCATTTAACATAAACACAAAACCCGATTGCGATCGGCTATCATCTTTGTCGGTTTGGAAGCTTGCATCCGTGTAAGCATTTACAACGAGATCATCTTCCATTCCTCCATAGACCAAAAACGAGTCTTTAGTTCTTCTCAAGTACTTAAGAATCGCTTTTACAGCTATCCAGTGATTTTCGCCAGGGTCGGATTGGTATCTACTTGTCATGCTCAAAGCATAAGATACATCCGGCCTTGTACAAATCATGGCATACATGATGGACCCAACTGCCGAAGCATATGGAACATCATTCATTTTCTCACGCTCATCGTTTGTCTTAGGACATTGAGTCTTGCTTAGAGAAACTCCATGTAACACGGGCAAGGTTCCTCTCTTAGAATTTTCCATACGGAATCTTCTAATGACCTTGTCAATGTATGTACTTTGGCTTAAACCAAGTAGCCTCCTTGATCTATCTCTATAGATCTTAATGCCAAGTATATATGCGGCTTCACCCATATCTTTCATTGCGAAGCACTTTCCTAACCAAGTCTTCACAGACTGAAGTGTAGGAATGTCGTTTCCAATGAGCAATATGTCATCCACGTATAAAATAAGGAATAGCACTATGCTCCCACTAATCTTCTTGGATACACAAGGCTCATCTTCGTTCTTGATGAAGCCAAACTCTTTGACCGGTTCATCAAAACGGAGATTCCAACTCCTAGAAGCTTGCTTCAATCCATAGATGGATTTCTGCAACTTGCATACCTTAGAATCTTGACACATCCTCTTGGAGTTTTCCATTCAGGAAAGCGGTTTTGACGTCCATCTGTCATATTTCATAGTCATGATATGCGGCAATGGCAAGCAAAATTCTTATAGACTTGATCATTGCCACGGGTGAAAAGGTCTCATCATAGTCAATACCATGAACTTGCCTATAACCTTTCGCTACAAGTCTAGCTTTGTAAGTATGCACCTTCCCATCCATGTCAGTCTTCTTCTTGAAGACCCATTTGCATCCTATGGTTTTTACACCTTCGGGTGCATCAATCAAATTCCAAACTTGATTGTCTTGCATGGATTGCAATTCGGATTCCATGGCTCCAAGCCACTTGTCCGAATCAGGAGAAGACATCGCCTCTTGGTAGGTTGACGGTTCATCATTCTCAATGATTTCTACGTCATTACTATCCGTTACGAGAAATCCATATCTCTCGGGCTCGGATCGTAACCTACTAGATCTGCGAGTTACTTGTGTATTTTGAACAGGTTCCACAACTCCTTGTGGTTCTTGTTCTTATTCAACTATTGGTTCAATGTTATTTTCTGGGTCTCGAATTTCTTCAAGATTTATTTTACTCCCACTGATTTCTTTGGAGAGAAACTCTTTATCTAGAAAGACACCAGTTCGGGCAACAAACACTTTGTTGTCCTCACGGTTGTAAAAGTAATATCCTCTAGTTTCCTTAGGATATCCCACGAAAATACATTTATCAGATTTGTGTGCAAGTTTGTCTGAGACAAGTCTTTTGACAAAAGCTTCACAACCCCAAATCTTCATGAAAGATAGACAAGGCTTCTTTCCGCTCCACATCTCATATGGAGTCTTTTGAACCGATTTAGTTGGAACACGATTTAGTGTGAAAGCAGCGGTTTCTAGGGCGTAACCCCAAAAGGATATTGGAAGATCAACTTGACTCATCATTGATCGAACCATGTCTAACAAAGTCTGATTCCTCCTCTCAGACACACCATTCCATTGTGGTGTTCCAGGTGGAGTCAATTGTGAAACTATTCCACAATTCTTTAGATGATCATCAAATTCTTGACTTAAGTATTCACCACCTCGATCTGATCGAAGTGCCTTTATACTTTTGCCAAGTTGTTTTTCTACTTCATTTTGAAATATTCTAAATATCTCAAATGCTTCACTTTTATGTTTCATTAGGTAAACATACCCAAATCTACTATAATCATCAGTGAAGGTTATGAAGTATTGAAATCCTCCCCTAGCATTGCTACTTAATGGTCCGCATACATCGGAATGTATCAACCCCAATAAGTCGCTTGCCCTTTCACCCAACTTGGTAAAAGGTGTCTTAGTCATTTTTCCAAGAAGACACGACTCACAAGTATCATATGACTCTAAGTCACATGAACTCAAAAGTCCGTCCCCATGGAGTTTTGAGATACGCTTCTCATTAATATGACCGAGACGGCAATGCCATAAATAAGTATGATTTATATCATTAGGTTTAGATTTCTTATTTACATGATAGACATTATCATTATTTTCATTCTTGACATCCAAGATATAAAGGCCATTAAATGAATTAGCAATACCATAAAGCACATCATTTAAATAAATAGAAAATTTCTTATTCTCAATAAGAAACTTAAAACCTTCATTATCCAAACAAGAAATTGAAATAATATTTCTGCTTAAATCCGGAACATAATAACAATTGTTCAAAACAAGAATTAATCCGGAAGGTAAAGTGACTTCATAAGTCCCTACGGCTAATGCAGCAACTCTTGCTCCATTCCCCACGCGTAGATCTACTTCACCTTCTTTAAGCAGTCTCCTATTATTTAGTCCCTGCACATTTAGACAAATGTGAGAAGCACATCCGGTATCCAATACCCAGGAATCAGTGGTAGAAAGGAGAATATCTATCATATAGATACCTGAAGTCGACGCAGCCTTGCTGCCCTTCTTCTTCTTTTGCTCTTCCAAGAAAGCCTTGCAATTACGTTTCCAATGACCAATTTCTTGACAATGGAAACAGATTGCATCCTTTTGTGAATCGGGTTTTGCCTCAGAAGCCTTGGCAACCTTTGCTTTGCTTATTTTGGGTTTGATAACTTTCTTACCCTTTCCTTTGGCACTAGCCTTCTTCTCATCATGAACCAAGAGCACGGGAGAACCTTTCTCCACAATTTTCATCTCTGCAGTTTTGAGCATCCCATGCAACTCAGAGAGATTCTTATCCATTCCATGCATGTTATAATTCATCACAAACTGATTATAACTTTTAGGCAATGAATTAAGAATGAGATCCGTGGCTAGCTCCAATGGGATTGGATATCCAAGTTTCTCAAGGTGCTCTACATAACCTTTCATTTTAAGAAAGTGAGGACTCACTTGTTGCCCTTCATTCATTTTACAAGTAGTGAATGCAACAATGGTCTTGTACCTCTCTTGCCTAGCTTGCTCTTGAAACATGGTTCTCAACTCCACGCCTATCTCATAGGCTTCCAAATGTTCCAAACTTTGTTGGAGTTTTGAACACATAGCAGCAAGCATGAGACAACTTACATCTCTAGAATCATTACGATGTTTCTTGTAATTGTCTCTTTCTACCCTAGGGGCAGTAGGCGGTGGTTCAGCGGGGAGAGGCCCATCGAGAATGTACAACTTATCTTCTTGCCTAAGAACAATTCTTATGCTACGGATCCAATCCATAAAGTTGGTACCATTCTCTTCGAGCTTATCCTTCTCAAGTATCGATCGCAACGACATTGATTGAGTGTTATTAGTCATTATCTACAAATATGCAAAATTTCCAAAATTTAGTAAGTACCAATTTTTCATTAAAGAAATAAATAATGTATTTTTCAAATGAAAATACTCCCATTAAATTATATAACCTTCATATACATCCAATGCATAATATAATTTAATTGGGCTAAGATCCAACTTTAATTTAACTTTTGAGTCCACGGAGGCGGACCGCTCAAAACTAAATTAATTAGGTAGACAATCATGTCAATCATATCCCATATGATTCTTAGATCCTTTTATGAGATTCTTTGAGAAATCCAATTTCAAAAAGCATGTTTAATCTCATCTTTTGCCTAGGCCCAAAACTGTTTTGATGCATAATTAAGTCCAACCATTTTAACGCATAGGAACCATTCAATTTAATGTACCTTGCGGAGGCAAGCCCACATTAAATTAATGAACCTCATCTTGGTCATACATGAATAAGATTAATGCACCTCGCGGAGGCGAACCCACATCAAGATTACCCATGCATAAACAAGTGTTTTAATCATGGCATGGCAAAGAAGGACTTAAAACTTTATTTGAAGGTTCATCACATATAGCATATAACACATTTATGAGCACATAATATAAACATGTTACACATTAAGCTTAGCCACTAAATTAATCTCCATTAATTTAAGCATGATATTTATGTGTCATTAGTTTCTCTATAATTATGAGGATGAGACTATTTCAACTTTGGTTATTATCTCCAAATCAAGACAACAAGAAGTGTGGTCGAACTAAGCCATTAGGCAACCACAATCCCGCACTAATTCAAGAAACCAAGAAAGTAGTCCATGTGGCCGAAACTAAGCAATAGATGGTCTCGATGAACGTAGGCCAATTGCATTCACAATTCCACATGGATCTCCAAACTTTGAATCAAGAACTTTGTTTCTCAATTTTAGCAATTATGAACTCTTCATAATTCTAACTTCGTTTTATCTTTGAAACTTTGATTGCGATCAATTTTGGGAAACACAATCTCGATGAACGCAGATTAGACATCCAAAACTTGAACCAATCTAGGAATCACAAGACTAAAACAAATAGGAAAATCAAACCCCAAAATCCACACACAAACCAACTACCCAAAACCCATTCCAGATCAGCAAGTCTGGACTGGTTCTGTTACTGGTTTTGTTGAATTTTTCGAAAAATTCCAGATTCTGGTTTTCAACCAAAATCTGACTTTCTGATGCTGGTGTGCGGCCGCCCAAAAAGATCTGTGCGGTCGCCCAAAAGTGTGCGGCCGCCCAGACTCTTATGTACGGTCGCCCATGGCCATCAGAAGGTGCAGAATTTTCAAGTTCGAAAATTTTGTCTCAAAATTGTTTTTCCCCGATTATTAAAACTTTGATCTAATCAAAAATTAATAACCAACAATTCTGAATCCACCATAATTTATTTATTGCGATTGAATCGTGCGATTAAAGTTGCAAAACAATAAACCACATAAAATCACAAAACACATAAGCATCATATATTCCAATATTCATATCATGCAAGGCACATAAACAATTTATATACACATAACATGATCTAGGTATTGAAATAATCAACATGAACAGGGCTCTGATACCACTGTTGGGTTTCCAAGTAACATGCGCAGCGGAATATAGCAATTAAAATTTTAAGAAACCCAAAGCCATGGATCCGTTCATATGATTAAATCAAATACAACATAATGAATAAAGGAAAAACTAACCCTTGATGGCTATCAAATTTCTCTTGGTCTTTGGTGGAGATTTGAAGACTTGATCACGATTACAAAGCTTGAACACGAACTTTGAAGATGATGATTTTCACCCTCTAGCGGTATCCACACTTCGAACGAATATCAAAGGAGCTTCTTTGATCTTGGTTGCTAGACCAATATTATGAAACACACTTTCACAATTTAATAAAGTTGTTCCTCAAACAAGGATATCTTAGAACAAAATAAATTCTCTCTCAAACACTTTGGAGACTCACAAAAGGCTATTTTTGAGGTTCTGGCCGAAATCATCCTTTTATACACAAGCAAGACCTATTCCAAATAGGAACCTTGTGTCAAAAGACATTCCAAATCGAATTAGGAAAGTGCCAGCCGACAGTACTGTGCGGCCGCCCAGAATACACTGTGCGGTCGCACATTTATCTGAAACAAACTGGTACAAAATTTGGGCTAAGTGTGCGGCCGCCCAGTCCATACTGTGCGGTCGCCCACTTCCCCAGAATGTCCAGAATTTCCAAAATTCCAATTTAGTCATTTTAAAGATTCGTTCTATTGTGTGTGACCCTCTAGGATTATACTAAGTTGGCAATGGGTTCAAACATGAAACCATAAGATATGATTAGGTTCTAGCAAACCGTCACACCTACCCAAATAGTATAACTAGATACAAGTTCGCATTCCTTTAGAATATGTCACAATCCCTTTGTCCACGATGTCATTGAACACAAGTCATGGTCAAACAGTCAACTTGTTTTGTTCAATACTTTCTCGATTCCGAATATGTTGATAATTCAAATGCTATTGATCCAATCAATCCATTTGAGTCCGGCCGAACATTTCATCAACATCATTCCTTCGAGGGGCCCAAGCTTGACATCTCTCCGTGGAGAGACAAATCCATTTAGCTTATTATTCTTCCCAACGGGAATCTGATTATGCCAATCATACCCTTTATAACTACCGTGTTAAGGTAGCGTTTGAATATGTCAAACACAATGTTCATCAAGTGGAAGACTATAATAACTTCATGTCTAAGGATTCAAATGACATAACTAATATGAGATATATGTTCGACATAGACCATGACATAAATCTCATACAGCGGGTCATGTCCAGTACCTTGTTCCAAACAAGTACCCATAAATCTAACATGATCATCCCATGATCATTTAGCCTTTATACTAGTGCTTAATAAGTACTAGGGACGGAGATTATTATAAGTAAACATGAACAACAATAATAATCAAAACATCTCTTTATTGAAATGAAATAAATGATAACAATTACAACGTTTATTAAACGTGCCTAGGGCACCACTGCCAACAACAAGATCAAGTCACGGATACACTACCCTTTAAGGTTATACATTTACATAATGTAGCCTTCACAAACATGTTGGGTTTCGTAGTAACATGCGCAGCGGAATATAGCAATTAAAATTTTGAAACCCAAAGCCCATAGATCCGTTCATATGATTAAATCAAATACAATAACATGAATATAGAATAAAACTAACCCTTGATGGCTATCAAAGTTTTCTCTTGGTCTTTGGTGGAGATTTGAAGACTTGATCACGATCACAAAGCTTGAACACGAACTTTGAAGATGATGATTTTCACCCTCTAGCGGTATCCACACTTTGAACGAATATCAAAGGAGCTTCTTTGATCTTGGTTGCTAGACCAATATTATGAAACACACTTTCACAATATAATTAAGAACTATATGGAATTTATTTGTGAATTATTTTGTTCCTCAATCGAGGATATCTTAGAACAAAATAAATTCTCTCTCAAACTCTTTGAGACTCACAAAAGCACTAGTTAATATGGTCTGGCCGAATTGGGGTTTTTATACACAATTAAGACCTATTCCAAATAGGAATCTTGTGCCAAAAACCTTCCTAAATCGAATTAGGAATTTTCCTGTCGGCAGCACCAGGCGCCCGCCTGTAAAGGACCAGGCGCCCGCTTGAATGACCAGAAGGTCCTTGTCTTTCTGGAATTAATTCAAGCGCCCGCCTGGTCTGAACCAAGCGCCCGCTCGGTAGACCAAACAGCCCAGAATGCTTCCAGAAATTCCTCCAAGGTCCTTTGACTCTAAATTCCAATATAGTCCTCTTATTAAAGATTCGTTCTATTGTGTGTGACCCTCTAGGATTATACTAAGTTGGCAATGGGCTCAAACATTATCCCATAAGATATGATTAGGTTCTAGCAAACCGTCATACCTACCCAAATAGTATAACTAGATACAAGTTCGCATTCCTTTAGAATATGTCACAATCCCTTTGTCCACGATGTCATTGAACACAAGTCATGGTCAAACAGTCAACTTGTTTTGTTCAATACTTTCTCGATTCCGAATATGTTGATAATTCAAATGCTATTGATCCAATCAATCCATTTGAGTCCGGCCGAACATTTCATCAACATCATTCCTTCGAGGGGCCCAAGCTTGACATCTCTCCGTGGAGGGACAAATCCATTTAGCTTATTATTCTTCCCAACGAGAATCCGATTATGCCAATCATACCCTTTATAACTACCGTGTTAAGGTAGCGTTTGAATATGTCAAACACAATGTTCATCAAGTGGAAGACTATAATAACTTCATGTATAAGGATTCAAATGACATAACTAATATGAGATATATGTTCGACATAGACCATGACATAAATCTCATACAGCGGGTCATGTCCAGTACCTTGTTCCAAACAAGTACCCATAAATCTAACATGATCATCCCATGATCATTTAGCCTTTATACTAGTGCTTAACAAGTACTAGGGACGGAGATTATTATGAGTAAACATGAACAACAATAATAATCAAAACATCTCTTTTATTGATATGAAATAAATGATAACAATTACAACGTTTATTAAACGTGCCTAGGGCACCACTACCAACAAAACATACCCCAAAAGAATTACCACCTCGACGTCCTTCCTGGTGATAAGTGACTATCCCGGATGCACTCCCTTATCTAAAACAGTAAACAAATAAAGGGTGAGATAAAATCTCAGTAATCTACTAATATGCAACTATATTTCATGCCAACATGATAATCACAAAGGAACAATATCAATAGGCATTCACATTTGCATATAACACAAAAGATATAGTCCACTCATCACATAACACAATATGTGGAAATAAACACTCATAAGTGGATACTGAGCCAAGGTTCTATAAACGGAACACAATCCTTTGAGAAGAGTCCGTTGAGCAGCATGAAAGAGCTGAAGCCGGTTCCGGAACCAAGTAACAACAACAACCAGTAGTGGGGGAAATAACACATAGTCATACCCCCAAGCGTGTAGCTAGAATACTCACCATAGGAGCTAGCTCATCCCAACCTCAATCTCGGGAAGGGGCATCCCACTCAAGGCCACTGAACATGGGGAAACTGGGTTACCAGTGAAGTACATTATACTGGACTTGGCCCGTGCCATTATAATATACATCACTGCCCAAAACAAACACAACAAGACCAGCTGGACTCTATACAAGCACATAGTAATAAATACTCGCTTGAAACAACAACGGGGCAATGATTCCAAAGTAGGGAACCAAGCCGAACATCATCACAAAAGATGCAACGGTTACTCACATTCATACATTGCAAACATGATCACAAACGGACCAAACCCAACACTCTCAAACAATACTTAGTCAAATATCATGACACTTTTGTTCACAAAGGAACCATTTAAAATACTAGAGTGTTCCACAATGTCCATCTAAGTCAATAAGAATAGTACTCAAAACCTAGACCAATTCTAAACTATTTGTTTTATAAAACACTTACGGATATCTCGACATAATATGAACCTGAAACCCAACTAAATAAACCCACTCATATCGAAGTACTCAAATAGATCTTTAAAACGATAGTTTACACGCCTAAAACGGAGTCCGGATGAGAAAGTTATGACCTCCGGAAGATTTCACGTAATATGTACCAGTGCAGAATTGTCCTTTACACGAGTCGTGTACCCATACACGAGTCGTGTAACAGCTGCTACACGAGTCGTGTATCAGTACACGAGTCGTGTAAATTTTCACCCTTTCAGTATTTTTCTCTACACGAGTCGTGTAGCCTTACACGAGTCGTGTAACAGACCTGGAACACGAATTTTTTACCCAATTTTTGTTCTATTCCAATATCCATTTCAACCCAAACCTTCCCATTTCAATTCTAATCAACCCTAACACTTCTAACAAGTATACTCAAGCATTATACCCACTTATAAACCCATAAAATCCCCACATAACAACCTCTACACAACTCAAATCAAAACAAATGATTCAAACATCAATTTATCACAAAAAAATGAATAAAAAGTAAATCAACATTTATCTTCACAACAAAGCTTTGAATCATCATCTCATGTATCATATAAAACATATATGACAATTTTTAAGCTAAAGGGGGCTTAGTAACTTACCTCAAATGGAAATCAAACTCAACCAAAATAACTTCTATTTAGCTCCAAACGATCCTAGCGACGATCTAAACGTTTTATATAAATCGATTACTAAGAGAGGAAGCATACAAGATGATCAAAAGAAGAGAGAGAGATGGAGCTTACCTCAATAACAATGGAGGGAGAGAGAAAGGGAAATGAGTGTGAGTGTGTGGTGAGGAAGAGTGTAGGATGAGGAGGGAGGAGGGGGAAAGGTTGACTAGTTAATTTAGGAGTTACACTTAAACCCCTCAATTTCTACTTCACCCAATTAAACCCTTAACAACTTACACCCAAGCCCTCCAATACCCCACACAATAATGATCATCTAACATAAAATCTAACACATAAATAAATCACAAATGATCAAGCAAATCATGTTGAGCATAGATTATTATGAGAGAATAAAATGCACACATAAATAATATTAAATTATTAAGATTATAAATAGGGGGTTTTTCGGGTCGTGACAATCACTCCTCCTTAAAGAAAATTCGACCCGAATTTTAACACTTACCAAGAGGCTCGAATAACCACGGATACTTCCGTTCCATCTCTTCCCGCAGTTCCCAAGTTGACTCCTCAACTTCATGATTCCTCCACACCACTCTAACTAGGGGAATACTCTTGTTCCTCAACTCTTGCACTTTGGTATCAATCACTCGAATTGGTTTCTCCTCATAAGACATATTCGGTTCAATATCTTCCGGTACTTCCGACAACACATGGGATGGATCATACACGTACTTAGGAAGCGTTGAAACATGAAACACATTATGCAATCGGCCCAAAGAAGGCGGTAACGCGAGGCGATAAGCAAGATTCCCAACCCTATCTAATATCTCGAAAGGCCCAATAAACCTTGGAGCAAGCTTTCCCTTCTTACCAAACCGTCGGATTCCCACCTTCGGAGACACTTTTAAAAACACGAAGTCACCCGACTGGAACTCAAGATCTCGCCTCCGATGGTCGGCATAGTTCTTTTGTCGACTTTGAGCGGTGATTAGACGATTTTGAATAAGCTTTACCTTTTCAACCGAATCATTAACCAAATCGACACCCCAAATCTTAGCTTCCCCGACTTCATCCCAACAAATAGGAGACCGACACTTCCTACCATATAAAGCTTCGTAAGGAGCCATCTCGATACTCGATTGAAAACTGTTGTTATAAGCAAACTCCACTAAAGGTAAATGAGTATCCCAAGAGTCTGCAAAGTCAACCGAACAAGCCCGTAACATGTCTTCAAGAATCTGAATCGTTCTCTCCGATTGACCGTCAGTTTGTGGATGAAAAGCCGTGCTAAGCCTCAATTCTGAACCCAAAGCCTTCTGAAACGCCTGCCAAAACCGAGATGTAAATCTAGGATCCCGATCAGAAACAATACTAACTGGAACCCCATGCAATCTCACGATTTCATTGATATACAAGGTCGCAAGTCTTTCCATTGAATAACTAATCTCAATAGGTAGAAAATGAGAAGACTTCGTCAATCTGTCTACAACCACCCAAACTGCATCATGCCTTCTCCTCGTACGCGGTAATCCGGTCACAAAATCCATCGTCACATGTTCCCATTTCCATTCCGGTATCTCAAGAGGTTAAAGTAGCCCCGCGGGTCTTTGATGTTCCGCTTTAACCTGTTGACAAGTCAAACATTTCGACACATAATCCGCTATCTCCCGCTTCATGCCATTCCACCAAAAATGTTGTTTCAAATCCCGATACATTTTGGTACTCCCGGGGTGAATAGTATACCTCGACTTGTGGCCCTCATCAAGAACTTGGCATTTTATTCCTTCCACACTAGGTACACACAAACGACCTCTATAACTCAAAACCTCTTCAGGACTAAGAGAAAATGCTTCAAACTTTTTATCCCCTATCTTACTCGAAATCTTCATCAACTCGGGATCATCCTTCTGACCATCTTTAACTTGTTGAATTAAGGCAGGTAATACCTTAATGTTCACAAAAATAGCCCCATGCATGGACTCATAAGGATCCCAATCTCGAACATCTTCCAACATTTTCCATTCACGCACCATCAATGAAGCTACATAATACTTCCGACTAATGGCATCAGCGACCACATTTGCTTTACCCGGATGATAAGAAATGGTGCAATCAAAATCCTTCAACAATTCCATCCATCTGCGCTGTCTATTGTTCAACTCCTTTTGTGAGAAAAGATACTTCAAACTTTGATGATCGGTAAAAATCTCAAACTTTGCCCCATATATATAATGCTTCCATTTGTGAAACGCAAAGACAATAGCCGCAAGTTCCATGTCATGGGTAGGATAATTCTGCTCACTCGGAGTCAACTTCCTTGAAGCATACGCAATCACTTTCCCATTTTGCATTAAAACGCACCCGAGGCCTTCTTTAGAAGCATCACTATAAATAACCAATTCATCTTTCCCATTTGGTAACACAAGTACATGAGCGGTGGTCAACCTCCTTTTCAATTCATCAAAACTCATTTGGCATTTTTCTTCCCACACAAACGGCACGTTCTTTCTGGTCAACTGAGTCAACGGGGTAGCAATTTTGGAAAATCCCTCAATAAATCTTCTATAGTACCCGGCTAAGCCCAAGAAACTCCGAATCTCCGTAACTGATTCCGGCCTCTTCCAATCCACAATAGCTTCAATTTTTGAAGGATCTACAGATATCCCTCCATTAGAAACCACGTGCCCCAGAAAAGAAACCTCCTCGAGCCAAAAAGCACACTTACTGAATTTTGCAAACAGTTGCTTCTCCCGAAGAATAGATAAGACCATTCGCAAATGTTGTTCGTGCTCCTCCCGAGACTTAGAATAAACCAGAATGTCATCGATAAACACAACTACGAAGGTATCAAGGTACGGTTTAAAAACCCGATTCATCATATCCATAAATACAGCAGGAGCATTCGTTAACCCGAAAGGCATGACAAGAAATTCATAGTGCCCATATCTACTACGGAAGGCGGTCTTGGAAATGTCCTCAGAACGAATCTTTAACTGGTGATAACCACTCCTCAAATCAAGCTTTGAAAAGACAACCGACCCCTGAAGCTGATCAAACAAGTCATCAATATGGGGAAGAGGGTATTTATTCTTTATGGTTACCTGATTCAGCTTCCTGTAATCGATACACAGTCTCAAGGACCCATCTTTCTTCTTGACAAACAATACAGGAGCTCCCCATGGTGACACACTAGGGTGGATAAACCCACGATCAAGTAACTCTTGTAACTGTTCCTTCAATTCTTTCAATTCGGCTGGAGCCATTCTATAAGGTGCCGCCGATATAGGAGTTGTACCTGGAAGCAAGTCTATACAAAATTCGATCTCTCTATCAGGAGGCATAGAGTACTCCGTAGAAAACACATCCGGAAACTCCCTAACAATATTTACCTCTTCCACACTAGAAACCTTTTTCGTAGTATCCAGCACACTGGCCAAAAACCCAACACAACCACGGCTCAACAACTTTCTAGCCTTCACATACGAAATAATATGAACTTTCCTACCCAAAGGGACAGCCTCAAATGAAAATTCAGGAACATTAGGGGTAGAAAAAGTAACCACCTTTTTAAAACAATCAACAGTAGCATGGTATCGACTCAACCAATCCATACCCAAAATGACATCAAAATCTTGCAATGGCAATATAATTAAATCAGCAAGTAAAGCATGCTCACGTATATGCACATCACAATCACGCAACACCCTATCAGTCACCAAACTCTTACCCGTAGGGGTAGACACCTCTAACACATAAGGTAGAGACTCAGGCAACGAAGATAACTGGGATGCAAAATGCACAGACACATAAGAATGCGAAGAACCGGGGTCTATTAGTGCACGTGCCCTCCTATTAGACATAGAAATAATACCTCCAATCACGTTAGAAGCATCAGAAGCCTGTTGTTGGTTGATGGCGAAAACACGACCTTATACATTGGGCTTGCCCGAGGCATCTCTCTTCTGACCCGAAGAAGACCCGGTACCACTACCAACTGACTGATTCTTCGGTTTGGGACAATTAAACTGGAAGTGACCTAACTGGCCACAATTCAAACACTTACCCTGCTTTTTCCAACATTTCTCTTCGGAGTGCCCTCCCTTTTGACAATAGTTGCAAACCCGATTATTCTGACTCCCCGAAATGTTACCTTGATTCATGTTGCCCTGTTGTCCTTGAGAAGTTCCTCTGAAAAGTGAAAAGATATTCTGAGCCCCTCTAGTGTCGCCACGATGAGGTTGTGGCTTCCCTTGTCCTCCTTGTTTCACTACACTCGTTGATTCAGTCTTCTTTTTATGCTCTACAATGTCCTGCTCCACCTGTTAGGCACGATCTATGGCATCCTGAAGGTCTTGAAATTTATGGGAAGTGAGTTGTGTTCTGATTACCGTTTTCAACCCTTTGACAAACCTCGAGGTCTTCCTTTCTTCAGTCGAAACCATGTAATTGCAATAGCGAGCCAATTCCGTGAATTTGGCAACATACTCGGCCACCGTCAACAAGTTTTGTTCCAAGCTAAGAAACTCGGATTCCTTCCTATCTTGGTCTACCTTTGGGATAAAATGTTCCTTGAACTTCTTCTTGAATGTCTCCCAGATATGGGGTACACGTGCCTCTTCCCAACTAGCTTTCAACGATTTCCACCAATACTCTGCCCCTCCAACTAGTTTGTAGGTCGCAAATCTGACCCTATCCTCATCGGAGCTTTGCAAGACCTCAAAGATCTTTTCCATAGACTCAACCCACCTTTCTGCTTTAGCCACATCTGACCCTCCATCAAATTCTGTCGGTTTCATTCTCAGAAATTGTTCCAGTCCGGTCCTCGGAGCCAATGATGCCTCTCTACGATTGTTATCATTCATGGTTTTCAATGCCGCCTCGAATATTCCTTGAAACATAGCTAATGCTTCTTCCCTCGCATTTCCCTGTCCGGCAGGACCACCCTGTTCATCATCAGACCCTACCATGATTACTGAGTACCTGCATAAGACACTCATCGTTACTCATTCCATACTCAATTACCCTCCTATGTCACTTAGTCATTCTAGACTATCTACAACCTAGCTCTGATACCAACTGTCGCGCCCCGTACCCGTGGTCCTACATGGCCCCACGCTCGGGTCGCGCACGGAAGACGTCATAAAACACTTTTAACAAAAACTTTTCGAAAACTATCATAAAGATAAATAAAATTCACTTTTGAAGTTCAAAACCTCCACTTTACTTTCAAACAACTTTCACAACGAAAGTACTTGGCACGAAGGCCTACAACAACTATACAAAAGTACGAACACCAACATTATCCAAAAATAGGTGTTACAAGATCAAGTCACGGATACACTACCCTTTAAGATTATACATTTACATAATGTAGCCTTCACAAACATACCCCAAAAGAATTACCACCTCGACGTCCTTCCTGGTGATAAGTGACCTATCCCGGATGCACTCGCTTATCTAAAACAGTAAACAAATAAAGGGTGAGATAAAATCTCAGTAATCTACTAATATGCAACTATATTTCATGCCAACATGATAATCACAAAGGAACAATATCAATAGGCATTCACATTTGCATATAACACAAAAGATATAGTCCACTCATCACATAACACAATATGCGGAAATAAACACTCATAAGTGGATACTGAGCCAAGGTTCTATAAACGGAACACCATCCTTTGAGAAGAGTCCGTTGAGCAGCATGAAAGAGCTGAAGCCGGTTCCGGAACCAAGTAACAACAACAACCAGTAGTGGGGGAAATAACACATAGTCATACCCCCAAGCGTGTAGCTAGAATACTCACCATAGGAGCTAGCTCATCCCAACCTCAATCTCGGGAAGGGGCATCCCACTCAAGGCCACTGAACATGGGGAAACTGGGTTACCAGTGAAGTACATTTTACTGGACTTGGCCCGTGCCATTATAATATACATCACTGCCCAAAACAAACACAACAAGACCAGCTGGACTCTATACAAGCACATAGTAATAAATACTCGCTTGAAACAACAACGGGGCAATGATTCCAAAGTAGGGAACCAAGCCGAACATCATCACAAAAGATGCAACGGTTACTCACATTCATACATTGCAAACATGATCACAAACGGACCAAACCCAACACTCTCAAACAATACTTAGTCAAATATCATGACACGTTTGTTCACAAAGGAACCATTTAAAATACTAGAGTGTTCCACAATGTCCATCTAAGTCAATAAGAATAGTACTCAAAACCTAGACCAATTCTAAACTATTTGTTTTATAAAACACTTACGGAAATCTCGACATAATATGAACCTGAAACCCAACTAAATAAACCCACTCATCTCGAAGTACTCAAATAGAGCTTTAAAACGATAGTTTACACGCCTAAAACGGAGTCCGGATGAGAAAGTTATGACCTCCGGAAGATTTCACGTAATATGTACCAGTGCAGAATTGTCCTTTACACGAGTCGTGTAACAGCTGCTACACGAGTAGTGTATCAGTACACGAGTCGTGTAAATTTTCACCCTTTCAGTATTTTTCTCTACACGAGTCGTGTAGCCTTACACGAGTCGTGTAACAGACCTGGAACACGAATTTTTTACCCAATTTTTGTTCTATTCCAATATCCATTTCAACCCAAACCTTCCCATTTCAATTCTAATCAACCCTAACACTTCTAACAAGTATACTCAAGCATTATACCCACTTATAAACCCACAAAAGCCCCACATAACAACCTCTACACAACTCAAATCAAAACAAATGATTCAAACATCAATTTATCACAAAAAAAAAAAATGAATAAAAAGTAAATCAACATTTATCTTCACAACAAAGCTTTGAATCATCATCTCATGTATCATATAAAACATATATGACAATTTTTAAGCTAAAGGGGGCTTAGTAACTTACCTCAAATGGAAATCAAACTCAACCAAAATAACTTCTATTTAGCTCCAAACGATCCTAGCGACGATCTAAACGTTTTATATAAATCGATTATTAAGAGAGGAAGCATACAAGATGATCAAAAGAAGAGAGAGAGATGGAGCTTACCTCAATAACAATGGAGGGAGAGAGAAAGGGAAATGAGTGTGAGTGTGTGGTGAGGAAGAGTGTAGGATGAGGAGGGAGGAGGGGGAAAGGTTGACTAGTTAATTTAGGAGTTACACTTAAACCCCTCAATTTCTACTTCACCCAATTAAACCCTTAACAACTTACACCCAAGCCCTCCAATAGCCCACACAATAATGATCATCTAACATAAAATCTAACACATAAATAAATCACAAATGATCAAGCAAATCATGTTGAGCATAGATTATTATGAGAGAATAAAATGCACACATAAATAATATTAAATTATTAAGATTATAAATAGGGGGGTTTTTCGGGTCGTGACAAACAAATCCGGCATATGCTTACACCAGAGAAAATACTAGATCTGTTACAAACAACAGGACTCTCTGGTGCAAAACCATCTCTCATCCCTATTGCTATGCATCATGGCCTTTCAACCGATAACAGTTCTCTTTTGGCCGATAGTCATTCTTATAGACAATTGATTGGAAAATTAATCGACCTTACCATTACAAGGCCTGATTTATCTTATCCCGTTCACATCCTTAGTCAGTTTGTTACATCCCCAAGGAAGTCTCATTGGGCTGCTGCCCTTAAATTGGTTCGATACTTAAAGAAAGATCCGGGTCAAGGACTATTCTTTCCATCAACATCTCCGCTCACTATATCCGCCTATTGTGACGCTGATTGGGGTGCTTGCCCCACCACAAGGAGATCAATCACAGGCTTTTGTATTTTTTTGGGCACCTCTCTAGTTTCTTGGAAATGCAAGAAGCAAACCACTATTTCCAGATCGTCTGCCGAGGCTGAATACAGGGCGATGGCAAATACATGTTGTGAGTTGACGTGGCTTCTTTCTCTTTTTCAGGAATTATCGATTTTGATTCCTCAACCAATTCCTCTTTACTGTGACAATCAAGCAGCGTTGCATATAGCTGCTAATCCAGTTTACCATGAAAGAACGAAACATATTGAACTGGATTGTCACTTGGTCAGAGAGAAACTTCATCAAGGAATGATTTCAACTTTTCATATTCCCTCTTCTCTCCAGTTGGCTGATTTGTTTACCAAAGGTCATACTTCCAAGGATTTTGAGTTTTTACTTTCCAAGTTGCAAGTGTTAAACATCTTTACCCCTTCCAACTTGCGGGGGGATGATGAGAATGGAGGATTAATGCAGTCAAATGGTGTTCATACTCAGAAGATTAAAGGGTGTCAACTATCATCATTTCAAACTTAAACAGTTATTTGGTAGCAGTTAGTTAGATAAGATTAGTCAGTTATTTTTTTCTTCTATTTATATGTTTTGTACTCCAGACATAGTATAAGATTATCAATGTAAAAACACTTTCTTTCAATCAATTCCTAAATTTATTCAGATTCTTAAAATTATTACCTTCTGCCTCAACACTTGGTTCTTATCCACATATGGCAATAATAGGAAGAGCCAATAAATTGTAACTAGACCTAAAACGTGATTATATGCAACATATTATATGTCCTCCAAAGGAGTGACCTAGTGGTAAAGCCAAACCTCACATTCAGTGAGCGCTAGGGTTCGATCCCTCTCCTCGCCTCCTTATGGCGTGGACATTGTCAAAAAAAAAAAAAAAAAAAAAAAAAAAAACAACAACAACATTCTATATCGGCCCACTACTTAGAGAAAGCCCATTATAAAAGCTAGGGAAATCACAATGCTCACTACATGCCCCCCCCCCCCACCCCTCCCTAAAAAAAAAAAAAAAAAAAAAAAAAAGAACCATTCCACTTCTCATTTTCCACTTGGTAGTTGATACTTTTTGTACAACAAAGCCAAGTGATTTGTTCTGACGTGAATTGTGCATCAGATGGAAAAGACCACGTAATAAATGTCAACAGCTCATTAGCCCACATTGGGATACCATATCCAACATTTGTCTTCTTGTCCTCCCACTATTAATTCACACCAATTCAAGGTGTCAACCCAATATTCACTCTTTTCCTTTTGCCTTTCCACAACTTCCAACAATTCTATTACCACCTACAGAATACTATACTGCTTTAAAGTTTCATACGAATTGCAATGTAAGTCTCAATCTATTAATTTTGGCAATTTAGTGCATTATGTTCACAATTTATGACGATATTAGGCAATTTTGGACTGATATAGATGAAAGCTAACGAAATGGATGGAAAATCTAACGGGTTTATTTAAAAATCGCGTTGCTCACCCCTAAAATTTAATAATGGTTACTTTGCCACCATTTCATTAATAATTTACAACATTGAAGTCATTCAGAAGTTACATACTCTATATATTAAAAAAAAAACTTGTAATTAATTGATTCCAACATTTTTAAAAAAATAAAAAATAAAAACTATATGAAAAGTAATTTGTAATTACAAAAATTACACCGCCAGCTTAATAATTTAAAATAATATAATAAAAATTAAAATATTAAACCTCTGCCACCAATAATAATAAAGTAGTATACTAAGATGTAAAACATAAAAATTAAACAAGAAAAAATAAATTATAGGCATAAATAAAAAATACCTTAACTAATACCAATCAAATTCAAATTAAAGAAATGAAAGAAGAAATAAACAAACAAAAAAGATCCCACCAAAACTACCAAAGGCTTGTAGAGAACCCACCCCCTTTTTTTCCCCTCTTATCACCATCTCCATCTCGTGGAAGAGCCCAGGTGAAATTTTTATTAGGGCATTAAATTGAGCTATGTGGCAGTGGATCTGTTGGATATAGATGAATGACGGTGGCGACGGTGGTGGTTGTGAGTAAATGGCGGCGGCGGTGGTGTTGTTTGTAAATGGTGGCGGTGGTATTAGTGTTCAGTTTGTAGTGGGTGACGGTAAGATGATGAACTCGTTAAATGTTTTGTAAATATGAATAAGACACTGATAAACGAAACTTTTAAAACTTAAGGGGTGAACAATGCAACTTTTAAAGCAATTGGTTAAGTTTTTCATCCACTTTGTTAACTTCCGTTTAATTTTTCTAACAGACATCCGAAATTGCCCCATATCACCACAAATTGTAAACATGATGAACTAAATTGCCAAAATTGATATGTTGGGACTTACATTGCAATTCGAGTGAAACTTGGGGGTAGTGGGGGTAGTAATGTGATATTTGCCCACAAAATATCTAATCCTAATTGTAGGTACAGTATAAATTTGGTGGCCCCAGATTTCATCAAAATATCAGTGTTTGTTTATCTTTTTGGGTTATAATTTAAAACAGAAAAATATGAAGAAAACAAAAAGAGAAAAAAGAAAAAAGAAAGTAAACTCTGATACTTGACCGACATAACTCATAAAAGCCGAAAATAACTACTCCCTCCGTCCCATTTAAATATTTTTACTTTCCTTTTTGGTATGTCCCAGCTCTTAAGGTTCTTAAACACAGGGACGGAGGGAGTATATACTCAGAATATTACTGCTGCATAGTCTCGTACCTTGAGTAGTCATGTAGCAGCAACATTTTCAGCTTTAGGGGAGACCTACATCCCTGTTCTCATAACTATAAACTGCTTCTGTACCAAGTTTTCTTTTTTTAACCATTAAAAAAAGAAAAAGACTATCGTATCTACTATGGTGAGAAGCCTAATTCATACTCTACCCGTTCTCAAACGTGGATTCTTTACATGGAACGGATAGGGTATTATCGGACGGAGTTCACTATGGACATGAGTCATACCAAAACTAGTCCCAACCAAGCTTTACGAGACTAAAGATGACGCCAACAGGTGTACCACTATGCTTAAAGTGGGACAATGAGGTAAGAAGCATGTCAACTTCAACCTATACACCTGGTATACCCTAGTCAAACTCAAAAGTCAACATACATTACCTTCTTTAGTACTACATCCCAATCTCCAAACACCTTTCACTTGACTGCAATAAAGCAACAACAAAAGTGTCAGTAGGAGGAGAAAAGTATCAAGCAAATGGAAACTAAAATGATGAGCAAGAATGAGAGGAGGAGAAGATTTAGTGACCAACAAATAGAGTTGCTCGAGTCCGTGTTTGAGACGGACTCGAGGCCTGAGCTAAGGATGAAACAGCAAGTAGCGAATAGACTTGGACTGCAGCCTCGTCAGGTTGCTATATGGTTCCAGAACAAAAGAGCTAGATCTAAATCTAGGCAGATTGAGCAAGAGTACTGTGAGCTCAAGAACAACTATGATCAACTGTCTTCTAAGTTGGAGAATTTGAAGAAAGAGAACCAGTCATTGCTTACTCAGGTAGGTTGCTTTTTCTATTTATCTAAGCCATTTTGTAACTACTTTTTTTCTTTATATATTATTCCCGGAAAGATAGTCTCATTTGATCTCTGATAGTCGGGAGGACAAAGTGAAGTTTCACCAGATATTAACATCAATCAAATTATCCTAGTGAAATTCATCAGGATACGACTATCTTTCTGGGACGGAGGGAGTACAAGTGTGTTAATAGTTATGTTGCAAAACAGGTGCAGAGTCTAAGAAATCTGACGCCAAATCAACAAGGGTGCAGAAATAAAGAGATGATAACCCACAACAGAGAGAATAGCAGCAGCAGCAGCAGCAGCCAAGGGTGTAAGATTACCTCTGAAATGGAAGAGCAGTATAACTTTGTGTCAGAAGCATACAAATACAACCAAGGAATTGATGTTCCTTATTATGAAGACAGTAGTCCTAGTGTCCCATACTTGACGGAAGAAAGCGAAATTCTAGACATGAGAGGACTTCAACATGAACTAATGGAGAATACATGCGGCTATGAATCTAACGCTGTTCTTGAAGATACGAGTTGTGGTACGGGATGGTGGAAATTCTAAGAGCAGAGTAGCAAAGCCTTGTCGTAATGGAAACGTTTAGAGAGAGAGACGCTTGACATACAGGCTTATTAGAATGTTGGACAGTTATAGCCATATCAGACTTGAGAGTTCCTAAATGCCACAATATTTTTCTTCTTTCTGTTTTTTTTCCCCTTCATCAATTGCTTTTCTTTACTTGGTTATACATCAGTTGCAGTCAACGTCTTAAGCCATGATCATCTATAATTCCACAAGTAGCACAATTCATCAAAAGTGAGAAACATAAAACTATAAGCTCCCATTTGACACTACGTGTAAACTTTAGCGTACTAAAGTGAGATTAACCCAAATGAAACGGCTGACATGATTCATCATCAATTACCACCATTTCAGTACAAAAACCATATATTGCTGACAAATAACTAAAATTCCATCCTTAAAATGCAGTCACATAAAAAGGCAATCGATTGTTCAGACTATCATTTCGATAAACAAACAAAACTTTCAAAGAAAAGAGTGTTCCTTCTCACTCGCCGTCGTCTTCATCGTCCGATTCTTCAGCACCAGCAGCAGAGTTGAGAGCATTCAAGCACACTCACTACACAGGCAAGTCAAGGAAGAACGGGAAGCTCTACTCTGTCAAAGGAAATGAAATTGACACGCCCATTGTCAACATTACACAACTTCGGGGGAATACCATTGCACTGTCTCTCAAGTTCCTCAATATCTGGCTTGGATGGCGGACGTACACTACATGAAGAACCAAAGCTTCATAAATTTACAAGACATGGATGAGATCCATTGAAAAAAAAAAAAAAAAAAAGCACAAGACAGGAGAAGATGAGCAGTTGAAATGATAAACATGAGTAAACTAGACAAACATTTTGCAAATGCTGAAATTGTGAAATTGTGAATATAAAATCCATGAGCACTATGCATGCTTTTACCCAACAAAACCTATGGCCTAACTGTGAGACGTTTAGCAAGCCAAATAGGCACTCACCGTTAAAGATCACAGAAATGCTTCAAGGGCATATCAGCAATGCTCAAACTTTAAATGGTAAGAGGAGAGATTGCAGCTCCGATACTTCTTTTAGCAACCATTAAATTCTAGTGATAACAAAAAATCGCCAATTGCCCGAATATATTGAGAAACAAATTGATGATCCAGACTATAATTTATGCCCCATATGAAATTGAAACAAGCCAAACCACAAACTGAAGTTAACATTGTCTTGGACTACAAGACCCGGCAGTCCATTTGGTACCCAAGATCATTCTAACAAGGATTTTGCGGAATGGACACGTAGACCCAACATTCCCAAGTGACATGAACCTAGGACTAAGTGAAGCTTGATTGATAATGAAAACCAAGAAGTGACGACCTTGTAACAAGTGTGACACCACAATCAGTGATGTAAGACCAACTGATAAGTCAGATGATCATCAGTGATGTAAGACCAACTGAAAAGTCAGATGATCGCCACAGGAATTACTCTTCATAAGATCAGAAGTTGACTCAAGAACCGAAGAGAAATAATCTCACAATTTTTCATTCATCTAAGTTATGCTTACCAATGATGAAAATCTTGGATTTATATAGTGCTCAATATAAGAGAGAACATCAATAATAAATGTGCGGATAAGCCCTCAAGATGAGTTCACACTTATTATCCAATCTATAGAATATAAAATTAAAAGAGGGAGACTACTTTCTAGTGTGAACACATTAGGTAAATGAATAATATAAATACCAGTGCATGATAACCAGCCTTCAGTAATTCATCCAATATTCATTCTGGAAAGCTCCAATAAGGATCCATTTGTCTAATTAGAAACTAGACTTTCGGGCCTTTCCAACCATAAATATTATTTGGAGCTCTAGAACATCCCGTGCATTTCGTTGAATATCCATTTGTTTGAAATTTTGAGTTTTCAACACAAATCACGGCCAAGTCATGGTTCTCCCCATCCCTATGGTCATGGCCAAAGTGAAATCAGGATGGATTTATAGTCTAAGTTCATTCGAATTGACTTAAAAAGAATCAAAGCATGCAAACACATTAAAGTTTGAAATCTAAAACCAGTTATCACATTAGTTGGTTTCACTTTAATTTCTTTAGTAAGCTTAGCTGAATCTTGATAAAACAAAAATATGAATATTTAATTATCCTCATGAAATTTTAAAACATATTATTGATAGTATATTAATGGTTCATTAAGTACAGGTTTTAGAATATCATAGGGATAATTAAAGTTTAATAGAATATTGGTCAAAGTTCAAATAAATTGACTTAAGAAATAAAAGTAGGACCTTTTTTGGGAGACGGAGGGAGTATTGTGTTACATCGAATATTTTATTACTCCCTCCGCCCCAGAGTAAGTGTCCACCTTTCTTTTTTAGTTTGTCCCATATTAAGTGTCCCTATCCTAGAATGGCAAAGAATCTTTACTATTCCTCCCACTCATTCTCTCTCCTACTTACTTTTATACTCACAACACCAATCAACTTACAATTCCCTACCCCACCTTCTCTCTACTACCTCACTTTTCAGACTCACAACACTTACATCACTTCCACCATTACTTAATCTCCATGCAAATGGAAGGGTGAACACTTATTCTGGAACAGAGGGAGTTATTATTGGGTATATAACAAATTAAATAAAAAACTAATATTCCCTCCGCTAATAAAAAAAGTATCATTTCACTCTTTTGTTGGTGCTTTATCTACTCCACTTGAAAGGGAACATGATAACTGGTTCTAGATTCCAAATTATCTAGTTAAAAATATAACAATCATGTTAAGGGGGCAAAGTGGGACGAATTCAAATGTGGGGTGTGTCTTTGGGACTTTATTAGGTCAAGGGTGCAAACTGGGATTGGGTATATAGTTCGGAGGCCAAAATACGTTTATCCCAGTAAAGTATACACGCAATCCCACTTTGCACCCTAAACCGAATTTTGTCCCAATGTGGTACCTCAATTAACCCACAATCCCAGTGTGCACCCTAGCACCTAACGCAGTTAGAAATTTAACGAAAATTGGTCATTTGCATATCACGTGACAAATATTTTGATCATTTCTTTTGAAAAGACAAGGGCAGAAATGTCAAGTTACTATTGAGGGTTGCAATCAATCTCTCCACCCAACTCCACCATCACCCACCAGTCACTAGCCACTGCCACCACCACCACCCAAAGCCACCCACCACCATTTCTTGCCTTCTTTCAAAAAAATATTAAAACTTCACCACGAGCCACCACATAAAATGCATCAAAACCAGATTTAAAACGAACCCAGATCTAAATAAATCAAACTCAAAACACAAATTTCATCCCCCCATAACAAAAATGGAAGGTCAAACTAAAAACAATCAAACATTGTGGATCTGGGCTTCTCAAAACTATGTCAATCGGAGTATTAGAAGAAAGAAACTCAAATCTGAGCTTCATAAAAATCAAAAATGCAAACCTTGGACTTGAGACAAGAGGGAAGAAAGGGAGATGATTGTTGGAGTGGAGGGATGAGAAGGGCGGGTTTAAGAGGTGGGTGAGGGCGTTGTGAATTTGTGATATGGAAGAGGAAGCAGGAGGACTGGTCGGTGGCTATGTCACTAGTTAATAGTATTAGTTACATCATGTATACTCTATACATGTTAGTTCAACTTTTGGGGTTTTTTGGTTTTCTTTATTTTTGTATTTACTTTATTAACAAAATATTTTATAATTTTGATATGATAATAGTAATAATATAGATAAACAAATTATTAAATGAAATTTTCTTACATTTTTCAGTATAAAATAAATATATTATTTTGTTGATAAAGATTGCTTTACCTTCATATAAATGATGCATATATATTTAAAAAGAAAAAGAGAATGATAAATAACAATTTCAACAGAGAATGACTAAAATAGCTCTCACGTGACACGCACATGACCAAATTTCGTTATATTTCTAACGTCGTTAGCTGCGAGGGTGGAAAGTGGGATGAATGGTTAATTAAAGGGTTACTCTGGGACAAAATTGTGTTCAGGGTGCAAAGTGGGATTTGTTGTATACTTTAGGGGGATAAACGTATTTCGGCCCTAGTTTGGAGGGAATGTATTTTGGCCTATTCTAAACCACTTCGATTTAAATAGCGATCTGTATTCAACAGAGCAATATGGGGTATCCAAAACTTTGGCACAATCACCTTATAAAGCTTTTGCCATACCTGGTTAGACAGAGTACACATGTTGGCTTGCCAGGAGACGACTTCTTGAACTTGCTGTTTGGAGGGTAAACATCAAACACTGTCCTTACTTCGTTAATCTGTATACTACTGAACAACTCTGAGATAAAACCATCATCTTCATATCCTTCGTCTACAGTCACATTGATATTTGAATTGCCTTCAACAGATGTAGACTTAGTTTTAGCACTTTTCATACTCCATGGGACACCATGGCGCTGAACAACGTAACCATACTTTTTCATGTGCCTGTAAACCTCAAAGGAATCCCAACAACATCCGCCCTTCCCTTCTGATACCTTCTTATACAAATCTTTAAGCGTAAGGCACCTATCATCATTATCCAATAGATGCAATGCCCCAATTTCAGCCAGATACCTACATTTTAGCAGAAGATAAATCAATGAACACAGAAAAATAAGATGCCATATCTAATTTTTATTGAATGTGAATTGTGTCTATTAGAGACAACTTTTGAAAGATTTCTTAAACATAATTTAGTATTCTAAGTTTAAGTGGACAGCATACTTGAAGCAGCTATTGTCAGTGGATCATGAATTTATTACAATCTTGTTCATGAACATCACAAAGTTCTTTTACAGAAATGCAAAAGCACAAGAACTTGAAATATATTTCTAAACCAAGCACAAAAGGAGCGAAACGTATCTGTAAAAGATGTGACCTCTACAGAAATAAAAGGTACGGTTAATGCTAATGACAACATAGAAATTAGATGCTTATAATAATAGTTCAGATTTGTGAAGCCTATAGTGATGTCATCAAGGACAATGAAACATGACTTACAAAGTCTCGTCAACGGTGCAATAGATCTTGCCATTACGTACTAGCCCTGTCGTTGTCCATTTGCCTTTTGGAGAAACAACCTCAGCCATACCCAACTCCTCTTTCCAGCGAGCAGTGGACATCTGTTTCCTAAGGAGCAATAATAGTTTTTGTGTGAGTGTTGCTATTCTTACACGTAAAATTTCTGAGTGTGCATGCTTAAGTATATTCTACAGTAAAACAATTACAACATGGTTACGGATGTACTCAAAAAGTTTGTGTGTGAATAGCAACACTCTTTTCATATCGCACCCAATAAAAACTGTTGAAAGAGTCCTTTTGTCAGATATTATACCTGAACTGCAACTTGGGCAAGTCACTAGATGCATAACAGTTCTCCTCGTCATTTGAGTCTGGAGCAGTAACCTCTGAATCACTTGTTCTAGCTGAAGAAGTTTCCCAGTCCTCTATTTCTTCCATACGAACTGCTGGTTCAACAAGATTTGCCTCACTGCTTAAGCAAGAAGCGGATCCTAACACCTGAAACAAGGACAAATAGCAGAGAACATAAGTGCAATAATACTAGTACTCATGACCTCATACGTGAATGCCACACAATACACATAAAGAGTCAATAACCCCATCTCGGGTGTCTATTCAAAGAGTCTCAATTTAAGAATCATGATCTAATCACCTTTATTCTTTGTTTGACTACTGGAAACATGAGTGAAATTATTTTTCCTTTCTGAAGGTGCCGGATAGGAAATGAAAAAATGGACCTCCAGGTCCTCCACAGTTTTGGAAGGAAGAATCAAGCAAATAGACATAAGGTATAAAGCAAACACAATATATTGAAGGCACCATAATCAATGGTATACCCTCCCATCTCAAAGGGAGAGTCGGTGCGGATCCTATGCATGCAAGTCCATCTGGACCGCAGATTTTACATTACTGATACACGAAATCACAAGTTACTCCAACCCAATGTTATAGCCATGCTAATATTTGGGGATTTAGTCCCAATTTAATTAACAGAAAATAATTGAAATGAGGAAGAGATAGACAGACTTGGTGAAGAAGAAAGAAACTAGGGATAGACAGAGGAGAGAGTTAGATGAGATAGAAAGCAGAATTGGGGAAGAAGATCAATTCATTCATAGTGATTTCCACAAGGTGCAAACCACGCACAAATACGCGTACGCACCTGGCTTCCAACGGCCAAAACAACCTTGACATAAATGCCCCAGATCTAATAGATAATTCCCCAAATGCCTAAGTACAAAATGATGAAAACGACACGGTATAATTATCCCTAAACGACATCGTAAGACAGCAAAAACTAAACTCTCAATAACCCCAAACGACACTGTTAGCTAACTAAACAACTTAACTAACTGACCAACGGTCACTTGATTGAATTTAAAATTAACGAAGAACCCTAAACATAAGTCCAAAAGCCCACTCCTGATATAGAAGGAATACAGGACTTTCATCCACGGGTACCCGCATAGGCACAATTATCAAAAGTTCAAAGAGCAGTCCAATTAGCACGGGGATAACAAAGATCTGCAAGGCAGTAAAAATATAAGTGATCAAAAAGAGAAACCTGATTAACTGGAGCAAAAAAAAAAAAAAAAAAAAAAAGAGGAGGAGAAAAGCTACTTACCCATATCGACAACAGTGCAGAACTTTTCATAACAATGCCAAACCATTTCCAAATCTGGCCAAGTAGAACTCTGGCTCTCCTTGTTTTAATTTGATCAATGGAATATCTGACTCCCGCTAAAGCAGTCCAAATGAAATAACTTCCAATGACAAAAGCATATATATCTACAATATGTAATCACTTTAAGTTAGAAATCCCAGACAAGAGAAAGAAACTGTGATCACACAAATTATAATCAGTTCTATTACCATTGCACTTGATGCCGTGAGTAATTGGGAGAAGGGGTACAGCATTAAAGAGTGCTCGTCCAAGTGAGATGGGTACAACAACTATAGCAGAATTGAGAATCAGAAGTGTCATCCAAGCCACCAATAACAGCAGCACGATTCGGAGTACGAATCCGTACCTGCTATAAAAGACAGTACCAGATTATATAAGAACAAACTCAGAGAAATATCCTCCTTTTTCCTTTTCATTTGACAAGTAAAATGTGAAGAGCAGACGAGAGCAAGAATTCAGAACCTCGGAAAAAAAAAAAAAAAAAGTGTAAAGTCAGTTTAAGTGGTGTCCAGTCTTGCATTTACGATTAGCGCCCACAATTACAACCACAACTCGCTAGGGTTCTAAAGTAATACTGTGTCCGTCCCAAAATGAATAACCAAAAAGTTTTCAAATTTACTCATTAATCAAAGTAAAATTGAAATGTTTTCGGACATTTATTGTGGGACGGAGGGAGTAATGATTTACAAACAGAATGTTTCCATTATGACTGATAAAAAATGCCCCTCTATCAAAACAAGTAAAGGGTGTCTTCCCTTGACTGATTAGTCTTTTAATTAACAGATCCACGATAACAGGGCAATAATGTTAAATCCAACACATTGTGCGTGTGTGATCAGATGTACAAACAGTAAAACAATTGAAGCACCCAAAGTCAAAAAACAGACAAAAAATAATAATAATGGTCTCACCTCTTGTGCTCCTTAGGAGGCTGCTTCTCAGATTTCTTCAAAGTAGGATCAGCACGAATGGCTGAATGCGCCTTCTTGTAAACCTCTTCAATACCATCAGCTTCAACCCCAGCTTTGATGTAATCAGAAAAATGGGTCTGATACTTCTCTGGCTCATCTTCCGCCAAGGTCTATCATATTCAGGCGAGAGAGAGAACATTTCAGTTTTTGACTAATTCTGATTATGTTAAGAGGGTAAAATGACAAGTATAATATTTAAAGCTCACTGTCATGCACTCCCTCCGTCCCACCTCACTTGAGACTTATTCCATTTTGGGTCGTCCCACTTCACTTGAGACCTCCCAAAATGGCAATGATTTTATTATTTTATATTCAATCTACCCCACTCACTCATTCTCTCTCTTAATTTTCCACCACACAATTCATTCAATCAACCTACTATTAACCCCACTCATTCTCTCTCTTCATTTTCTACCACGCATTTTCTTTATTTTATTCATTTTTCTTAGTTATTGTACCCACCTCTAAGGTCTCAAGTGAGATGGGACGGAGGGAGTATTCAGCAACATGCCCTCCGTAGATGTATTTGCGGTGGGTATCAGCGTCAAGACTCTTACCCTCCTTGTCAAACCCAGCAAAACGTTTATCACTGTGGTGAATGTCAAGTCCACCATCTAGTGCTCCCTGAAATCAAAGCCATCTTAACTTTCCAACAAAACCAGAAATGAAAAGTAAGAGTTCCATGCGTTTTGAGATTTTAGAATCTATAGCAACAAACAACATGATTGACCAAAATCAACAACAACAAAGCCTTAGTTGAGGTCGTTAACATTAAACTTTGTATGATTCAGATCAAAATAAAAATAAATAAAAATGAGAATACCGGTAATGCAGGCAGCAGGAAATGCTTGATAGTGAATCAAAGGTGCTAATATAAAGAAAAACTAAATCAAATACAGAATAGTAAAAAGGTCAAATCATTGACTCATCTGAGAACTACTCCCTCCGTCCCATTTCAATGGGCACAAAAGCTTTGTAGCACGGGAATTAAGGAAAGTATAAATGTTGTGAGTATGAAAAGTGAGTGGGAAAGTGTAAGTGTTGTGAGTATAAAAGTAAAGTAAGAGAGAGAATGAGTGGGAGGAATAGTAAAGATTCTTTTCCATTTTAAGTAATGTGCCCATTGTATTGGGACACCCAAAATGGAAAGTTGTGCCGATTGTAATGGGACGGAGGGAGTATAACCAACCCTCTTTACAAACATTTATTTTTTGTAAGTATAAGAGACCGGTGAAAAAAAATCAAAAGGAAACATTTCGAGACAAAGTTACGATCAAAATGGACACTCATTTTGGGACAAAAAATTCTTGAAAATGGACACTCACTTTGACTTTGACTTTATCCTCACGGCATTGCTCAGGACTCCATCTTGTAATCGTCCTCTCCTCAACAGTATAACCCTCTAAACACGACTGAGAATCCGCACCCCTACCATTCCTATTGATGTAAAGAACCAGCAATGTCTTTACCACAACCCCACAAAGCCGAAGGGTGCACTCATAATCAGACCAAACTCTCAACCGATCATTTTCATCACCATTACTGTCTGATAAAACAAGCACCGCGTATTCAGAGTGGACTAGAGATGGATGATGACGATATGCAACAAAGTCAACTCCGTATTGGGCCCCATTTCTCACTACCCAATTCTTGTTTCGTAAATGCGAATAAGCCTTGAAGGTGTCCGGAAACTTTTCTGTCCTCGATGTCATATACTTCCATAATTTATCCTCAGGTTGATTGCAGTTGTTTTCGCCTACTAATATTTTGAGACAGTTTAAGGAAAAGTGTAGATAAAAAGCTTCTTCCATGGTTAGTAGAAGCTGATGTTTATCTTTCTCGTCTGAGATAGTGAACCGACCAAAATATGCATTATTGAAGAGGTCAATTTGTTCGGTATGTGCTCCAATAAGTATGTTGTTGCCTGAGAGTGTGCCCTGACAATCTGACTGGATTAGAGAGGATTGAAGCGTAGAAACGATCTTGGACATGGGATTTGCAAGTGCTTTCGCTTGTGCTCCCTTCCCTTTCCATCTTGGACGCATTAAAACCTTCACAAAAGAAAAAAAAAAATCTCAGTCTTTTTTTACACAAAATAGCAGAAACTCTTACTACCACCAAATGCGTCATCCCACTTCTACAAAGAAAACTGTTGATGGATAACAAATATAACTGAATATTAACACACAGAAACCTAAAAGTGAGATAGGGAATAAACATTCATTCAAGATACACAAGTTTTTATATTTTTCAAGTCAAAATTAATCCATGATTGCAGTTATCTTTTACTGTGACTTGAGCAACAAACAGTAAAATTGTGTACAGCTAATCTGTTCTTGGTCTTTTTATAAACTGTCCATCTTTCATTTGTATTTGTCTTTCTTTCTAATTGACACAATTAGATATATAATTCAATACAGAAATCAGAAATGTATAACCGAATATATAAATGTAGTCTTCACCCTTCTTCTAGCTGACATGTTTGGGAATTGTGTACCGGTGTCAAAGTTTCAACGTAAAATCAACTTTATATACTGACATATTCCTACATCTTTTGTTGTTATATTCAATGTCATTATAAGGAATATAAAACTTTCAGTTTCTCTTTAGAACACAGCAGAAATTTTCATTTTTGAAGAACACAACCGAATATTCTTTCAAGCATTTTGTTAAACACTAGCATGCACGCTCTCCATGGAAGCTTTACTAAGATAAAGCACCAAGTATAACCCTTAAAAAAAGAACAATACCAACTACTAGCGATTACTGATGCTTTAAGAAATAATCATTGAGAAAAGTGAAGAATTTGCTGCTACTTTACATGAATTTCTAGAAGGAAAAAAGAAAAAGCGGAGAATTTCAAAAACTAATTGTATGAAATGCAGAAGTCGACCTTCAGCCCGCGAAATGAGTTGTTTGCCTATTGCCTATGCGGGCTTAGATATAAAGCCAGCTTTAGTTTCTTTAAATAAACCCCTACACTTTGTACTCCCTCCGTCCCACTAGAATTATATATCACATTTCCTCCCCTTTCTTTTCCTTTCTCTCATTTTAAAAACTCGGGAGCGCAACCAAAATGACCAAGTCCAAAAACTATTAGCTAAAATGTACCGGTTCCTGAAACTCGTCATTATCAGTAGCAAATTAATTTCTTCCCCACTACAAAGTCGCTACTGACACACCATAACCAGATTAGGCATTATGGTAGAAAACAAACAAGATGCTATGATCAACAGAAATATTAGTAACTAAATTCGGCACTGTGGCTGAGATTGTCAATGGATTTAGTCTGAAAAATGCTTATAAGAAGGCATACTAGAAGACAAAGGCGAGTTAAATCCCCCCTCCCCCAAAACAAATGGCCAGCCCCCTAGCTAGATCTGGGGAAAAAAAGAACTAGTCATTTCTATCTTCAGCAACTGCACACATCTCTCCTCCACACCACCCACTCCCCCTCCCGCACATTGCTGCCTAATCCAACAATCCCAACCCCCCCCCCCACAACAACTCCTTCCCCACCACCCACACCGCCGCACATCGCAGGGTATTCCATAAATTAGTGTATACGTATTTCCCCCCAGAGTATTACTCTATACACACATAAAATTAAGCCCAAGAAAAACTTAAAACTGACTGAGTTTATCAATCATAATTGTAAATTTTAATCAAATTAGAACTATTTCACATTTGATAAGCTTCTTTTAACAATAAAGAAACTTTGCTTAAAATAAAATTCAAAATAAAGAAAAAATAGAACGCCAAACGAATATTTCCACTGAAAGGATAGGAATAAAATTCCGAAACTTGAACATGAAAGAACCAAAAATGTAGGTCAAAACAAGAAAATGAAACATTCAAAGCCATATACGAACTGCTAATGATTTAAGATTACAAGAAACCAATTCAAACAAATCCAATATAAGAATTGTAATTAGCATGATCCAACTATCTAAATATCCTGATTAAGCTATCATCGTGTTTAAAACAGGTAAAAAAGGAGACGATAAATACAGATCGATTCAGCTCAGACAAATCGAAAGGGGAAAATTAAGAAAGATAAACATTTAAACATGAATTGAGTTAAGTACCTTTTTCGTCCCTCAACTTTTAAACTTTTTACCTTTACGTCACTAGACTATTTTTTTTTACCTAAGAGTCCTTAAACTTGACTACTTAGTCATTAAATGATCCTTCTGTTAGACTGCCATTCGTGTTGCCGTTAAGTCTGGCTTATGTGGCACAATGACGTCATATGTTTGCATAAGTGGCTCTGACAAATGAAGTGAAATGCTGGTAAGGTAATTTTAAAGAAATGAGGGGCACAAGTGTAAAATTAGAAACATCAAATCATCTCAACTCCCCACCATCTTCCCCAGCTCCATCTCTTTTACCACCATCACTGCCTCACCATCACCGCCACCACCATCATTCTTACAGCCACCATTACCATCATCATACAGCCACCACCACCACCATCCCCACCGCCACCACCACCATCATCATAGCCAAATCACCAAATTTAAAGACCCAAAAACAAAATCCAAAAACCCAAAAACAAATTACCAAATTACACTTCAAATTCATGAACAAAATTACCAGGAAAAAAATAAAATATCAAGAACACAATTCATGAACAAATAACCTACACAAATATTATGGAATTTAATTCCAGCAGCCCATATTCCCCATCAACAAGCACACGCAGGTACAATGGAATCAAATTCAAGAATAATATTAAATATTTTTTTAACACTTTTGTGTATGAAATTTACAATATCCATATATACCTAAAAATTAGAGAAGCATGGATAGAGGTGACCTTCGATTTTGACGAAACCCAGATTTGCCTTAAGAACCCAGAATCGCAAACCTTCTATATCAACAATGTGCAGCACACAGAAGCACACAGACTCGCATAAACTCACAGACGCAGATTCACGGACGTATTTGGGTGCCACTATGATGTGTCGAATCTGGACAAGAATCTGATCTAGATCTAGATCTGGAGAGAGTAGCGATGGCTGTGTTTTTGGGAAAAAAGAAAGGATCCGAGAAGGGAGAAGAGACGGAAGGGTGGGGAGCAACGGTAGCTGTCGGCGGTAGGTGGCATTGGGAGGGTGTAGTTGCCGGTCGCCAGTCGCCGCGGGGGAGCCGCCGGAGAAGAAAATGATGGGGCAGGGGGGCTGACGAGGGAGTTGAACGGCAGCCTAAGGGGAGAGGAGACGGGAAGGGATCTAAGATTAAAATAGGTTATTATTTTTGATTTAGCCCTTAATATATATAAAAAGATTTTGAAGGCCAAAAGTTTAATATTTAAACATTTTAGCCCCTTGTATTTCCACATAAGCACCATGTGCAAGGCACATATGCAAAATGATGAGGTCATGACGCCACATCATCAAATTTAACGGCAACATGGATGACGAACTGACGGAAGGACCAACTAATGACACAAATGTCAAGTTCAAGGATTCTTAAGTAAAAAAAATAGTCTTGGGACGAAAAGGTAAAAAAATCAAAAGTTCACGGACCAAAAAGGTACTTAACTCAACATGAATTTCAGCAACAGAAATGGGGAAAAAGATCGAAAAACAAGAAGACTGATGATTTTGGGTCTGCTCCCGAGTTTTTAAAGGAGAGAAAAGAAAGGAAGGCAGGGGATCCCGAGTTAAGAAAGAAAATGAAAGAAACACTTAATTTTCTCTTCCCTTGCTCCAGAGTTTTGGAATGGAATGAGAGGAAATAAAAAACAAATTACATTTCTACCCTCATTTATATAAAACCATTTATCTTTAGATCAAACACTTGTTAAATTGAACAATGTTTTTGAGACGGGAGGGATAAAAAAACAATGCCCAACACCCTTTAAATTTATCTGAGTACAAATAGTTGTAGCAAAATTTTTAACGGAAAAGGGAATACAAGCAAACATGTATTAAACATGAAATCACTGCAAGGTTCAAAAATCTAAGTAAGACTGAAAGATTAACACTTTGAGTATATAAAGTTGATCAAAATCATAGACCGATACAAGTTGTACCAATTAAAAAGAAACAATTGGAAAGTCGTACTCCCTCCGTCCCAAATTAAATGTCCTAATTATTTTAGAAAATACTTGATCAATTTGAAAAAAAAAAACACATTTATTTTGGGACGGAAAGAGTACATCTTTTAACTGTTCTTCTTGATAAACTTAATTCAGTCTACTGCAATATCCCCAAACTGCTGCAATATGGGATGCTCAAGAAAAGAGTTTGAGGAGTGAAAACAAAAATTTACAAGGACCAAAGTGTGGACATCATTCAAGATTAAAAGCTTTATTTGTATCCAAACACTTCACTTCTAGTAGCAAAAAGAACTAGTATTCAAAATCGTGATCCAGGAGAAAAAAAAAAATCATCCATAGTACTCACAATCTTGTACTATCAAAATACAAGAAGCTAATGGACCACTAGAAAGTTGAGTTTCTTTTATGAAATTGGAACACAATTGCAGCAACAAAGAAGGTTTACACAGATATATATAAAAAAAAAAAAAAAAAAAAAAAAAAAACGAAAAAAACTGAATTTGTGAAATTGTGATTACTAGAATTCAAGAACTACATACCTCTTCTATGGATTGGTCCAGTTCTTTGCGCGCAAAAATGGAAGAGACGATAATGGTTTCCTGGTATACGGTTTGCGCAGAAGAGAGGGTTTACGTGAGGGTTTGACTTGCCTGGTATATGTATATGAGGAGACGGGATTTAAAACGGGAGAAAATTGGTGAAATTTTCCTTTCTTTTCTTACTTTTCCCTCTTCTTCCCTAAAAAATCTCGTGAGCACTCCTTAGAAAGAAAGTTTATTAGATTTCCTTCTTTTTCCTTTCTTTTCTTCCATTTTTAAAACTCTAGAGGCCTGCTCCCGAGTTTAAAAAACGATGGAAAAGAAAGGAAAATGGAGGAAGTCTAAAATATTTTCCATCCTAAGCTCGCTCCCGAGTTTTTTTAGGGGAGGAAGTGGACGGAAAGAAAAGGAAAATACTGTGGATTTTCCCTCCTATACAATCCTCCCAAAAGTAGGAGGAATTGGAAGGAAAGAAAGTTTTATAAAACAAAATTTTTTGTTAAACCTATTTTACCCCTCAAATATAACTCTCTTTTTTTCATTAAGGGTACAAGTGTAATTCATTCTATTTTCCTTCCCTTTCCTTTCTAAGCTCCGGAGCATTTCTAGATGATGTTGAATTCCCTCCACTCCCCTTCTTTCCCCTCCCCTTCCCTCCCCTCCTTTAAAAACTCGGGAGCGGACCCTAGAGCAGACCCTGAGATTCTTTACCATTGTTGATGTTCTTCTTCGGTACTGCAGAGAAGGAGAGGGTAGAAAGAGGCAAACAGGCCGCTTCTCGCATACTCCCGCCGCCCCAATTAAAAAGTTCATCAATTACCCAAATGGATGTCTCGTTAATTGCTTCACAGTTTCCTAAAATGGAAAAAACATGTGGGCTCACTTGTCATACCCACTAACTTTCCCCTCTCACATAATTAAAATGTTGGCCCGACTTGTCATTCCCACTAACTTTCCCCTCTCACACATTTAAATTGTAGGCCTCACTTATCATACACACTAACTTCTTCCCCCTTAGAACCTTTCTTACACAAATAACTTTTCTTAATTTACGTGCATCACCAAAATAGTGAACCTTTTAATGGGACGGAGGGAGTATAGAATTTCTAGGGTTTATCTTTAACTAGTGAGTAACCCATCGAGATTCGACGGGAGCATGGTAAAACTAAGAATTAAAAATTTATTATTAATGTTATATGATTAAAAAATAAAATAATATGAATAAATTGTATTTTGTTCTCACTATTGGTAACTGGTCAGTTAAAAAGAAATGATACAACTAATATTATTCGTAAAATATACACAAAAATCATTAATTAATATACTAACAAATACACTACATAAATACTCTCTTCGTCTCATAAGAATTTGCACTATTTTGACCAAAAAATCAATTTAAAGTCATTTTTATTTTGATTTGAATTTTAAAAAAAAACGGCTATTTATAACTGCTAGTTTGATAAAGATAACGGCTAGTTAGTGTATAAAGATAATATTTTTCTTAGAATTAGAGATAGGGTAAGAAGAAGGGAGAGGCACGAGTGTTAGCATGGGCTGGACTAGGCCGGCAATGGACTATATTGGAGGTTCCACCTTAAAACCAATTGGTGATAAGGGGAGTAACTCCTCAAGTCTATATACCGGCCCATGTTTCTCTCTTTAGAAGATGTGAAATAATTATCTCTTACACACCCCCCTCACGTGTAGGGGGCTTTGTCAAAGCTTACAACGTGGACTTGTTAATCAGGTGGCGCGGAGCAGAATCGTGGGCTGTTGGGTCTGCACTGAGTCTGCACGTTTCCCAAGAAGAAGCAGCGGAAGTCAGGCCACCATAGATCGGTGGCTCTAATACCATCTTAAAGCCTGATGTTCCATCCCAAAACCAATTGGCAATGGGAGGAGTAGCCTAGGATTTTTATATAGTCAATGCTTGGCTAGTTAATTCCCGATGTGGGATAATTGTCTCTAACATTTTTATTATAAATACCAACACTCTTCTTCCTTTATTTTCCCTAAAATTTCTTACAATTCTATACACTCTACTTCAAAATGGTCAAATATAATTTCGATATTTGCTATTATAATGGTGGTAGCATGTACAATATTAGTCTTCACTTTCACTGCCAACTACAACCCATTTAAATTCTATTTTTATGTTATCAGTCTTTTCTATATGTATTTTTTTTCTAACAATATTAATTGCACTTGGAATATAAGTATTGTTGTTGTAGCCTACTTATGATTAGTCATCAGCATATAGTGTGTTGTTGGGGTATATGCAGCAAAAAAATGTACTGTCTCAGAAAGACATTAGTGCCAGATTAGATTATCTCAGAATGTATGAAATTACCATTAATTTGGAGGTATGATTGATATTCATGTCATTGTTTTAGGACGTATCTGGTCAGTTAAAAAGATACTCCATGATACAACTAATATTATTCGTCAAATATACACAAAATCATTAATTAATATAACAAATACATTACATAAATCTGTTTCATAACGATTTGAAATCAAATAAATAAATAAATTATATAATCCTTACATCGCGGGGATCAATCTAGTAGAGTAAATATCAGCAATTTAGTTGATGTTTGGGGTGAAAAATCTCACAGCAGTATATCTACATCCTGGAAATAACGACTTGAGTCTACATCTTGAGTTGACATCCTGAAGTTACATCTTGCATCTTGACTCAACATGTTGACTTTACATCCTGATGTGACAACTTGAGCAGACGACTTGAACACAGTTAACAGATCCTATTTTTTAGGATCACAACAACAATCATGTGATCAATTGAGACCTAGTCAAAGAAGGAGACTTATTTATCCGTGTGAAGTCCAAGCAACGGAAAAAAGGATAGATCACAACAAACTCTCCTAAAATAAAGGGATACAGTTAGCTAGTTTATTTCCTCTCTTTTTCTAGTATTTAAAGAGAATGAACACCTGTATTCTACACACACTTCTCTGTAACCTCTCCATACTTCATCTTTGTAATCCTCTCAAGTATTTAGTGAATTTTGAAGGTTAAGGTAGGTTTCCAAAACCTCCCGAGGTTTTGTGCCGGAGGACGATTGTTGCAAGGGCTTTCCTCGTTACATCCCGCGTTCATACATCTTGAATTCTGAAATCTATATTCCATTTGTACCCTATTTCTTTTTTTATCTTTATATTTGTCCAATTGACAAAAATTGGCCAAAACAATTTGGCGCCGTCAGTGGGAACTTTGGTCTTTTAGATTGTTAAGAGATTCAAGATGAACAATTCAACAACTTGTCAGATTACGTCTGGAATTTCAGTTGCAAGTGGGGGCATGTCAGCAATGGGGGCATCTGAAATCCCTGTGGATGTCGCCACCAACTTGACTAATATGATGGGCGAGATGAGGCGACAGATTCAGTTACAGACTGATACTTCCAGGATGCTGATGAACAACACAATCAGGTTGTAGCGTGAGATTTCTGTTATTCAAGCTGGTTCGTCAGCAACCTACCAGAGACTTTATTCGAGCATCTTCCAGACTACAAACTCCAGCATGATTCCCAATCATTTTGCTCCAATCCATCCTAGGAAGATTACCTTCGATGCTGAGATTGGACCGATGAATGATGGTTTTATCCCAACGACCAACCTGACCACGGACAACACAGTCATCCATCCTGAAACCATCACTCCGTCTTCAACAACATTTGTAACGCCATCCACAATGGCGACAGGGAGTGTTAACCCTCAATTTAATTTTGATCAATTTAATCATGCTGGTGCTAATTTTTATTTGATGAACACTTAAACTGAGATGCGCGTATTATTGGGATTCACTTGACTTTAGAAGGATTGATAAACGTGAATTAGTTTTCGAATATCGAAATGATGATTGATGATAAACTGAGATGCGCGTATTATTGGGATGTGTTTTGAATCTATGGCATTTAATAGAAGATGGTTTTCTTCTTCGGTTGCTCTTGGTGGGTTCCAAAGAGTGTTGGGTGTTTAATTCTTTTAAACGTTTCACTTGTGTTTCCTCGTTTTATTTTTTTTTCATGTTCCGGTATCACTATCGGTATATATAAGAAACCCGATAGAATTGTGGGCGATAATGCGCTAAAGGTTATAAGTTGATTTAGTTATGTTATCTATACGGGGTATTGGTGAAATAAGTGGTATGACCTAGCTTTCTGCATGTCGTGAATTTCTTGGTTGCCATCGGTAGATGGTGAAGATTCCTCTACTGATAAGTGTGACTTTGCTTAGAAGTAGAATGGGTATATTTTATAATAAGTACAATATGTCGTTTGATCGATTGGAACCTGAGTCATATGATGAGTTGAAATAGGTGTGAGTGAAGTGACTTAACATGAAAGTATGATTTTAAATGGGTTTAATTGAAATTATGATTAGTTGGCCATTTGACTGTTGATTTTAAGTGAATGCATCTTCTGTGAGAAGTTATATTAATTTTTATGAAAGAAAAGTGTTACTGAGATTTGTGGGAAAACTCAAAGATGAGTATTTTCGAATATTTCATTTTGGTCATTGAGTTGTCGATGTTTCAGACCAGTTCTCATGTGGTTTCGGAAACTTGATGAAATTGTGTTTAGTCACTTATTCATTTCAAATCGGAATAAAGTGATTCTTTAAATTTAAATATGCGTGGAACAGCCACCAAATTTCAGTTTCTGTGCTATTGAAGTATTTATAGATTTGAAATATTAGTAAATTTCAAATGATCGTAAGTTATTCATTTTAAATTGAAATTTGATGATTCAAGTGTCTAAATTGAATATATTTTCAAGACCTTTGCAGTGATCTTATTTTCATAAGATGATTTCTTATATACTGTTCCCAGAATTCGAGTCTTGGTTCAGTCGAACCATAGGGATATATTGAATAGTGTGAATCTTAAATATATCGTAAGAAATAAATCCGAGCACGTATTAGAATGAGAATTAAAATCAATTGGGGAAATTATTTTGAAATTACTTGAAAGAAGTAATGGTTCGCAAGATATAGCAAGAGTTAGAGTATATATTGTTTTGAAATGATTTATTTCAGGTATTGATTGATCTTTACAAGTGGAAAGAATACTTAAACTGAGATGCGCGTATTATTGGGATTCACTTGACTTTAGTAGGATTGATAAACGTGAATTAGTTTTCGAATATCGAAATGATGATTGATGACAATTTTAGTATTAATATTGTTTCGTGGATTTGATTGGTATTGCTGTTAAAAGTATGACCAGTGTTAATGTTTTCTTGGAAATATGCTAAGTTTCCCATTATATTGAAAATTGATAAATCCATTATCTATAGTGATGCTTCTAAATAGGGATTGAGGTATTTAACGATTCAAGGTAACAACGTGTGTGTATATGTTTCGATGATTAACTCTTGATAAATAGAACTATCTATGACTTGGGATTGATTGTGATTTTATTGAGATTACCCTAGCAGATTAGAGTTTTCTTTTGAGAACCAAGTTCGAAATGTTATGTTATTAGACTACCAATAATTGATGGATATATTTCCTAATTGATGGATATATTTCGTTAGAAAAGATAAATATGAGATAAGGCAAGTGGGTGGAGAAATTCAAATATTATAACTGTATTGTGTTTTCTCGCATAAGAAGGATGAGTGTATTAGTGAAATTACTGAACATGTAAATGTGTACATCATGTTGGGTACCGCTGAATGGAAGATGTTGGAAGATTTGACTTAGTGGAATGAAACACGTGTAGTGGAAATTTGACTAGAGGTACTTAAAGAGAGTCACGAGACCAAGTAAGTTACCATTTAAGTAGAAACAAAATATATTGGGATGAATTTGAGGAATCATATTTGATTGAGTAGTTGATAACGATAATTTTTCGTGTATATAAATGAATTCGTGGGTGACAATAATTGGTAGTCCTATTCATTCCCTTATCTGTTCAGGGAGTAGTATGATTGCATGGGATGCTTGTGGAGATGATATATGACAGAGACCATTATGGTACATCTTGATCTTAATAAACTTTTCAGAGTGTTATGGATATTTATTTGGGTCTTGTTATAATATTAGGAAATCCTTGGGACCGAGATATATACTTATAAGGATATACTACGTGTGTGGAGTTGATTCCAAATACTATTGGGATGATGGAAAAATAAAACTTATGGGTATTGATGATTTAAGGGATTGATTAAGAGCTTAATGCTAATCAGAAATAGATTATTTATGATTGGTAAACAAGTAATACTGCTAACCGGAAACGAGATCTTAAGATCAAGTGAGGAATTTAGTTTTCTTGAAAGAATTATTTGTAAGAATAGTTGATGCAAAGGAACAAGTTTTAAGTAAAACTATCTCTTATGAAAGTATTAAGGAAACTCGTGAAATGGATGTGATTATAGAAGAAACAGACAAAAAGTGGGAAAATAGACATCCATAGTGGTTTAATGGATTTCATGAATACTCTTGGGCATGTTTTATCCAGTTAAGAATGAGGGTTTCAGAGTTTATGAAAGTGAGAAAACAAATGATTAGTGAAATTTATACAAATTAATGGAAATTGGAATTGGAATTTAAGTTGGATTTATGGAGACTATGTCCGAAATATTTAATAGGTCCTTGATTATGGTTAGTACTTGCTCTCTGAGTATCGATATATATATATATATATATATATATATATATGTGTGTGTGTGTGTGTGTGTAGCCTCGATATGACTACGTGTTATAATAGTGATAAGTGAATTCGCGGACGAATTCTTTTAAGGAGGGTAGAATGTAACGACCCAAAACCCCGGCACTATTTTTAGTCATAAGTTGAGCACTTGTGGGTGACGACCCGTCTCAATTTTATATAAATTTTACACTGAATATTATTTTATAATTTAAATTTTGTTAGTTTGATTATTTTAAAAGGACTTATTTGATTCTAGTAAAATATTAAATAAAAGTATTTGAGTTGCAAAAAGATTTATTAGCTTAACTAGAAGCTAAAATAGTTGAGTTAGTATTTGTGATTAATGACAAGGGTTTAAGTGTTAAAGTTGAAACCTTGGGGTTTAAATGTAATTGATCAACCTTGAGGGGCCTAAGTGTAACTTGGCAATTATTTAACCCATTTACCCGATCTCTCTCCTTCTCTGCGACACTTTCCCAATTCTCACCAAATTTTCTCCATTTCTACTCCTTCTGTTCTACGAGGAGTTCATCCACTCTTTCTTCAATTACTCCTTAAATATTTCTCTGTTTCAAGATCCGACTTCACCAAAATGTTTGTGGCGTCGAGTAGATCAAGTCCAGCTATTCAGAAAAATATGTCATCGATATTATTTTCGGTACTATTTTTGTAACAAGTAAGTTACTTACCCCTTTTCTTGTATATTAACGCTCATAATTATGATCTATGATGCTTGGGTTGTTAATTGTTGGTTTATGGGAAGTTTGGAATTTATTTGTATTTTGGGTAATTTTAGGATAAATTGTTGTTGGGTTCCAATCGTGGTATAAATGGTTTGTTGTTGTTATGGAAAGCTTTTATAAGCTTAGAGGTCATTTTTAGACTTCATTATACAAATTAGATATTGTGAATTACAGGTGAAATCCGGGTTGGATGAGTAGTAATGGACCACAAGTACCATTTGTTAACTTTGATATCACTCTCTATATGTATTTTGGTTCTTGGCTGAAACTAGGTTTGAGTCAAAAATGTTGTGTTTGAGTGTTAGGACGAAAGGAGTAAAATCCTGGTAGTTCGATGATGTTGTGCGGCCGCCCAAATTTGGGTGTGCGACCGCACAATCTTCTGAAAGATTTTGTTCTTGAAAAATATCAAAGTGTGCGACCGCACAAGTGATGTTGGGCGACCGCACAGGTGCCCTGTACTCTGATGATTTCTAAAATCAATGTTTTTAGGTTCCGACTTGGTCTAGAACTTAAGTGTTGACCTTGAATAGCTAGATAGACTGGATGTGAGCTAAGTAGCTCCGAAGATTGGTCAGAAATGGGTATAATTAATGTGAATTAGCTTTAGGACGTAACTAGGAGTACGGGTCTTAATTGTGATTGAAATAACTCAACAATTATATGAATGTGTTGATATCCTTTTTAGACATTTAATGTGCTAAATGCGTACTTGTGTATGTAAATGATTACATGCCAAATTCTTGAAGAAAAAAAGGGCTAGTCCACTACTTTTGGATTAGTTCCAAGTTGAGATTTGTTTCCCGTTATTTCAAATCAAGTAAATATTACTTGTGTGAATTTTATGTGAGTCCAGCTGGTTTACTTGTCGGGGGTGTATAGGTTTGCGCATATTGTGAGAGCTGGGGCTAAGCAATAAACGTAGGCCTATGCATCTGTGGCCGTTGCTCTTACTTTTGGCCAAAGTAAGGGTCTTGCTTCCTGTAAGGTCCCCGCCTCGGGAGGAAAACTCGTTTCCTCGGGATGGTTCTCAAACACGAGGGCTCGTTATAACGGAGTCGCCACATTCGTTAATTATTTAACCCAACAAATGAAAAGGTTGCGAGATTTGAGTTCGGAGGTCAGGTTACACTTTGGGAAGAACACGGAAAAGTTCACCCAAAGTGCCTCGGGAAACCGAGTCTCCCTAAGTTATTTAAAATGTGCATGTGTGTGTGTGTATTTAACGGAAAAAGTTCTGTTGTTGATTTTATTTGAGAAACTCGGCTGAAAAAGGGTCCATGAGTGATAAAATAAAGGTCAGAGGGCAAAACAGGCAATTTTGCCCTCCTACCTAAAGTAGCCGTACGGCTATAGGAGGCAATTCTGGGATTTTTACAGTTTGCTCAAGAACAGTCCAGTTCAGAACAGAAACAGGGCATTCTGTCTGAAGCTGGACAAACTGTTTTGATCCCAGTTTGCAAGAAATCATTTTACAAGTTTTATAACATCATTCCTATGCTAAATGATCATCACTTGATCCCCCAAATCAAGTATTTAGGTGTGATCATGAGCAATCATAGGAGAAAATCAAAAAAGTTGATGAATGTCCCCTTTGGGCCAAAATTGGTCATTTGGTGAATAAAGATTGAAACTTTATCACCAAGATGACATTTTTATGACTTAAAATCCTTTCAAGAGTCAAAATAACACATAAAGATTGAATCTTTATGACCCAAAAGTGGGATTTTAAGGCTAAACCAAAGAGGAAAGTGATGAACACTAAAGTTTCATCACCCTCATGATTATCATGGCCAAACAAGCATAACATTTAAATGAATAAGGAATGTAAATGACAATCAATAAGTCTATGAGTGTCTAGGTTTAGAACCTCTTCCATACAAAGTATGGAGGGCACCTTGGAACTTCTCATAGCTTGGACAAGATAGTAATGTAATAGATAGGTATATAGTGCTTGATAATGGACAAGTCTTGCAAGAAATAAAAGGTGCTTGAAATGGACAAGTCTTTGCATGAATGAAGAGTAAATACATGTATAACCAAGATATAAGAAAGAAAATAGGAGTAAGATGAAGAGAAGGGAGGGGGAGGTGGCTTTACCTATGATGGTTATGGCCAATCTTCCTTTCTTCTCTCTTTTTTGGTTTGTGATCACTCTCACTCTTACTCTGTGGTAATTCCAGCAGAGTGACCTCTCTAATGTGTATTTCTCCCCCCTGAAATGATCAGCAAGGAGTTTGATTTATAGGGGCTGATGGTGCCCAAAGTAGCCGTACGGCGATTGTTGGCGCGTGGCCAAACCATCCGTACGGACGCAGTGGGTGGCCTTCTGGATTCTTCTTTGTTTGTTTCCAGAATGGTCCCTGTGTTTGTATGTTTTCCTAGGGAGGTCCTGGCCTATCAGTTTTGTCCTGAATGGTGCCTAGAATTCCTCTAAATAGGTCGATTTCAGATTGGGGTACTTACAGAGCCCCTCGGCAACGTTGCTTTTGGAAAAGCGGGGTTGTCGATAGATAAGGCATCCCAATCTGAAAGGATGACGGCCAAGGCCGATAGTGGCTAGACCTATGGGTATAGGATTCCTACGTATCCTTTTCATGGGGAATCAAGCCTAACGTAGTTCGGGAGGTGAGATACTTTAAGGCTACTCAAACCTAAGGGCTAGGTGGATATCAATCATCCTTTCCTAAAGGGACGGGCATGACTCTTTGGCGAGTTCAGAGGCGGGATATGGTCAACTTGGCTCTATGGGAGAGGGTTGACTTGCTGGGGACATGGTCAACTTGACTCTATGGAGAGGGTTGACTTACCGGGACATGGTCAACTTGACTCTATGGAGAGGGTTGACTTATAAGGGACATGGTCAACTTGGCTCTATGGAGAGGGTTGACTTACAAGGGACATGGTCAACTTGACTCTATGGAGAGGGTTGACTTACAAGGGACATGGTCAACTTGACTCTATCAGAGAGGGTTGACTTACAATGGACATGGTCAACTTGACTCTATGGAGAGGGTTGACTTACCGGGACATGGTCAACTTGACTCTATGGAGAGGGTTGACTTACAAGGGACATGGTCAACTTGACTCTATCAGAGAGGGTTGACTTACACAATGGACATGGTCAACTTGACTCTATGGAGAGGGTTGACTTACCGGGACATGGTCAACTTGACTCTATGGAGAGGGTTGACTTACAAGGGACATGGTCAACTTGACTCTATCAGAGAGGGTTGACTTTCACAAGGGTGGTCTTACGTCATTTTGGACTGCCGTATCTTTTCACACAAGTTTGGACTTACGAAGGACTGCCGGGATAAAGGCTCTAGCCTATCGTGACTATTTTAAGTCAAGGCTTGGTCAACTCCATCTTTGGGGAGTTTGACGGGAAAGCTGGTCTTACGTCCCTCTAAGGACGGCCGGGACAAAACATTCAAGTCAACTCCACCTTTGGGGAGTTTGACAAGGCAAACTGGTCTTACATCCCACTAAGTATTACCGGGACAAAACATTCGAGTCAACTCCACCTTTGGGGAGTTTGACAAGGCAAACTGGTCTTCCATCCCACTAAGGATTGCCAGGAAAAAACATTCGAGTCAACTCCACCTTTTGGGAGTTTGACAAGGCAAACTGGTCTTACATCCGACTAAGGATTGCCGGGACAAAACATTCGAGTCAACTCCACCTTTGGGGAGCTTGACAAGGCAAACTGGTCTTACATCCCACTAAGGATTGCCGGGACAAAACATTCGAGTCAACTCCACTTTTGGGGAGCTTGGCAAGGCAAACTGGTCTTACATCCCACTAAGGATTGCCGGGACAAAACATTCGAGTCAACTCCACCTTTGGGGAGTTTGACAAGGCAAACTGGTCTTACATCCCACCAAGGATTGACGGCTATTTATCTTAAAAGGTCGCTTTGGGGACCGGATCTTTCTTCGCGAGAGGTCGTTCGGGGGACCTAAATCCTTTTTCTCAAGAGGTCGTTTGGGGACCTAAGTTTTCTTATCCAATGGGCTTACGTCGCTAAGGGACCGCCTATGATGACTATTCTAAGTCGAGGTTTTCTTAACCTAAAACCGACCACTCTGGGAGATAAAGGTCTTAATTTAAAGGGTCACTCTAGGGACGAAGGGTTTTAACCTAAAGGGTCACTCGGGGGATGAATGGTTTTAACCTAAAGGGTCACTCGGGGGACGAAGATTTGGTCAAGCCTACACTGCGGGATGGTTGACACATTTTCTTGATACCGGGAAAGAGCCTAGGAGTGACCTTCAAGACTCATTGTGGACAAAAAGGGTCCAAGACTTTGGAAAAATCATCTTGAGGGGAGATCATAAGCATTTTGCTTGAAACATTGTCTTTGATAAATGATGCCAAATGGCCAAATTTGAAAATGCTTACTTCTGGGGGCAAATCTTTTAACGAAACATGTTTAGTCAAATTTTGGTTTTAACTTAACCGCGAGGTTTATATGCATAAAGTCCTTTTGAGCTTTGTCCATTTCTTAGGAGCGGTCGGGAGTAGAGAAACCTCTTGTTGTCGATGTCGGGGTAGCCCCATGTCCTTGTTCCTGTTGATGGCGGCGTACCCCCAATGTCATTAAATGTGTCGGGGTAGCCCCATGTCCTTGTTGCTGTTGATGGCGGCGTAGCCCCCATGTCGTCCTCCGACTTTTGATATTGGCGTGGACCCGTTGTCGTCTCGTGTCCTTTGATGACGTTAGGAACCCATCCCTTTTTTCATGACGTGCCCTTTCTTTTGTCTAGGCCGCCCTTTCAGGTTTTCAACCTAGCGGGCATCTCTTTTGCGTCTTTTATGGCACACCCTGTTTTTTGCCTAGGCCGCCCTTACGGGTTTTCAACCTAGCGGGCTACTTTTTTGGTGCCTTTCTTTTCTTTTTTTTATAAGTGATCCAGCCGACTCGATAGAACGGGGACTTAATATATCTTTTGGAGGAGACATGCAAGGGCCTTTATTTAGGCGGGAGAGAGTCCCTTTATTTTGGTGAACAATGTATTATCATGGAACGGGAGGAAGCCCTTGCTCGACAGAATACAAGTGTTTAGCTCTTTCCTAAGGTGTAGAGAAGAAGACTTGTCGAGACATTTGAAACTTGCCCTAGTTAATATCATCAAATGATTGCTGGAATGGACCATGTTTATTATTAAGTCAAGATTATAACAAGCAATTAGCCTTAACATGTATAAATGTTGTGATCAATTAAGATTAAGATTCGATCAATGGAAAGATCAAAAGGTGTTTATGGGGAGATTGGTCGTTATCTGGGAAATTGGTCATTGATGGGACCAAGGGAAGAGAACCGGGTCATTTTGGGAGGACCGAGGTTTGATGGATTCATTTCATGCTGTGACCGGACCCGAAGGTTGCCTACGTTTCCCTCATTTTGAGGAGCTCAGGTCGCCGTAGTTCGGCCATGGATCGCCTTTTTGCTGAAGTTGGTATCCTTTTGAAGGATGTTGTTGCTTTGCTGATGTTCATCGCTTTGCCTTGTGATGAACTCCTTGAGATGAACCTCTTGGGGTGAACTTCCTCTTCGCGTATATTCATTCCCTTTCTTCCTTTCCGTCCATTCTTTCTTTTCTCTCCTTTTTTTTTTTTTGAGAGAGAGGGGAAACATTAGCCCCAACTTGGACATTGGCTCATTTGTGGCCCCTTGGTGGAATGCCTGTCACTTCTCGCTTTGACTTTGAAGATCTGGGAAGTCCCTTGCTTGGTTGCGCATGTGCGATCACGGTCGAGTCTGGGTGGTTGAGCAACAACATCCTTGCCTTTTCGTTGCCTCGGGATGTCTTTAATGTGCATCCAAAATTTGTATCGAAAAGGTGTATCGGGTTGTGTATCGGGGAATGTGTATCGGGGATGTATATTGGGGAAGGCTTGCCATTAACGGTTTCTTCATGCCAATTGATCACAACATTTATTCACATCAAGATTAATTGTTTGCATTTAGCATTTTTCATTCGTGTTAGGTCTATTCGTCCTTAATGAGTCGTCATTGACTAGTATGCTTAGAAGTCAATTCATCATCTTAGGGACGTAGCAATCAATTGATAATAAAAGGTAAGGCAATTTCAAGAGTAAATGTATATTGCAAATAATGTCTCAAGTCTAGAGAGAAGAGAAGAAAAATGACTCTTTTATTTGGATAACTTTGTACATACATGTCCCAAGTGCGGAACTCTGTAAAAATAAAAAGACACAGTCCAGAATGGACTCTCCTTCTAGAACCTACGAGGCTGGGAGACTCACATTTTCATTTTTATTTTTTTTTAGGAATGGGTTCCCATGAAGCACGATGATCCATTCTCTTCCACAGTTGTTGGAGGGATTGTCAGCGGCATATTCCATGTCTTCCTCGGGTTCCATGTCGTCGGGAAAGATGTCGCGAGGTCTCCATTTGGCTTGGCGTTGTAATTGCCGGATCCGTCTACTCGTGAGTTGGGAGTTCGCTTTGGCCATCTCCTTCCGTTGATTTCTTTTCGAGGTGGGCAACCTTTATGCCTGACACTCGACGAGGGTTCAAACCTCCTTTTGATGTAGCTTCCTTTGGGCTTCCGAAGCACGGGCTTCTCCTTGTTGTTCGCATGGATGGTTGTCTCGGATACCAATTCAAATACGGGCTCCTTGGTCGATGTTTCCAATGGACAGAACCGCGAAGGACTTTTAGCATATTAAACCTCAAGGTGAAATTATAACCGGGACTTGAGAAACATGCTTCATTAGCGGATTAACCTTTTACGAAAAACATGATCTTTTATTATGAGAAAACTCCTTTTTTTTTAGACACACTTTTGTTTTGAGTGGAAGACTCACACACATTTTATGCCAACTTTTGACAAAGCAATAATAATAATAATCTTATTAAGAAACTGACAATGGATTCAAAATAGTCACCACATGGCACCAACCGGGGAGTCAAGACTCCAACTAAACCTAACAGACACCTTTTCTTTTCTTGAGGGCTTATCACACATCCTAACAATGGACTTTGGCTCTTCCTAAGGGGAGGTTGATGGAAGGGGTTTTGAGACTTCATCCTCTGTTATGACAACAACGGCACCATTCATTTCCCAATCTGAGACATTTAGCCCTTCAGACATTTTCTGTGCCACTGATCCTTTCCTAACGCCTTCCTTCATTTTGGCCTTGCTGATTTTAGGAACCACCACCTTGGACATTGATTTCGTCAACTTTCCCAAAACAAGCTCTCCCACTTCATCAATCATGAGCTCATTTTTCTTGGGGCAGACACCGCTCCATTTTTCCTTCACATCAATCACCGGAGTTCTGAACTCGGGGAAGGTCACGGGATTAGATTCCACGAATTCGAGCATGTTGACACTCGGGTCATTGGCTGTATCAGGGGCGTGGGGGCGTTCGAGCTTTCCATCCTCAATCAGACCTAGGATGATACGTTTCACAACACAGCACTCGTCGGTATTGTGCCCATGGCAATTGTGGAAGGCACACCTTTTGTTAACATCGAGGCACCTCTCAGGTTTTTTGAGTTGGAAGTTGACAAGAGGCTTTGCGAGCCCTAGCTTAACCAGTCCCTCAAATACCTTGCTTATGGGCATTCCAAAATCCTCAAACCTTATGGAGTGGGGTTTGGGTTGGCGTTTGGATTTTCCTTTATCTTTGACCGAAGTGTGGTGGTGATGAGAATTATCGTCGCTCGAGACAAGGGTCTTCTTATATTCCATTTGCTTTCTCTTTCCCAATAACCCACCTGACTGAGGTGTAATATGAGGAATCTTTGGAGGTACATGGGTGTAGGCATACCCATAACCTTGGTGGCTTGCAGGAGTATACATTGGAGGCATGCATGGAGCTTGTGGTCCAAAAGGTCTCGGACTATAGAAATGATACGGGTCTCTGTGGGATCTCATCGGGAAACCTGGTGGAGGCAAGTTAGTGATGCCTGGTCGAGTATCCATATATGGTTTAAACAGTGACTGATCTCTGGTGACTTGGTTGATAGCATTGAATCGAGAAGGGATGGGATTGGGAAGGTGTTGTGAGTATGATGCTCGGGGCGTAACCGGTGTGAACAGCGGTTTGTAGGCCTTTTGAGTGGATTGTGTTTGGGGTTTTATAGGAAGTGTCTCATGGGAGATGTTGGATTTGGGATGAGGCGGAGTGAGGCAGATTTGAGTGAGAGGCTCGTTTTGGATGACGACGCTTTGGGGCGAAGAAATGGAGGTCTCGGTATTTTGGTGAGATGGAGGGGGCAATCTTTGGTTACAGTCTGGAGGTCGGGTAGCTTCCACCTTTTCATTGTGGTTGGTTGCTTTGGCGAAGGGCCCATCGATTTGAAACAGAGCTGTAACACCTCTTTGCCTCGTCGACTCATCAGGCGGAGTTTGCGTTTCTCTGTGGCTTTCTGTGATGACCTCTTTCTCAGCCCCGGGGGTTTCTGTAGCTTGGAACAACTCTTCGTTCGTTGGGCCATCCGGATTGTCTGCAACGTCATTTCTCAAGCTACTGTCCACTGAAGTGACCTTTCCGAGGCACCGGGTCGGAGAAGTTGTAGTGACCGGGGAACTTTCTGACTCCACACGCACTAGACGGCGACATGATGCTCTCTTCCACTTCATCTGAGCTATGGGGAAGACAAAAAGTAGCTTTAGGCTTGGGTAAACACTGGGTGAACGCTTGGGTTAAAGACACACGTGTCTTTATTTGGGATATTTGACCGAGCCGAAGTTGCCTACGTTCCTCTCACCACGAGGGAGAGGGTCCCACGTGACGAGAGGCTCAGGTCACCGTAGTTCGAATGGGTTTGGAATCTTAAGAGGGAGGGACGAACACGACTGACTTCTTAACGAGAATCCATCCAAGGACTTGACTGACTTTCTAGGGGACTATTCCTAGAATTTTAACGGGGATCTTTGCGGGGACCTACGGGATTTTGCCTAGGGTCTCCACGGGGATATTAACGGGAGTCTTGAAGGATAACATGGATCCTTCCAAAGACTTAAAGGGACTAATCAAAAGTCTTGGAGGATAACATGGATCCGTCCTAAAACTAAACGGGACTAATCAAAAGTCTTGGAGGATAACATGGATCCGTCCAAAGACTAAACGGGACTTAATCAAAAGTCTTGGAGGATAACATGGATCCGTCCAAAGACTAAACGGGACTAATCAAAAGTCTTGGAGGATAACATGGATCCGTCCAAAGACTAAGACTAAATGGGACTTAATCAAAAGTCTTGGAGGATAACATGGATCCGTCCAAAGACTAAACGGGACTAATCAAAAGTCTTGGAGGATAACATGGATCCGTCCAAAGACTAAACGGGACTTAATCAAAAGTCTTGGAGGATAACATAGATCCGTCCAAAGACTAAACGGGACTAATCAAAAGTCTTGGAGGATAACATGGATCCGTCCAAAGACTAAACGGGACTTAATAAAAAGTCTTGAAGGATAACATGGATCCTTTCAAAGACGGGAAGCAAAAAACGGAGTAAGCTCATGCAATGTGCAATTATTTATTCATTCAACTTTATTTTAAAAAGTTTTCTTGACTTAATCCTAAGTGGCTGGAAAAAATTCCTCTTCTTTTTTTTGCAACTAATCTAAATCCTGGATCAGTGGAGGCCATCACTACGCCTATAAGCCCCTCATTTTTCACCCGTCTTGCACGCTCCCATAGACGGACTATCCCGGGCGAGGGTCCTATAGAGCACGTGGCTTCCACCGACCAAAAGGAACGAACCTAGGGTCTAGTGAGTCACAAGGTTCCCAATACGCGGGTCATCCTAATCATGATTAAGCCCCAGTCGGGATCTAGACTTTTTCCGAAGGCTACACCGATATTCCGACATGACCTCATTTTTGAATGAGGCGTCTCAGTCCTTGACCATGGGTTTAAGGATGATTAAAATGACTCGTTCATTAGGGCTTAACGACAAGGTGTTACCCTATCCTTAGCACATGAACTTCGCTAATTGTGGTCATCATTAACGCACGAGTTAAAGGCGGGTTAGGCCATGCTTGCATTACATCAAGGAGTCGTAACCCGGGCGTTAACTTGGCCACAATTGACTCGGGGGACGGGCTTAAAGACGATAGCAACGTGAACTAGACCAAAAACCAACCATAGTCACGGTGTAAGTGTGTCACGGACAAGTGCGGTTGACTCGGTTCGGAAGGGGAGGTGGAATGGACCCGTACGCGCATCGAAGGGAACAAGAGCGTCCAACGAGCTGCATCTGGCATCCATCCCGGGTTTTAAAGGGTTAATGGAACGTGCAAGGTCAAGTGCGCGTTGTGTGAAGTCAATCTGTCTTCCTCTTGGAGTTAAAATAGAGATTTTTATTCGTCTTTCAATGGCATGAACGAGATATGAACAAACATGAACAAGTAACGAACAAGTATGAACAAGTATGGCATAGCATGGCATCAAGAATTATTAATGAACAAGGACCAAAACTTGCATTTGCATCAAGTTGTGCATAAAGAGTTTGGAATCAAAAATTTTACAAGAGAATTGTTTTGTCATTGAAAATCTTTTGTACAAGTTGTGCACAACAAGAAAAAAGGTTAGGAGACCTTTACAAAAAAAGGGGGTTGTGCACAATGAAGCTTTGGAAACCATTTTATTGACAAAAGATTGTGCACAACCAAGCATGTTTTATTTGAAAACAAATCAAGTTTTTTGGCCAAAAGAATGTGCTCAAATAAGGCTGTAAATTTGGAACCTGGACAAGCAGAAGCAAAGGGGTGTCCAGAATGTTGCAGCCCCTGCAGAAATTTGTCAATTTGCAACATTATTACCCCCACCAAAATCAGCCGTACGGCTATAGCAGGAGGGTGGAGATTTTTTCAGTTTTTTTTTCTACTTCTGATCCTCATGCTCCAGTTCATCTCATTTCCAGAACACATTCATTCGAAACAGTTGAAACAGAAACATGTAACACACACAAACAAGCACAAAGTTGACTAACGGGAACGGGAGTTTGACCCACACATAAGTGTTCCCGGGGCTTCTAGGGAGAAGTCCGAAAACACTTAATTCCCCAGCGGAGTCGCCACTGTAAGGTCCCCGCCCCGGGAGGAAAACTCATTTCCTCGGGATGGTTCTCAAACACGAGGGCTCGTTTTAACGGATTCGCCACATTCGTTAATTATTTAACCCAACAAATGAAAAGGTTGCGAGATTTGAGTTCGGAGGTCAGGTTACACTTTGGGAAGAACACGGAAAAGTTCACCCAAAGTGCCTCGGTAAACCGAGTCTCCCTAAGTTAGTTAAAATGTGCATGTGTGTGTGTGTGTATTTAACGGAAAAAGTTCTGTTGTTGATTTTATTTGAGAAACTCGGCTAAAAAAGGGTCCCTGAGTGATAAAATAAAGGTCAGAGGGCAAAACAGGCAATTTTGCCCTCCTACCTAAAGTAGCCGTACGGCTATAGAAGGCAATTCTGGGATTTTTACAGTTTGCTCAAGAACAGTCCAGTTCAGAACAGAAACAGGGCATTCTGTCTGAAGCTGGACAAACTGTTTTGATCCCAGTTTGCAAGAAATCATTTTACAAGTTTTATAACATCATTCCTATGCTAAATGATCATCACTTGGTCTCCCAAAACAAGTATTTGGGTGTGATCATGAGCAATCATAGGAGAAAATCAAGAAAGTTGATGAATGTCCCCTTTGGGCCAAAATTGGTCATTTGGTGAATAAAGATTGAAACTTTATCACCAAGATGACATTTTTATGACTTAAAATCCTTCCAAGAGTCAAAATAACACATAAAGATTGAATCTTTATGACCCAAAAGTGGGATTTTGAGGCTAAACCAAAGAGGAAAGTGATGAACACTAAAGTTTCATCACCCTCATGATTATCATGGCCAAACAAGCATAACATTTAAATGAATAAAGAATGTAAATGGCAATCAACAAGTCTATGAGTGTCTAGGTTTAGAACCTCTTCCATACAAAGTATGGAGGGCACCTTGGAACTTCTCATAGCTTGGACAAGATAGTAATGTAATAGATAGGTATATAGTGCTTGATAATGGACAAGTCTTGCAAGAAATAAAAGGTGCTTGAAATGGACAAGTCTTTGCATGAATGAAGAGTAAATACATGTATAACCAAGATATAAGAAAGAAAATAGGAGTAAGATGAAGAGAAGGGAGGGGGGAGGTGGCTTTACCTATGATGGTTATGGTCAATCTTCCTTTCTTCTCTCTTTTTTGGTTTGTGATCACTCTCACTCTTACTCTGTGGTAATTCCAGCAGAGTGACCTCTCTAATGTGTATTTCTCCCCCCTGAAATGATCAGCAAGGGGTTTGATTTATAGGGGCTGATGGTGCCCAAAGTAGCCGTACGGCGGTTGTTGGCGCGTGGCCAAACCATCCGTACGGACGTAGTGGGTGGCCTTCTGGATTCTTCTTTGTTTGTTTCCAGAATGGTCCCTGTGTTTGTATGTTTTCCTAGGGAGGTCCTATCCTATCAGTTTTGTCCTGAATGGTGCCTAGAATTCCTCTAAATAGGTCGATTTCAGATTGGGGTACTTACACTTCCCTAATTATTGGAGCATCATGCACAATAGTTAGATAGCTATTATTTTGTTCTTGGGTTGGGATACTGGGTAACATGTCTCCATCAATATTGTGAAGCTACATAAAAAATGAGAGCTGACTTCAACATCGTCAGTTATGATATATGAATGGGTTGGAGGAATAAGGTGCAAGAAATATCCTTTGGAATGTGTTCTTCCGCTTTACGTGTTGCATCATGGGTTGGTATAACTGCCCGCTTTGTATGCTACTTGATATTACATGTTACGTGATATTATTTCTTGTTTCATAATTACATGTATGCATATCATGTAGTTAATGTAGTAACTTACTGAGATTTTATCTCACCCCTTTTCTTTTTATCTTTGTTTTTTTCCTTAACCCCCCCCTAGGAAGCAAGTGATAGTACGTTGTGAGATCGCATGTGGCTGAGATCTGTCGAGCAGGTTACCTTCTCTTAGGGTAGTGCTCATTGGCACTTTTGTATATCATTTGTTGAGATCGTGGTCGTATAAAGTATGTATGTAGAGTTGTACTTTGGGTATATTTGCTATTAGATGTTCTTTCTTCTGCCTTTGTAAGTTGTCTCCGAGTTGTAATCTCGTTGAGGTGTTGTTTGATGGTATTGGTTTTATATTTGGATTCACGCGCCCGGTTTGGTATTTAGTATTTTGGAGTTGCATATTATGTAAATCTTATATACATGGAATTATTGATTTTCGGGGCGTGACACTGGATGTCAACTATAGATGGTACCAGAATTTCTAGAAGTTAGAATGCAGCGCATCTCAAGCTGTACTTCATGTAAGTTATAGCTTGTCAACTTAATTCAGAAAATCAGGTATGCATTTATATTACTTTATTTTAATTATGTTGTTTCAATTTGATTTATCTTCATCAAACATAGACTGACTTAAGCATCGGAGGGGTGTTAGCCAAGCTAACACCCAACCTTAACATGTTTCTGCTTTGCGAGGAAACTCAATGTCTCTATTCAGGTCAAGATGTTTACATGTTGATCCAAGATCTTACATGCTGATCCAAGTATTCAAAGATGTTAACATGAGTCAGAATTCATGTCCAACAGGAAAAATCAAAGTACAATTCCATCCAAGGTATAAGGTTTTACACCTTTCTAAGGTTTAAAGGTTTTTCACCTTTCTTATGTGTTTAAGGTTTCTACACCTTCGCCCGTGCGCACGATTTTCATGTTTTAGTTAAGTTGTAGGTGGGCCAATGTGTCTTGTACATATTGATTACCTTCTTGCACTTAATTAAAATTATGAACTCAAGTTGAAATCAATGGTTGTAGCATTTACATGTTACCAAACGGACACATGGTTTAAAAGATAAACATCTTTTCATTTTTTCATAATGATTCCCAACTTGTAACATCAACATGTTAACAACAATTCCTTACATTGCTACTATTCAATTGTTCCAAATTTATTCTAAGTTATAACATCAGCATGTTACCCTTAGAATCTTAACCGTACGACCAGTCTATTATCAAAATACCAAAAAGGATCAAACACACTGATCCTAAAACGGGAAACATCCATAAGTTTTAACTATGCTATCACAATACATGGTTCAAACAAAATTACAACCTAACATGTCCAAACAGACATGTTGCAAACAAATAAAATTTGTCTTTAAGACAATCACCAAAATATCCTATTCTTCGTATTTCTCTTTGATTTTTGCAGGATCTATCGCATCTTGGAACTTACATTACCTACATCAAATGTTATGGAAATTTCTTGAATTTCTATGTTCACTCAATTCAAAAAATTTGGGGGCAATTGTTTGGGGTGAAAAATCTCACAGCAGTATATCTACATCCTGGAAATAACGACTTGAGTCTACATCTTGAGTTGACATCCTGAAGTTACATCTTGCATCTTGACTCAACATGTTGACTTTACATCCTGAGGTGACAACTTGAGCAGACGACTTGAACACAGTTAACAGATCATATTTTTTAGGATCACAACAACAATCATGTGATCAATTGAGACCTAGTCAAAGAAGGAGACTTATTTATCCATGTGAAGTCCAAGCAACGGAAAAAGGATAGATCACAACAAACTCTCCTAAACTAAAGGGATACAGTTAGCTAGTTTATTTCCTCTCTTTTTCTAGTATTTAAAGAGAACGAACACCTGTATTCTACACACACTTCTCTGTAACCTCTCCATACTTCATCTTTGTAATCCTCTCAAATATTTAGTGAATGTTGAAGGTTAAGGTAAGGTTTCCAAAACCTCCCGAGGTTTTGTGCCGGAGGACGATTGTTCCAAGGGCTTTCCTCGTTACATCCCGCGTTCATACATCTTGAATTCTGAAATCTATATTCCATTTGTACCCTATTTCTTTTTTTATCTTTATATTTGTCCAATTGACAAAAATTGGCCAAAACAATTGACATTTTGTCTGATTTATAAAACAGCCTCTGCGACATTTGGAGAAATTATTGCAAGAGCTCGTAGCAATTGTTGTATGAATCATCTTTTCCCCTTATCAGAATCAAAATAAAAAAAAATTATAAAAAAATTGTATTTAATTTATTCTCACTATTGCTAACTGGTCAGTTAAATACTCTCTCCGTCTCATAGCAATTCTAATATTATTCGTCAAATATACAGAAAAATCATTAATTAATATAACAAATACTCTCTCCGTCTCATAGTAATTTGCACTATTTTAACCAAAACAATCAACTTAAAGATCAATATTATTTTGATGGGAATTTATATTGAAAAAACAGCTATTTTAAACGGCTAATTTAACACATCTCTTAAATCAGGTTGAAATTTTCACTTCAATTCCCCCATCATATATTTAGAATTTGATGAATCATATTTTTATTTTATTTTTTTATATTTTTTGTGCACTTTTAAATCTACGTTTGGTTCTGTCATTTTTTGAGAGTGATTGGTTGTCAAATTTCCAGCTGTGATTGAGAAAAAAAAAAAAAAAAACTTAAAAAATCTTATAATTATGCCAAATAGAAATACTGCAATGGAAAAATGGACAAACCAAAGTGAAAACTTCATTCCCAGTAAGATAATACACATGTTATGCAGGTTTACGAACATTTCTATTAATATTTTATATGATTCACCTCTTCTTACTCCCTCTGTCCAAGTTTCGAAATAACGAGGAATAAAAAATAACAAAATATCACATGAAATCACAAAGTACCAAATAACCCAATGAATACAAAATAACAAATGTTGTATCAAGGGAAAAAAGTAGAAATAAATGTCTGAAATACAATGCTAATCTATTTTTCTTGCCTACTTATCTAATTACTCTTGTTTGATTTTCGTAATAGACAATAGTACCTCGTCATCATTGGAAGTACTTTCCGAAAGAAAATAAGCGGCTATGACTGTTCTGGGAACCAACCAACTGTGAGTACAACTGTGCTCACAGTTGTCAAGACAGATGTCCTGTCAACTAGCGAAACTCAGAAACGCAGAAAAAACAGAAAAACGCCGAAAACGTAGCGGATTAAAAACGAACAGAAATTAACACTTCAGCAAGAAACGTCTTGCTGGAAAAACTTTCATTCTAAAACTCTTTCAGAGTAACAAAAGGATGAAAGAAACAAAAACAATTAAAATATCAAAACCTATTCTATCTTGAATAGACTAAACATAAAAATACTTGAACTCTTAATGAATAAGAACTTCAAGAACAATGAAAACTCTCTCTGAATAATTCTGTGAAGGCGTGTGGAATGGCTGAATATGATCGGCTTCTTATAGAAAAAGAATTGAGAAGTTTTCTTGGAGAGGAGATCTTCTTGGATGTCAATCTTTAATGTCATCCAATCATTCCATATGAAGAGAGTCCATCTTTACCTAAAATACAAAACCCTAACTTACCAAAGATAAACATTAGTATGTTAGCCAACTAAATCAAAATCAATATCCTAAAATAAACAATTATTAAACTATAATTAAATTAAACTAAATACACACATAATTCCTAAATTAAATAAACTCTAAATATATACACTAAATAAATCAGAATCACAAATATACACAATATTAAACCAAGAGTATTTCATACTCTTTCACTTTCTAAAGAATGTTTCTGTGAAGTTAAGTCATTATATATCGATGTTGAATCGATGTTGAAGAATTGGCCCACATAGATCCAAAGGATTATCCTAGATAAGCATAACATAAAACAACATAGTCAAAAAAAAAAAAAAAAAAAAAAAAAAATGTGTACTTTAAATATTAATGAAGAATAACATAAACTTATATGTTTAGCTACTTACCTATCATTCAGGATTGACACATTTTCGTGATCATACATAGCAAACTAAAAAATGAAAGTAAGTATAATAATAAAAGTTAAACTAATGATACTGCGCAATTTACCTCAGTATTGCAGTTGAAGCTGATTGTATTTTCATCTCCATGATTCTTTTTGGAAGCCACCTCCTGAAGTTTAAAACTATTAACGGTCGACACGTAGAGCGTTATACTTTAGCTAATGTGATGTATTTTCTACTTACATTATGATTTATGAGTGATGAAAATTGCGCGATGATATTGGTATCCTCTGTTAATTGCTTAACTGTGAATTGTTAATAATTATTACCTCCTCATCAACTAATATCATTTCAATAGACTTTTTTCCGTACTGCCCTGTCAGCTCCCATTGGCGTAAAATACGAACATTAACGCTACAAACTTTAGCTCTCTTGTCAATTAGTTTGACTGCAATCATATGTTGGAATAAAGACCAACCGGGAACTAGCGATCAGAGCAAAAGGGACCGCCCACTGTTTGAATCGTCATCCAGAGCACAAGGTGGGCGACCGCCCAAGGTGTTGTGGGCGACCGCCCAAGTGTCGGGGGCAGTCGGAGCTGATTCGATTTTTGGGCCAGATTTCGGGTTTCCCTGTCCGTCTAGGGTTAGGTTTTCATTCTAGGTTGCCTATATAAGCAATGTTCCGCCCCCATACTCATTGTAACTCCAATTTTACATATTATAGTGCAAGATCCAAGCTTGGTAGTGCCCCCAGACATAGTCAAACATATTGACGAACTGGGTAAACATTTTTTTGTGTTTTGTTTTGCTTTATTATTTCTTGTGCTTGTTTGTGGTACTGGGTTTTCTTGCAATTTGCTTGGGTGGAAGAAGGTCTATTCCACAACAACTGGTATCAAGAGCTCTGGTTGGAGATCAGGGTTAATCGAACGATTGGTTTATCGGACGATTAGGGTTTGTTCAAGCAATCAAGAATGAGCAAGGATAAATGTTACGTTTATTCCGCAAGTGCACGGGTTTTTGTAGTATAGATAGTGCAAGAGCGAGTCGTTCCCACGAGGACAACTTTACTTAGAAAAGTATTTTTGCTTTGTATAAAAGAATAAAGAAAAGAGAATGATTGGGGGGTACAAAATTGTTTGTCACGACTAGAAAATAATAATTAAAACTAAAGCTTAGATTGAAAACTCTTATTGTTAAGGACTCCTCGGGATTGGGACACAAACAACATTGTATTCATCAATTAATCATGCTCTTTTTAGATTTAGAGTTTCATTTTTAAAACAAGGATGATATGCTAGGCCTACACTACTTCTCACGATCAAGCAAGTAGCGTTTGTATTCTCATACTAATTATGCCCTATCTCTCGATGGCCCATAATTAGTAAGAATCCATTAAATTTTCTTTATGAAAATCAGCATACTTTCCACTCAAGGAGCATCCCTAAGCCATTACACTACTCTCGTGAGTAATGAACTTAGTTCTGACTATATGGATCCGTTAATCAAGGTTGTCCGATCAGTACTTCCCTTGATTAACTAAGATTCATACAAGCCATGGACGTCATCATGGTCGTAGGCGTTAAAGTTTGATATAGTAGAATTGTTTAAGATGAAGAAAGTAAATTTAGAGCATGAATATTAGTAAATACAAGTGTTTGTTTGAGTTTCCAACCCCAAGAAATAGGGGGATTACTCACAAGCCATTTGTGAAAAAGAGAAGAATAAGATGAAGATGAGATAAAAGAGTAGAGATACTTATTCTGAACTTGAAATGGAGACAAAGACTTGAAAATAACCTCTTGATATTATTGCTTGAGAAACTCAGAAGTTTGTTCAAGAAATGATGAATATCTTTCACAAATTCTGAGAATTATTTGATGTTTGAGAGTACAAATTTCACTATAGTAAGTTTACAATGTTTCTAGATATCTAAAATACTGATTTCTACTTCTATATATAAGCCTTGGAGGAGAGAATGCAATTTTTCCCGGATGGATGCCTTGAGAAGTCTCCATTTGAAAAGGCACATTTTTGCTGATTCAGGGGGTGCTCGGCCGAGTCAAGGAAAAGTGCTCGGCCGAGCAAGTCTTCGAATTTAATTCTGACCTTCTGATTGATCATGCTCGGCCGAGTCTTGGTAGGTGCTCGGCCGAGCACCTGCTGAAATGCTTTTTTTTCTTCATTTTTCTTGTTCCAACTGAATTACTCCTCATTCAATTGTTCCTCCTTCATCCAAATTCATGCCCAATGTTATTATTATGCTCCACCAATCTGCATAAACCAGAAAACTACACCACCAAGCATATTATCCGTGTATTGAGGTAAAATATGATGAATTAAACTAAATATTTACTAAAATGAAGTAGAAATATAATATTTTTGGACCTTAAATGACTATAAAATAGTCATTTATCAATAAACAAGCTGTGGAGAAATTCGATGGGTTTGACTATGGGTTTTTGAGGATGCAAATAGAGGATCTCTTATACAACAAAGATCTCTATAAGCCTCTAACAGGAGTCAAGCCGGAAAGCGAAAAACAGGCAGATTGGGATCTGATGGATCGGAAAGGCCTAGGGGTGGTTCGATCTAATTTGTCGAAGACTCGAAGTGGATCACGAAGACTACCAAGAAGGCGAAAACCACCAAGGAGCTATTGGATTATCTTACTGAGAGATTTGAAACTCCATCTACTGCAAATAAGGTTGATTTGATACGCAAGATGAGTAGTCTCAAGATGCAAGAGGGAGGATCCATAGCTAAACACATCGATGAGTTTATGGATGTTATAAACTCATTGGCTGCGTTGGAGATTACTTTCGGTGACGAGGTTCATGTGTGTTTATTGCTAGCGTCTTTACCAGGAACTTGGGCGGAACTGTGACATCGTTAAATGCTTCAGCGGGTAAGAAAAAATTGAAGTATGATGATGTTAAGGACTTTCTTTTGGGCGAGGAAAATCGTATAAAGAAGTTGGGGACACTGTCTACTTCAAAATCGGCTTTGGCTACAACTAGTAGGGGAAGGCCTTCATAATGCCTTTTGTAAACTCGGTCTCATATTTCTTGGCTAACATAATCCTATTCATGTGGTTCCACATTCGCCTTCGTGTCGCAACCCCGAACCCGCGGGTCCGGAATACGCGAGCTGGACGTCGACTTAAAACCAAAACTCTAAAATATAGAAGTTAAAAATTCCATTTTGAACCAAAAGATGATAACATAAGGTTTTACAAATCCAAGTTTAAATCAACAAAGTACATCTAACATAAGCTCCACAGCTTATGCCCAAAAGGATAAAATATACAATTCTTAATGACGTCAATAATGGTGACACTATCCCCAAAAGGTTATACATTTAAATAATGTAAACCGATCCATAACAACCTGCCCCAAAATCTCAATCCTCTCGACGTCCTCCTCGATCCGCGAATCCTAATCCTTTTCCTCCTGAGGGGGGGTTAAGGAAAAACAAAGATGGAAATAAACGGGGTGAGATAAAATCTCAGTAAGTTACTAATGCAACTACATGACATGCTAATATGCAAAGACCGATAGCAATTAACATAAGATAGATAGCAGCGGAATAATAAGTGACATGCTGTCGAACAGTAACATCCAATAATCAATCATATAAATAAACATATAACAACAAATGAGAGGCTCCCTATCGCCAACCGTCCCATACCGTTGGAAATAACGACCAGCTCATCATGCAACACATAAAGCTGAAATAAACACTCATAAGTGGATACATAGCCAAGGTTTCACCCAACTGAAGAACCAAATAAAGGTCGCTGCGCAGCTTCAATAACCAACCATTCATCATCTTCATAATAGCATGAAAGCTGAAGAGGAATCCCCGGTCAGAAGCGACCAATCAACCCATCAATCAAACAATCCATCTTCATAGTAGCATAAAAGCTGAAGAGAAACCCGGTACCGGAACCAATAACAATGTAAAGTGCCACAAAGGGCGGGAGCCATGCCACAAAGTCATGCTCCAAAACGATTAGCTAGAATACCCACAACGGAGCTAGCTCATCCCAACCAAGGCCAATCTGGATGAGGACAGAAGGACCAATGGGCGATGTTATACTGGACTTGGCTCGTGCCATTATAGCATTATCCATTGCCTGACTCGATACACAATTTAACCAGCTGGACTTTCAATCATGCTAAGAAATAAAATACTAGCACGGTAAACAACTAAGGATTCCAAAGTAGGGAACCATACCAAATAATCACCATAAAGATGCAACGGGTACTCATGAAGAGTTTAACAACAACGATAACAAGAGTTTCTCATGAAGAGCACAACAACGATAAACGGAATTTCTCATAAAGAGCACAACAACATTGATCATTAAAACAAGATGATTCCAAGACAAGGCACGTATCAAATACATCCTAAATATGATACCCACAAGTAAATCATAAAGAGCACAACCCAAACGGTCGCTCACAAATGGCACAATGACTATTACCAAAATGACCCTAAACATTTACTCATAAAGATATACTAGGACTATGAACTCAACTATCTCATCACACCTGGAATTTCAAAGTAGGAAATCAGAATGAATACACCTTAAGTTTAATCAAACCGTAGGTACCCAATTGCCAGTTCAAGCTTCATCTCCGTTCATAACGAACCCATTCTAAACACCCCAAACTAATCCAAAAGGTTACACTTATTAGAACATGATCACGACTGGACTAAACCCTACACTTTGGTGTTCAGTAACCACCCTCTAGGTACTATAGGACATCGCCTAAAACCTAGACCAAGGCTCACTCGAAAATCAATTCGATTGGAACAATCACGAACACATCATAAGATGCCCAAACATATACCAAATGATCATCACAAAGATAAGTCAAACCAACAATACCTCAATAAGATGTTCAAAAACCCAATTAACCCTTAATTAATTTCCATCACAAACTTCATGACAAAGGACCCAATTCTATCACTAGAGTGTACTACAATGTTCACTAAGGTCAACTAGAAGGACACCCAAGATTTGGACCAAAACGCATTCTTCAATCACACAAACCAACAAAATGAAAACTTTCAGAGGACTGTGCGGTCGCCCAAACCCAACTGTGCGGTCGCCCAAAAAGCCATCAAACAAGAACAAAACCTTTCAGATAGATGTGCGGTCGCCCAGACATTTTTGGGCGGTCGCCCAATACTCTGGTCTGCCGGAATTCGGGAAGAACTAACTGGGTTCTTCCATTTTTAACCCAAAACAAAACTAAACCAAAATCCAACACTCTTAACTAGCCTATTAACGAACTAAAACAACTTATAAGTCAAAAGAACTCATATAACAACATTTAACAACCAAAATCAAGATTCAAACCCAACATTCATAAAATCACCATTTTTGACCAAAACTCAAATAAATTCCAAATAAATTCGAAACTCAACCAAACCTCAAATATAACAACTCAAGCATTATATAAACATGATATGAACATTTTAACATCAAAATGGGGGAAAAGTAACTTACTTGGATTTTCTCAAGGTTGATGGATTTCAAATATTTTTGATTCTACGCGATTCTATCGACGATCTAAACACATTTCACGTTTTAAGAAATGAGAGATTACAAGAGGAAGATGAAGAAAATGTAGAGAGAAGGTAGAGAGAAAACTTACCTTTTTCACCCATGGAAGAGAGAGAGAGGGAGATGGCTGGGAATGGGGAAAGAGTGAGGGAGAAGAGAGGGAGTAAGGGGGATTATTTTGAAATGTTACAATTAGGGCCCCTCCCCTACACTACCCAATATAAACAGCTCCCCACTAATAATTAAGACCCAACAATACTACACTAGCACAAATGACCCAAATAAAATGCTAGGCATAATTATTATGAAACATAAAATGCACACATAAATATTTAAATAAATAATAATTTAAATAAATAAATAAGTAAATAAATACATAATAATTATTTATTACTAATAAAATAGAGCCTAGATTTCGGGTCGTGACATTCACTCCCACTTAAAGAAATTTCGACCCGAATTTTAACGAGACTTACCCGAAAGACCAAATAGCTACGGATACGATAGTTCCGCCATTTCTCAAATTCCTCAATCGTCCATTCTAAACCACTACAAGGTAACCTTAAATAATGTTCACCATACCAGGACCTCTCGCACTTGACTTCCTTCAACCATAACCCCCACTACTAATTAGGATCCAAATTCAAAATCAAGAATCTCAATTGGTCCTAACATAGTTCCCGAGATACCTCAAGTTCATCTTATTCATAACCTTAATTACACTGCAAAGGTGTTTCCTTTTGTAAATCGCATACTTAGTAGTATTCCTCAGAAATTCAAAACATCACCATCCCGAGCCTAATTAGCTTTAAAAATATAAAAAGGCTAAATGAATTTCTATTTCCACAATACTCATCGAAATGGCTACATCTCTATGGATTACCATTATAGTGTCTTCACTTTGAGTTAACACCTTAAATTAATAGTACCATACAACCCCAAAATTCCTCGTACAAAGTGTCCACTTAATCTATGTTATACTCTCATCCCTTCATTAATCCGATCTTGAAGCCCAAACAATTCAATTTACTCAATAGTCCGCAAAACGGTCCAAATTTCATCTTCAAAAGATTTTCTCTAACTCCCGTTTAAATTATAATCCGTGCTCATAAACCCAAGGAAATCAACAAATCTCAAATCCTCAATAGCTAACCCAAGTTAGTCTCTCACGCATACATTTATTAACCTAATGATACTTAGGCTCAATAGTACTACCTTCATAATAAACCAATTAGCTAGCAATGTTCCAACTGACCCAATATCAAATCATGATATTCCTTAATTATGCCCCAGTATTTATACTCCACTTCCTTCACATACCCTTGATCCAATTCGGGAAACGCCACCAAGAAGGGATTTAGAACCATAGAACCACTATCTAACCAAAATTTCAAAAGGCCTTTAACATAGATTGAGAAATTATTACTCTCCCAAAACGTACTTAGTCATTTCTAACTTAACACGCTTATCACCATTAATGACAATAACTCCTACAACAACTCATCGTCCATAACAAATCGTACCACACAATGCAATTTAACTCCAAGCTTCTCCTCAAACACTAGGTACTAATCGGAAGCAAATGAAATCTTACGAATGATAAATACACCCAACAAATCGACCGAAACTAAATACTCGGATTTCAATTAAGAAAAGATAGGTATAACTCTACCCAGGGAACGGTCTCAAACAGTTTTAAGAAATTAGGAATGGAGAATATAACAATCCCTCTACAACAATAGACTAAAGCAATAGTAATATCAAAATCTTGCAATAGCAATATGGCTAATTTAGCAGGTGAGACATAACCATACTTAAGCACATCATAAGCACATAAGACTTCATCAGATACCCTAAACTCCTCCATAGGAGTAGACACCTACAACACATAAGTCAAAGACTCAGAAGAAATAAATGCAACTAATGCACAGAAACACATAAATGCGATGATCCTAAAATGCACGCGCTCGCTCTCACGACGCAAAATAATACCTCCTGAAATTTATCCGTTACCTGGTGAGTGCTGATTGGTCGCAATTACTCTGCCCTATACCTTAGGGTTCCCCGAAGCATCTCTCTTCTGACCCGGTGAAGTACTGGTTCCTGTTCTTGATGATTGAACCTTAAACCTCGGACAGTCTTTTATGAAGTGACCTAGTTGACCACAATTGATACATTTTCCTTGTTTCTTCCAACACTTATCCTCCAAATGGCCTTCCCTCTGACAGTAAGTGCAAAGCCACCTACCTTGTTTCCCTTGTTTCCCCGAAGTAGTACCCGGATTCCCTAGCGTGGTTTGTACCTTAAACTGAGATGGTGCTCCCAAATTACCTCGGTTATCTGAACGGTGATGTGGTTGAGATTTAGCATGGCTTACTTGTTTACCCGCATTTGCAACCTCGGTCTTCCTCTTATGCTCCCCAATATCTTGCTCGATCAAGTATGCCCGGTCTACCGCATCCTGAAATGTCACAATCCTCTGGGCTATAAGCTAAGTCCGAATAGAAGTCTTCAAACCCCGGATGAATCTCGTAGCTTTCTGCTCCTCGGTCCGCACAAGATAGTCACAATACCGGGCTAATTCTGTGAACTTAGCTGAGTATTGAGCTATAGACAACAAACCTTGCTCCAGGTTGAGCAGCTCGATCTCCTTTCGGTTTTGATCCACTACCGGAATGAAATGCTCCTTGAACTTTCGCACAAACAATTCCCATGCATACACTGTGTGAGTATCATCCCAACTCGCTTTAACACCCTTCCACCAATGCTCGGCGGCACCCACAAGTTTATAAGCCGCAAACCGGACCTTGTCTTCATCGGTGCAACCAAAGGCATCATAAATTTTCTCCATCGACTCAATACATAGCTCGGCCTTCCTTACATCGGGTTCCCCATTGAACTCAACCGGTTTCAATTTCAGAAATTGTTCCAATCCGTAGCGGGGTGGTGGTGCTTGTTCTACCCTCGGACCTTGATCATGTATGGCCTTCATGGCCGCCTCAAACATGCCCTGAAACATTGCACGGGCTTCATCCCTTGTTTCATTCCGATTTGCATTACCGGTATTACTTTCACCACTTCTCCTTCGAGACATTTCAAACAAGTACCTGCATAAAACAACAATTGTTACTCACTCCGAACACACTACCCTCCTAGGTCATACTAATCCACCTATACTTATACATAGAGCTAAACCATAGCTCTGATACCAACTGTCGCAACCCCGAACCCGCGGGTCCGGAATACGCGAGCTGGACGTCGACTTAAAACCAAAACTCTAAAATATAGAAGTTAAAAATTCCATTTTGAACCAAAAGATGATAACATAAGGTTTTACAAATCCAAGTTTAAATCAACAAAGTACATCTAACATAAGCTCCACAGCTTATGCCCAAAAGGATAAAATATACAATTCTTAATGACGTCAATAATGGTGACACTATCCCCAAAAGGTTATACATTTAAATAATGTAAACCGATCCATAACAACCTGCCCCAAAATCTCAATCCTCTCGACGTCCTCCTCGATCCGCGAATCCTAATCCTTTTCCTCCTCGGGGGGTTAAGGAAAAACAAAGATGGAAATAAACGGGGTGAGATAAAATCTCAGTAAGTTACTAATGCAACTACATGACATGCTAATATGCAAAGACCGATAGCAATTAACATAAGATAGATAGCAGCGGAATAATAAGTGACATGCTGTCGAACAGTAACATCCAATAATCAATCATATAAATAAACATATAACAACAAATGAGAGGCTCCCTATCGCCAACCGTCCCATACCGGTTGGAAATAACGACCAGCTCATCATGCAACACATAAAGCTGAAATAAACACTCATAAGTGGATACATAGCCAAGGTTTCACCCAACTGAAGAACCAAATAAAGGTCGCTGCGCAGCTTCAATAACCAACCATTCATCATCTTCATAATAGCATGAAAGCTGAAGAGGAATCCCCGGTCAGAAGCGACCAATCAACCCATCAATCAAACAATCCATCTTCATAGTAGCATAAAAGCTGAAGAGAAACCCGGTACCGGAACCAATAACAATGTAAAGTGCCACAAGGGGCGGGAGCCATGCCACAAAGTCATGCTCCAAAACGATTAGCTAGAATACCCACAACGGAGCTAGCTCATCCCAACCAAGGCCAATCTGGATGAGGACAGAAGGACCAATGGGCGATGTTATACTGGACTTGGCTCGTGCCATTATAGCATTATCCATTGCCTGCCTCGATACACAATTTAACCAGCTGGACTTTCAATCATGCTAAGAAATAAAATACTAGCACGGTAAACAACTAAGGATTCCAAAGTAGGGAACCATACCAAATAATCACCATAAAGATGCAACGGGTACTCATGAAGAGTTTAACAACAACGATAACAAGAGTTTCTCATGAAGAGCACAACAACGATAAACGGAATTTCTCATAAAGAGCACAACAACATTGATCATTAAAACAAGATGATTCCAAGACAAGGCACGTATCAAATACATCCTAAATATGATACCCACAAGTAAATCATAAAGAGCACAACCCAAACGGTCGCTCACAAATGGCACAATGACTATTACCAAAATGACCCTAAACATTTACTCATAAAGATATACTAGGACTATGAACTCAACTATCTCATCACACCTGGAATTTCAAAGTAGGAAATCAGAATGAATACACCTTAAGTTTAATCAAACCGTAGGTACCCAATTGCCAATTCAAGCTTCATCTCCGTTCATAACGAACCCATTCTAAACACCCCAAACTAATCCAAAAGGTTACACTTATTAGAACATGATCACGACTGGACTAAACCCTACACTTTGGTGTTCAGTAACCACCCTCTAGGTACTATAGGACATCGCCTAAAACCTAGACCAAGGCTCACTCGAAAATCAATTCGATTGGAACAATCACGAACACATCATAAGATGCCCAAACATATACCAAATGATCATCACAAAGATAAGTCAAACCAACAATACCTCAATAAGATGTTCAAAAACCCAATTAACCCTTAATTAATTTCCATCACAAACTTCATCACAAAGGACCCAATTCTATCACTAGAGTGTACTACAATGTTCACTACGGTCAACTAGAAGGACACCCAAGATTTGGACCAAAACGCATTCTTCAATCACACAAACCAACAAAATGAAAACTTTCAGAGGACTGTGCGGCCGCCCAAACCCAACTGTGCGGTCGCCCAAAAAGCCATCAAACAAGAACAAAACCTTTCAGATAGATGTGCGGTCGCCCAGACATTTTTGGGCGGTCGCCCAATACTCTGGTCTGCCGGAATTCGGGAAGAACTAACTGGGTTCTTCCATTTTTAACCCAAAACAAAACTAAACCAAAATCCAACACTCTTAACTAGCCTATTAACGAACTAAAACAACTTATAGGTCAAAAGAACTCATATAACAACATTTAACAACCAAAATCAAGATTCAAACCCAACATTCATAAAATCACCATTTTTGACCAAAACTCAAATAAATTCCAAATAAATTCGAAACTCAACCAAACCTCAAATATAACAACTCAAGCATTATATAAACATGATATGAACATTTTAACATCAAAATGGGGGAAAAGTAACTTACTTGGATTTTCTCAAGGTTGATGGATTTCAAATATTTTTGATTCTACGCGATTCTATCGACGATCTAAACACATTTCACGTTTTAAGAAATGAGAGATTACAAGAGGAAGATGAAGAAAATGTAGAGAGAAGGTAGAGAGAAAACTTACCTTTTTCACCCATGGAAGAGAGAGAGAGGGAGATGGCTGGGAATGGGGAAAGAGTGAGGGAGAAGAGAGGGAGTAAGGGGGATTATTTTGAAATGTTACAATTAGGGCCCCTCCCCTACACTACCCAATATAAACAGCTCCCCACTAATAATTAAGACCCAACAATACTACACTAGCACAAATGACCCAAATAAAATGCTAGGCATAATTATTATGAAACATAAAATGCACACATAAATATTTAAATAAATAATAATTTAAATAAATAAATAAGCAAATAAATACATAATAATTATTTATTACTAATAAAATAGAGCCTAGATTTCGGGTCGTGACACTTCGTGCATTATTTCTTGGGCTTCGGTCTTATTGGCACATAAGAGATTGAGCCCTTCATAATGCCTTTTGTAAACTCGGTCCCCAATCAACACTTATCTGGAGGCTAGCCTTTGCAATGCCATTTGAGCCTTTTTCTGCTGTTATTGGGAAAAGTGCCGTTCCTGAGGAAATTCATAATGTCCGTATACCACCGGGGGGGTCGTTTGGACTTCATTGATCTCAATGTTCATGCAGTATGCCAGGCAATTCCTTCTTGAAATTTTGAAGGGTTTCACCATTTTTCCTTCGGGCATTTCAACTAATGAGGCTATAGTGGCTAAAGCATCGGCGAAGCGGTTCTTGTCTCTTGGCAAGTAGTTGAAAGTGATTTCTTAGAACTGTTCAACCAACCCCTCAAGGTGCTGACCATATCGTTGGAGAGTCGAGTCTTGAATTTTCCACTTGCCGGATGTTTGATAATGCTTTACACAATGTTCGATATCCCTTCTAGATAACACCTCCCCTATTTCACTTTTGAACGTCCATGCAAATATTGCCCTTCCCTCTTTCTGAATAGCTGTTAAAGCAATATCTAAGAAACACGTTTTGGCTGTCATATAAAAAAAAAAAAAAAAGAAATGGGTCACAAAGACTTGACACCATTAGAGAATAACTCGGTATTAAGAAAAAGTGAGTAGATTTCTCAATACTCATATAAAGTCAATAACAGAGTATTAATTTACGAAGGAGGAATTACATAATTGGGCTCAACCTATATTTAATCCAGAACTGAATAGAATAACAAGTAGCAGGCAGTGCGGAAGCAAGTCATAATTAGAGAATTTTAAAACTCAAGCAAATTAATAAAATCAGCACACAATTTTTATTAATCACCCTTGAAATTACACACACATTATATATTGAAGTTACAAATATAGGATACGTGTCATGGCCTATATTAACCTGGTTCAACATTAGCATAGACTCCTACATCTCGGGCTTGACCTTGACATCTCCATTTGGTAGCATGCTTGGTGTTTGTGCAAGCCGCTTCGATTCCTGAGTAAGAGATGTTACAACCTTAGAGTTGGAGTGAATAATTCAAGCGACAAAAATAGGTATTGGCTTGCTCACATAGCCCTATAAACATTCATCAACTTGCTAGATTAACTAGGATTGAGTTAACTAAATCAACGATGTCATATAGAGAAAAAAAAAATTAAGAGATATCCCCTCACTGTCATAAGATTCACAGAGTAAAAAGGCTTTTCATCTTGAGCTGTAACAATTATTTTTACTCCTACGACACAAGTGCTCAAATAGGTTTCGTGATGAAAGTTCCGCATGCAACAAATAGCTTCGCGTGATAAAGTAAGAAATTACTCCCTTTGTCCCTAAATGAATGTCCAAATTTCATTCTAAAGGACATCTGAATATCTCTACATTTTATACAATTTAGTGGCAAAGATTCACATATAATCATGTAATTCTGTTTCCAAACATTTAGTTTTGCAAGTATAAAGAGACTAGTGAAAAAAATTTGGTAAAAAAGACAATTAGAAACAAAGTTATTTCCAAAAAAAAACATCCATTTTCGGACAAAAAAATCTATAAAATGGACTTTAGGGACAGAGGGAGTACTAAAATATCTATAACAATAGTAACTAACTCACGGCTGCAGAAGCGGCACGAATTTCCCTGTAACCTTCCACTTCATCAGGAAATGTTTGTTCAAGTTCCTCTAGAAGATGCCTTCGAAAAGCCTAGAACAAAATATTTGATATTAGCATAAACACACACTAGCGCACAAACGTTCTTGTAAAGTGGAACTTCTTGAAGTACAAATGCATGATGCAATGCACAAATTACGGAAAAGGTAAACCGAGAATGAATCTAACCTTGAAGGCATCAGTTTTTCCTTTGGTGACTTGGTTTTTGGCAATACAACTATTCAGAACATCTCTTGTGAACTCATCCGGATTCTTTCCGTCGTCAATTAAGCTGAAGATGATAAACTAAATTACATTAACTTAACATTCCATTTATTTAAGTAAAAAACATTCTGAGGTGAACAAACCAGTTATGATATAGTATTCAATCAAATGCATTATATAGCTCACTTCAACTAGGCCTTAGTCCCTCCAAATCACTAGGGATATGGTACATGAATCATTTACTGCCATTCAATTTAATCCAAAGCAAGGTCATCAAACACAATCACTTTCTCAATCTAATAATTGTACTGATCTATGTAGACATAATTCTGTTTTTGTTTGTAATTAAAACAATTACGAGATTTACACAGAAAAAACCATTGGGAAACTAGTTAAAAAACATACTTTAGGACTTCCATGGGGATTTGAATGTTACACTTCTCGGCCAATTTCGTCATATTGTCAAGCTCCAATACAAGTGTATTCCTACAAAAAAAAAAAAAAAAAAAAAAAAAACAATCAAATTAGACCAATAAGTAAAACAATTCCATTTTTTTTTATGAACACATATAATTGGATAAAAATCTAGGGTTTCAAAATAGGATCATACAGGCGTTGAAGAAGCGGGAGCTGAGAGGCGACGTTGAAGGAAGAGACGTTGAGGTAAAGCTGGTGAATGGTTCCTAGGGTTTTCTGAATCGAATTGATCACTTGACTAAGGTTTTGCTTCAGATCATCGGACGAGGAGGCTCCGGTTACCGTTGATTCTCCTCCCGGTGATGCTTCGTTATTGCGAGAAATCACCGTTCCATTACCACCGGCGCCGCCGACGGCACCGGTACTCAGTGATGATTCCATTTCGGTTGAATTTCAACAGAAAGATTGTGGATCGATTTGTTTTGGTTACCAGCGGGTCAAGAGTTAAAAAGTACCTTTTTCGTCCCTCAACTTATCAATTTTTTACTATTAGGTCACCAAACCATTTTTTTTTTACTTAAGAATCCTCAAACTACGTTTTTTTCCCTTTTTTTTCCCTTAAGCATCCTTCCGTCAGTCTACCGTCCCTCTTGCCGTTAACTAGGGATGGCCAAACCGGACCGGAACCGGAAAACCGGACCGGAAAAGCCCGGAACCGGAGCAAACCGGGGAGTAAACCGGAACCGGAGTAACCGGAACCGTGGTAGGCGCGGGCCGGTTCAGGGTCACATATATGGCGAACCGGAACCGGATCGGCATTTCCATTAAAAAAAATAAAAATTCCTTATTTTTCAATAAATTTTAACATGTTTATTCATTAGTGTATTATAAAATAAAAATCTCTTGTCTTTTAATAAATTTTAACATGTTTATTCATTATTGTATGATAAAAAAAATAAAAAAAGGTAGCCTGGACTGAACCGGAACCGGACCGGAACCGTACCGGAACCGGATTGTGATGACCGGAACCGGAACCGGTGTAAGCGCGGGCCGGTTCAGGGTCACATATATACTGAACCGGAACCGGGCCCGGAACCGGTTTTGGTCATCCCTACCGTTAACTAAGGTTGAAGTGGCATCATGACATCATCATTTTGCGTATGTGGCGCTGACTAAGACAATGAAATGCTGATTTGGATGTTTCAGATAGATGAAGGGGTGAAAGTGTAAATCATACAAAAACAATTCATCTTCCCATCTTCACGATCTCCCTCCGTCAACCAACACCTCCCCCAGCAGTAACCCACCGGCCACCACCAAAATGACAGCCACCCAATAACCACTAACGCCACCAAAATCGCGCATCCAACATCACCATTAACACCAATCAATGACCAAAAAAATCTTAAATAACATTGTCAAAAACTTTGTTTGTTTCATAAAACCAAAAACAAAAAGAAATCAAACCCAGATCTGTAACAGATCGACTGTGGCGATGATCGCAGTAGATGACCGGAGCCGGAGTAATGTTGCTGGGCGGACGGAGAAGCTTGAATCGACGGTGGCGATGATCTCTGGTTGGCACAAATCAAACACACAAAGATCTGGGCACAAATAGAAATGAAACAAAAAATCAAAAATTTGAAACCCTATCAATTGATGAATAGATCTGAAGGACCAACATTCATAAAACGAATCTGCAGATTCATACACGTCTGGGGATGGGGAAGAGGAGGACAATGGTGAGTTTAGTGCTTGCTGGATGTTAACGAAGAAGGAGCAAAAGGGGCGGTGTGCAGTGGCGGAGGTGACAATTGGAATGGGGGATGGTGTTGGTGTTTGACGAGAGGGGTGGGTGTTTGGCGGAGGCTAAATCAACGAGAGGAGAAGAGTAAGGGGTGTCGGCGATGAAGGTGGTGTTCGAGATTTTGATTTGTGGCTGTGAGGAAAGAGGGGTGGGTGTGAGAAGGGAGATGAAGGGGTTGTGGGTGGTCGCGGGCTCACGGCACCGGCACCGGCGCCGGGGAAGAGGAGTAGACGACGGCGGAGGGAACCTGGGTTGCTGAAAGAGAAGTGTGTGTGTGTGTGTGTGTTCTGGAGGTGGGATCGGGGAGAAATTTCCAGGAGGGTGGGGGATTTTCTATTTAGACCCGTTAGTTTTATATTATGCATTTTTACCCCTCAAATATCCACATCAGCAAATAAATGCCCCGTCAGCAACATTTAACGGCCTGTTAGACGGGAGTCTGACGGAAGGACCTTTTAATGATAAAAATGGTGAGTTCAAGGATTATTAAGTAAAAAAAAAATTCTGGGGATGAAAAAGTAAAAAAATTAAAAGTTGAGGGACGAAAAAGGTACTTAACTCAGCGGGTCAATGAATTTTCGTTCGCGCTAAAGTAGCATATTTTTGTCATGCTCACTGAGGAAGTGGACTGGGCTTTTTATTGGGCTAGTCTGACATAATTCAGTGGTGGACAAAGCTCGGATTCAAAATGTTAACAGGCCTACCTTATAAATGGGCCCTGTACACTCCAATAAAGCCCAACTGTTAATGTTGTCGATATTTTTAAAAAATTATTTCGGTTTTAAAATAAATGATTAAATTCATTTTTTACAGAGAAAATCGTTCATTCATTTTATTTTTTCAAACAATCGATCATTCATTTTGAGAGCATTTACTTGATTATATACTCCCTCCGTCCCACTTTAAGCTTATTAGTTTGTTTTAGCTTAATATTCTTAGTTTTTTAGTGGCTTATTTGAAGTAACCTTGAGCAAGTGATGAAAATTTTAAAACTTGTTATTAGTACACAATTATAAATACTATCAATAACAACTTTTAGATCTTCATTACGATGATTGGATTAACCAATAATTATTGCTCAAAGTTGCTTTAGAGAAACAGCAAAAAAAAACTAAGAACCTTAAACTGGGACGGAAGGAGTATATTATTTATGATAAAATTTTACTATTTTTTTTTAAAGAAGTGAGCCATTTATTTCTGGAAGTAAAAAACGACATTGATAAATATGAATAGAATAAAATAGAAACTATACCGTGAAATTAATGTAGTTTTAACTATTGTACGTATTCGTATTTTTAATCTTTGGAATGAGTCTCCGAATGTTGTGGAGCGTCATTTTGAAAAACTTTATTAATGCGATCGTTGTTTTGTTTGCTTAAAAAAAAACGTGAATAGAATAAAATAGAAAATAAAACGTGAAATTAATCATTGATAATAGATTGCTGCAATTGCCTACAAAATGAAGCCTACCAAAACCCAAATTGTACTAGTTTTGTACCTTTTAAGATACGAATTCATTATGTACTTAATCACAATAAGCAAATACCTAACACTAAAAGAGAAATATGATAGGGTGAGATTATAATTTAAACAATAGTGTTAATCATCTCAATTACTCCCTCTTTCTCTAAGTGAGTGTCCATTTTCAAAAAATCTTTATCCCTAAATGAGTGTCTTTTTTTAACATAACTTTCTCCCTAAACGTTTTTTTTCGAAAAAAATTTCACCGGTTTCTTTATACGTGCAAAACTAAAGGTTTGGAAATGAGATTGCAAGATTATATATGAATCGTTGTTACCAAATTGTTCAAAAAATTGACATTTTCAGTGTCTCTTAAAATGAAATTTAGACACTCATTTAGGGACAGAGGTAGTAGATCTTAACAAACAAAAAAAATTAGATAGCCGCCTAACATCATCAAGATGTTTAATTGGTTTAGTTATACAATTGTAAAATCGTAATGATGCTTACTACTAATCACACTCCTTAATCCTTATAAACATTTCGTACGTAGATAGTCATGTATGTCTATTGTTAGACCACGTCCAATAGTTTCAACCCCCAAAAACATTCAACTACTTTAATATTACGACACCTCATCTTCTCTCTCCATCCACTTAATCATTCAACTACACTCTCAACTACCCCTCCCACAATAAGCTAGTTTAGTTTAAAATTCAACTCCTCCCAACTCATCATTCTATACCCCACCACTTTTTATTTTATTTATAATCTTTATTTTTATGATTAATAAAATAATAATAATAATAATATATAATTAAAAAATAAATGATTACTATTATTATTTATAAATTCGAGATTTTTTTAATTTTGTTAATTTTTTTTTTAATTAACACTTAATAAAAAAAAGGATAATTAAGGAATTTTTAAAGAGAAAAGAGGGTTTTTTTTTTCGGAGTCCAAATCAAACGAAACTTATATCAAATTAAAGAGGGAAAAAAATGATGAATTTTGGCGAAAAAATAATAATAAAAAAATTAATTTTCTGTAAAATAATTGAGTTTAAAAATTTGGGTGGAAAATTAAATTCGGCGGACCAATGAAAAGCCTCCACGTGTAAGCTTCAGGAAAACAAAAAAAAAAAAAAAAAAAAAAGGCCGCCGACTCACGCACCACATTTGGGCGTGAGATACACGCGCCAGCTTCGAGCCAATGAGGGGCTGCCGCGTGTCCTTGCCGGGTCCCCCATTTTTTTCTTCAACCAGGTTGAAACAATTCAACCCCTCCCCTTCAACCCCCTCCTCTCAACCCCCTTATTGCACCCACTCAACTAGTTGAGCCCCCATTCAACCCCCTCTCAACCCCCTTATTGGACATGGCCTTAGGGTGGCCACTTCCGATCATGATGTTTCATGTTCCATCACAGAAAACCTTATTATTACGAGAAAGTCTTGTGTGAGACGGTCTCATGAGACCGGATCTTGACGATACAGGAAATGAGTTTACACTGCCCTTTCTATAGGCGGCAAACTATTTACTCTGTTAACGAGACTCGTCTCATGTGTGAGACTGACTCACGTAAGTTTTTTTTTCTATTATTATTTATTTGTTAATATGAAGGGGAGCCTTGGTACACCGGTTAAGGTGTTGCCGTGTGACCTGGAGGTCACGGGTTCAAGTCCTGGAAGCAGCCTCTTGCAATGCAAGGTAAGGTGGGGACCCTTCCCCGGATCCTCGCTATGCGGGGATGCCTTGTGCACCGGGCTGCCCTTTTTTATTTATTTATTTGTTAATATATCATTATTATTTATTATTATTGTTATTGTTATTAGTATGTGTTGTTGGCAATTTGCTGTATAAATGAACATCAATACATACAAGTTGATAAAAGCAACCTTTGACATTTGACAAGTACTTAATTTGTACTAGTCAAAGACATCATGCCTTTGCTCATCTGATTATTCCATTGTACATTAAATATGAGACTATGAGTTATGATGTTAACCTATGATTTTAAAATGTTTCCCCTTCTACTTGAGTGATTTACATAGAGGCCCTTGATGAATCACTAGTTGTCGGTTCATTCTCATCATTTATGTTTTGTGATGGACATAATCATTCGTGAGTGATGTTCATTTTTGTTGAAACAACCCTTTCATTGTCACGCTTTCTTAAATTTGACTACACGACTTTAAATACTTATTTTTTTTTTAAAAAAAAAATACACTAATTAAATATTTTCGAGCATTCATTATAAGTCACACTTTCTTAAAATAAAAATCTTATACTATACAGTATTTGTTTAATTAGTGGGACCCACTTATTATACTCACAACAATTATTCATTACTGTTCTCTACCTTACTTTGTCTCTTCTACTGCATTTTTCATTCTCACAACAACTACTCACTACTGTTCTTTCCTTATTTCCGGAGCACTTCAAATTTTATGCACATTGTTAAGAGAAGGAGGGAGAGTATATTAATCTAAATATCTAAATCTCTCTTAATTTTTTTGTAACATTTCTCAAACATATACTAATTCAAATTATCATTAGATCAGATTCATCAGAATCAGAAGATAATATAAAGATGTTCCGAGCACATATAATTGAACCACTCATTTTGGAAATGGAAAATTATGTAAAAACACCTTATTTGTGAGTTGATAATGGTTATAATAACAAAATACATTTCTTAAAGGTTTATCTTAATAAATTTAAGACGCACCAATTTACCAAAGTACCCATCCAAAAAGGCACCAAGGTTGAGGGGTTGGCGTGTGAAAGCCTACTTTCAGACTGAGCTAAAAAGGAAATGTGAAGTGCCGAAGATGGTGAGAAAGACTGGTCAACAATCAGTCAACGCTTTTTTGGTCTCTTGCAAGACCATTTCATTCAAAACCACTTTGCTTTAATCTACAGTTGAAGTCACTTTATTTTTTATTTTTAAAGTTTAAAAATCCATCCCAAAATCAATTTAATTGAGAGAAATAGCCTAAAAATTTTATATAATTAAACCATGACTTGTTAATTCTCACCGTGAGATATTGTTTTAACTAGATTTTATATCGAAAATTGTTTCCAAATAGTCCTTCAGTCTTAAAAAAATTATCCCATCAACTTTGTTTTTGTGAACCAGGCAAATGAAAATTAATCAAACATTAATATCAATTTAAACATTTATGTGAAATTTAAAAATTTATGATTAATAAATTATGAAAATAATTTAACAAATAAAACTATCTTTATTTATGGGACGGGAGAGTAATATTGCACTCTCTAGCTAGCAAAAAATCAAGATAATGTTATTCTTTTCCAGATGGAATAATAAGTGACGAAATTCATTACACCATGTTATGTTTTTGTAATTGGATTAATAAGTCCACTTTTTAATATTAATATTACCGTTAAACCTTAAATCCTAATTTAAAAACATAACTTCTTATAACTTATGGAAGAATTGGTTTCCTTCAAAAATTTATGCAAAACAAGAGTAGGTTTTGGAAGTCCAGATCTCCTGTACCATTTTGTGTGCCCCTCCCTGTGCCACAAGTGATTCAACGGCTTGCAGTCATTAAGATTATCATTATATTGATATTATCCACGCATGTAAACGGTTGAGATTATAATGGCACAAGGAGGGGCACACAAAGTGGTACAGGAGATCTGGACTCAAGTTTTGGGGGAAACTAGTTTTCTCCATAAGTTATAAAAAGATCAATTTTCAATATTAGTATTACCTTAAATCCTAAACCCTAAACTTTTAACGCTATAAAAACATAATTTTTTATAACTTATGGAGTAACTAGTTTATCTCAAAATTTCTTGGAAAACAAAATACAAACTTCAATTCATATTAACCTAACTTGTTTACAACACAAGGAACCCAACCACATTATAACTTTGACCAAAATGAACATGTGGTCAAATCCCACGTTAATAAATGTGATTATTTGATGGATAAACATAAACCAAGATTACATTCCAAGTAAGGTAATTATAATTATATAAATGAAACAAATACGAACCAAACAAGGAAAGAAGTTGAACCATAGCTTGGCCTATACTCAAAACTACCCATCACGTGCGAAGGCGTGTGGGCGTTCCGACTCGAAGTACGAGGAAGCTAGTCAGGTGAATGCATGGTAGTAAATGCGTTAAGCAACATCCTCTGTCCACCTTCGATCATTTTTTATTTTTTTTGTATTAATTAATATTCCATCTGGTCTAAAATAACTGTCTCTTTTGATATTTGCACAATTCTTAACAAATGCAATTATTATCGTGACTTAATAACAAAAGTTCCGATTTTACCCTTATTAATTGTGCAATTTTCTTACATTAATGTCTCACACACTAAGACAATTAATAAAAGAGAACGAGTTTCAATGGAAGGATAAAATGGACATTTAGCTCAAAAGTGACAATTATTTTGGACCAAAATTTTGGTCCAAAAGTGATAGTTATTTTGGACCGGATGGAGTACTACAGTACTATTAACCAATTAATTAAGATCTTCTGATTACTAATTATGGAGTATAAATCTCAGTTAACTTAGATTTTTTACAAATCCCGACATTACATGAGGAATGAAGAATTTGTTTGATTCATTCTCACGTTTGTTCTTTGGCCCTTGTAATGTTGTCAACTAACTATTCTTGTACTTATCTCCATTAATTTCTCCTTCTACCAAGTAATTCAATCCACCTAATGAAAAATTGAGTTGGCCAATAAAATTGATGAGTAATGTTTGGGGCACAACAAAAAGCTCGCAAAATCGTGGGTCACAAAATTTTGGTAGAATGATTTCACTGGTGGTTTTAATTAAAGTGTGGTGGGTCCACATCGATGCAACTAATAAATATCGCAAACACAAGTTGTGAGAAAAATGTTTTGACTTTATTTTGTACCATAGCATTGCTCAAAATTGATATTCTTTTGTTTTAGTTTTATGTGTACACTTATTCATTTGATAGCACCATCGATAAGTTTCACTTTCTAAAATAGACATTTTTTTTATAATTATTATTTTATATTATTATTATATTTAATTTATCCCACATATCATATTCACACTTTGATTTGTAGGTTTCACTTGCCAACCATATTCACTCTCACACTCGATTTTTTTTTCACTCACAATAATTTTGAGAATACTTATAAATATTATGAATATTATAAGAAAAATCTTTAAATAATTCTAAAATTGATTACTGATACGTATTATATATATAATGTTAGTGCAGAACGTGGTGTTACCACAAGTGCTGCCAACACTGTCCCAGTGTTATCTGACGGACAGTCTGGGAATATATTTGAATATTTGCTTCATAAATAATTGATGTACTAATGTCTAATATTGATACAAGTTTAGTGTTTATTATTGGTCCAATTTTCAGGTATACTATGATTGAGATGCTAGAATAATGCAAGGAAGGTGAAAGAAGAGTTTATGGATAAAAGTGGATTTTATTCATAAACAAGTGGGATTTAAAGCAACAATTAAAACATGGGATTTGACCTATTCAATTGACTGAGTGTTGATCAAGAATGTACAAGGCGTGCATAGCTAGAAGGTACAAGAAGGCTAAGCATTAAACTTGGGCACAAAGAGTTGGTTCCTACAAAATAGGAAATGAGGAGAATATCCGCCCCAAGGCTCGGCCACTCCTCTCCACACTCACACCACGTTTTTCAACAACAACCCAGTCATATTTATGTATTCCCCAAGTATTCCAAGCCTATAAATAGCAAGGAGGATGAAGATTGAAAGCAAGCAACTACACAACACATCCTTGTACAAGAAAAGCCTATACACTCCTTGATTCCGATAAACCCCGTCTTCCCAAACCTATTGTAGGGACCGCGACCACCACCATCACTTTCCCACATTAGTATGATATTGTCCACTTTGGGCCCAGCCCGCACGGATTTGTTTTTGGACATCCCCCAAAAGGCCTCATACTAATGAAGTGGGTGGGTGCTCTTATATACCTTGCAATTGTTTCCTTAATTGCCAATGTGTGACTTTGGGTTGCACCCCAACAATCCTCCCCTCAAACCAAGGACCACACCGCTATGGCCCGCAGTGTTTCCTCTGGCCCATATCGGCGAAAGCTTTTACCAACCGCCCGCGAAACACCATCGCCCTCGATTGCACCAACCGCCCGCGGAACACCACCGCCCTCGATTGTACCAACCGCCCGCGAAACACCATCGCCCTCGATTGCAAGACTCGATTCGCTATGTCGCACAAGGGGAACCCCACCATATAAAGCACACACACGGTCCACCCGGTCGGGCCCATTCGAACCATGGCTCTAATACCACTTGTAAGGACCGCGACCACCACCACCACTTTCCCACATTAGTATGATATTGTCCGCTTTGGGCCCAGCCCGCACGGATTTGTTTTTGGACATCCCCCAAAAGGCCTCATACTAATGAAGTGGGTGGGTGCTCTTATATACCTTGCAATTGTTTCCTTAATTGCCGATGTGGGACTTTGGGTTGCACCCCAACACCTATTTCCATTCTTATAATCTTTGATTGTAAGTTTGTATTGGCTAGGATAGGGTCTCGTGTACAGACTTAGTCGTTCCATAGAGCTTAAATTGTAATAGCAATAGGGAACTCTCGGCCTTGTACTTAAATTCATATTATTAGTGAAGGTCTCGCCTTTTGAGACATCTCTTGAGATTTATAAGTTATATATCTTGAGAAAAATAATTCTTGTGTTTTGATTCCGCTGCAAACTCTTTTCAGAAACTGTTTTCTGCTCGTGTGTGTAAGTGTTGCCCAAAATGTTATCGTTGCTCTGCCAACACCTTTAATAACACTTTATAAAACTCAAGGCCATTGACATTTTCATATAATATCAATAATATATACTCCCTCCGTCCCACACCAATGGGCATTTTTTATCAAACCTACTTGAACTTTAACTAACATTTTATGCTAAATAATTTATCTCCATAAAAATTTAAAAATAGTTATTGATAATATTTCTATTACAAATTTACTAACTTTTTTTAAAAAAAATATGCAGATTAATAATTTAGCATAAAATGTTAGTCAAAGTTCAAATTGGTTTGACCAAAAGTACCCATTGGTATGGGACAGAGGGAGTATAAGTTTTTTATTATAATAACTATATTAATTTAAATTATTGATAAAAACTCAGTCAAATTGATAATTAAAAAGTGAAATCATCTTTTCAGATTCACTAAAGAAGTAAAAAATTGCAGTTACGAAAGCGATTGCGATGTATTGAGATACAATGGTCGACATGAAACCGTATTACTTGATACTCCCCCCGTCTCACAATAAATATCGTTTTGGAGTGTTTCACACATATTAAAAAATGTCATTAATGCATGTGAAAAAGCCTCAAATACCCCTAAAATAATTCAACTACTTGGGTAATTAAATAGTTAGGTAAGTGATAGTTCACTATCATTATTAAGGGTATATTGGTATAGAGCATTAAAAAAAAAGCTTTGAAAATAGTGAAACGACAAGTATTTTGAGACAAAAATTGACTACCAAAACGACATCTATTTTGAGACGGAGGGAGTACCTCCTAAAATAGCCAGCTTTTAATAATTTTATATTGAATCTACCACACCACTCATTATCTCTCTTCATTTTCTACCACACATTTTTCTTATTTTATGTTTTTTCTTAATTATTGTGCTGAGCTCTTAAGTCTCAAGTGAGGTGGGACGTAAGAGTATTGTGCATTCAACTTATATATAGATTATAAATAATTGAGAAAATAGAAAAAAGAAAAGTTAGAGCTAGAAGGATGTAGGAATCCATAGAAACAAACTTGTAAAGCAATCAAAGTGATAATCCTTCGCAAACCAAAAAGGAGACAGTACAACTACGTACGTACGTTACATAAAAGAGAAAAAGATATGTATCGACATCGTAATCTCGTCACAGCCGCCCGCCGGCCGTCGCTCCCCAGCTCCACCTTCTCTTTGCCGGAACTTCGCTGACATTGCCACGTGTATTGCCGTACACATCTTTTGACTTTGGAATTTTTTTTATTTTATAAAACCAAACCTCTTAATTCGCCAATTTTGTAACAATATTTGCCAAATTGCTTTTGTTAACGAGTTTGTGGGGAAAAAATATACACTCTGATTTTAAGTAATGTGTTCATTTTGATTGAGAGTTAAAAAAAAAAAAACTCGATAAATCCAAATATTGTAGCTGCGAGAAAAATTTGTGGAGTGTTAATTTTAGTCCCACAAAATATATGTATACTTTATTTGTTTGATAAAAATGTGCACATTTTTTTGGTATATAAAGAAGTTATATAAGGAGGGAGATAGTTCCTCCTTTTCATAACAAACGATTCATTTTATTTTATGAGTATGAATTAAGGAAAATTGTTTAAAAGATAGGTGTTGTGAGTATGAAATAGAGAGAAAGCGAGATAGAGAATAGTAAAAGAAAAATTAGTTGTGCATAAAGCGAGCTTGTCCGTGAAAAGATTCAGATGTAAAATATTAGTTTTAGAAAAATAGGATTTTTAAGCCAAAAATGGCAATGAAATCATTCAATGTAAGACCATTTAAAAAAAAAAAAAAAACAGTAGTAGTAAAGTATGTGCTGTAAGTATGGAAAATAAGGTTGGAGAAAGAAAGTGAGATAGAGAATAATAAATGGACGTATATCATTTCCCTATTTTATCACTTCAAAATTAGTCACTCAGTTTTCAGTTTTCAGTTTTCAATGTGAAAATAGTTTTAGTACAATTTATTCATGCGTGATATTAATAATACAACATACAAATAACTTTAAAAAAAATTGACAATTTTTTACTATTGACATTTTACTATAATATTTAAACGCGAAAAGAAAAAATTTAATATAATAAATTGAAAAAACAACAACTTATTTCTAACTCAACTCAATCGATATCTTCAACTTGTCAAGTGCTTCTGGAAATTAATCCTAAACTACAAGGAGTGATGGATATATATGGAGGTGTAAAGTAAATATCTCACTCCTTGTATATATCCCAACCAATGACAAGGCGGATTATAAATATCAACAAGTGCCACTTGACACTCTCCTTCACCATTGCTTTTAAATTCATGTTATCCATTGGTATGAGGGCATCATTTCTTAGCAACCCACCACGTATTATTTTTTTTTTCCGCTGTTATTGCAAAAAGAATTTTGAACAATAATTTTAAATTAATTTAGTTGTTCAAATAAAAATCTGAAACTTATTAGGTACACCATCAACATACGATCAATAGCAAGTTTTAGATTTTCATTAAGACGAATAAATCAACCTAAAATTATTGTTCAAAGTTCTTTTATAATAACAGCGAAAAAAATATAAATATAATTTTGAGACGGGGGAGTAATACACAAATTCAGTTTAGAGGGGAGGCCGGGGGCATTATATATACCTTTCTTATTATCTGAAGATATAGTCTTTCTATCCTACAACAGTTATTCATTTTTATTTTTATTGATAACAAAAATTAAATTATTCATCTTTGTATTGACTAATCCAAACTTCCAAGTTATCCTATCTGTTCAAATACTAAAAAAAAAAAAAAAAAAAAAAAAATCCGAACTTCCAAATATCTCTCTAGGTGAGCGTTAGGGTTCGATCTCTCTCCTCGCCTCCTGATAGCTGGGACATAAAAAAAAAAAAAAAAAAAAAAAAAATCTCTCTTATTCGTATTTGAACTTTTGAAGAAATAGGCCGTTAATTGGTGTGACTAATTACAATAGTTATATTCTATAATATGTTAGACATTTTCATCCCAAAATAAATGTTCGGTTTTATTCGTAGTCTATAATAAAACAATAATAAAAAAAATCCCATGTCAATGTTTCCATTTATTATTTGTTTCAATGTATTTTGGGCAAATATTATAGGCTAGATATTTATCCTAATGAAACTTTATATATTTTTTATAGTATTTATAATAGTGCATCAATAAAAAAACTCTAAATTTTTATTGAGATTATTAAAATTTGATTCTAATTATTACTCAAAATTCATTCAATAACAAAAAATTGGGAACATTTAACTTTCTATTTTTAATTATAAGCATGCTCATGACTACGTACAAAATCTATTTATTTTTCAAAGTAACATGTGCATGCGGAAGCGGAAGCTAACCAAATTAGGTAAAGTATTCACCTAGAGCTTGTCTTTTGATTAAATTTATTTACTACTCTCAAGTTTGATCTTTCATCTGATTCAAAGATTATTAAATAAATTAGTGTAACTTTTACGTACCCTTCAAAAAATCTTATCTACATCACTTAACATGCATCTGTCCTAGCTTGCATGCAAAATTTTAATTTTTTTGTGAGTGGATCATTTAAGATAGATTCACTTCATTTGTTAAACATGAAAAAAAGAGTCAAGGTGATAACCAGGAAATGGATTTGAGCAATGTTAGGGACACAAAATAAGTTCACAAAATCTTGCTCACAAAATGAGGTGGCGATATTTTATTGGTTGTATCGATAATGGACCCGCCACACTCTACTTAAAAATACCAATAAAATCATTACACCTAGGATTTTGTAAGCAAGATTTTGTGACTTTTTTGTGCCCCTAGTATTATTCAATGGATTTTGCAAATTCTCATTCTTAGATGTTGAGAGAGAGATGGAGGGGGGGGGAGAAGATTTTTGAGTAACTCATCAAGCATTTCTTCAAAAGATGTGATTTTTAATTAAAGAAATAAAATATGTGATTTTTAATTAAAGAAATAAAAGTTGAATAATCAAAATGTTAAGGAGGCGAGGAGAGGGATCGAACCCTAGCGTTCACCGAGGGTGAGGCTTGGCTTTACCACTGAGACACTCCTTTGGGGACATGTTAAGCTAAAACAACAAACGCAGATGTTTTTTCCTGAATTAACTTAGATTCAATTGTGCGATTAAGCATCAACAATTGCATATTAGATGAAACCATGTACAGTAGCACCCCGCCTCAAAATGAGGGTTTATTTATTTTCCATGTCAACAACTAAAATGAATAATAGGACGGGATTGATTGATCTACATCAAGAATTCCGGCTTCCCTTCCCAGGAGCGCATCTAAAGAATAGAGAGAGCACGCACTACACTCCTACTATACCAGGGCCTTTCGTTTCACTGAGAAGCTAGAAGAGATTACTTCCAGCTAGCTTTTTTCCCTAATCCTAATTGGGTCTTTCTGTCTCTCCATTTCGCTCTCGCTCTTTTTCTTTTTTGACTTCTTTCAATAAGTGAAGGGAATGAAGACTTTCCTTAGAAGTTTTCGCTCGATCGAAAGGATATATAAGAAATACAAAACCTTCAGTTCGCTGACTTTCTGAGGTATAACCTTCGCCACGACATTAGTGGCTTACCTCTTCGCGCTTCCCGCAGGCGGGAGAGAGTCAGGGGGCACTACGGAAGATTGGTCCGCTCCACAAAGCTTAGCTTTTCGGTTCCCTTCCCAAATGCGGTCGACCTTACTTTCTGTCTCACTTTAATCTACAATGTCAAAGTAAAAAATTGTCAAGTTAGTTGTACTTTAATTAAAAGATTACAAAAAAATAATTGTCTTTAAAATAAAATAAAAATTATTATTGATTCACCATTAATATTATACTCATTAATAATTTTTAGCTTTTCAAAATAATAATGAAATGTTCAGAAAATTATTGTTAAAAGTACGATAGAGTTGATAATTTTAACTTTGGCTTTATAAATTTAAGTGCAACGGAGGAGTATTGTTTTATTTTTAGGACGTAAGAAGCAAGTTGCTGCATTTTCATAACTCAAATGTAAAATTTATGAGATGATCACCTGTACCACTTCTATGTACCACATTGTGTACCATTGGTGATCCGACGGCTACCATCATTGATAATAAAATCTTGATAGCAACCCTAATAACTCATAACAATTGGATCACTAGTGGTACACCATGTGGTACAAGTGATTTGATCTCTTTATGTGTATACTACCTTCATTCCGAATGATATTCTTCTCTTTTTCTACTAATAATGCGATGGTATCTTAATAAATTTAGTCTGATTTAATTATCTTAATGATAACTAAAATTTTGTGATATATTATTATAAATAATATCAATAAGAACTTTTAAATGTTCATTAAAATAATTAAATTAGCTTAATATTATTTTTCAAAACACCCGATAAAAAAAAAGAAAAAAAAAAGAATAGAAATATCATTCGCGACATAGAGGATAATAGCTAATACATCCATAAGATGCGAAAGTAATAAGAAAAAAATGTCGATAATTTGTAAATAAAGTTTAGCGTACGTAATCTCAACTCTACGAGCTAGATCCCAAATCATTATCTACCAAATCACAGTGAGCAATGACCTAATTTTTCTTTTATTGAAATGTATAATAAATTAATAATAAGATGTTAAATTAATTTGTTAAGGTTAGACACCGGCCTAACATGACGATGTTTGTGTTAATTATATAATTGTAAAATGATGCAATTATTCAATTTATTTCATGCTAAACTACCTAATCAAACTTTGTATGATTAACCTTTTGGCAAGTAGATCAATTTGTCGGTCTTTTGGACGGCCAGTTCCTCTCATCATGTTGCTTCTTGTTCCATCCTAGTCAATTTTTATTTTTATTATTTTATAATTATTATTATTGTTGTTGTTGTTGTTGTTATTATTATTTTATAATTATTATTGTTGTTGTTGTTATTATTATTATTATTAATGTAAATTTGTTATCATTATTTTGATTATACTTATCACTAGCGAAGCTAAGGCTAAGCCAAGGGGGTCGGTCGACCCCCTTGAATTTTCGAACGTGTCAATTTTAGTACCTTCAAAATTTTAAAAATTGACATTTTATTATTAAAAATGATGAGTTTACTCATTTTGACCTCCTTAATTTTGAGAAAAAAATGTGCTAAATTATTATTTTGACCCCCTTGTATACTAAATTTGTAGCCTCAGCTATAATACTTATTCCACGAACAACCTTAACCCCCTTTCCGAAAAATCTTGGCTTCGCCACTTATACTTATTATGAGTTCCATTTTTCCGGAATAGAGCATGTTAATTTCCATGTCAAGACTATTGAGTAGATAAAACGGAGCTCTCAACAATGACAAGCGACCAATTTTTATTTTTAAATACCCAAAGACTGCATGCTTTGTACTTGTCCATTATTAGGACATTTGGAGTGCAGGGTCAAAACCCATAATTTAAAATTGTCATCCTTTTTGCACTCTTACATAATCTACATCCTTTAGATATTATTACTTCCGTCCAAAAATAAATATCACATTTCCCCCCCCCCCAAAAAGAAATTAGATAGCATTAACATAGTTAAGACTTTAACTAAATTTGGATAACAATTTAATTATCTATAGAGAAATTTAAAAATGGTATTTGATTTTATATTAAATTAATTATAATTAAAAAAATTCATAATTTTATGAAAATAATCAACGTTAAATATTTTTTAATCAATATTAAGTCAAATTGATCAAAAAGTCAAATATATGACAATTATTTGGGGCCGAATGGGGTATCATTTGTCGGGTTTTTTTTGTTTTTTTTTTACTTTTCATATTTAAGGCTAAATTTACACAGTAATAGTGATTGAACCTGTTTGTTACATACATGTATGTAGAACATTTTTACGCACAAATAAATACAATTATTTCGCTTATAAAATTTTACAGTTTCAAAACCTTTATTTTTAGTATCAGACTATTTATGTTCCAAAAGTAATAGGAATTTCGTACAATCAAGTTATCCAATATTCAAAAAGTGTATTCGCACTAAATTAATTAAACTACATGGCTTATAAGAAACAACAAACAATAAGAACAAATGTGGAAAAAAAGAACACTATCCAGACAAGGTCATTTTCATAGTTTTCTTAATTGTACTATATTCTAATAGAAAGAATATGATTGCTTCAACTAAGTTTAACTAATTTAAATATTACACATTTACGCGACAACGAAACCGGCTTTCCGCTTTAATTAAATATTTATATTTGTTGTTAAGTAACCAACTCCTCTAAAACCTTAGAGATCTGATACCATGTTAAGTAACCAACTCCTTTAAAACCTTAAGGTTTTAGAGATGACACCTACAATGTATATCAAGATTCAACATTTACAATTATTGAATTTAATAATTTTACATTATACTTTGTCTAACTTGTCACCTGATAAAATTTGGGAAAATTATTGTTTTCTAGAAGGTGTTACATCAAGACGACGTTTCGGTTGGAATTATTTGGTTTTCTAATTAATGTTTGCATTGGCTGCGCATGCTAGTACACGTTAATTATGATTAATATATTTTTATTTTATCCAAAATAGTTATGCATGAATTATGAATATATTAGTTCCAATTCTTTCATGAGGTCAAAGGATGATTAATTATTATTGCAGCTAGGAATAGCTATGTGAATAAATTTTAGCTGGATGTTGATAAGATTAGCTTGTTTTTTTGTAGGTGCATGCATATTTTCCAAGATATTTTTCATTCCGGAAAAAAATTATAACCAAGCATGATTATAATCGTGCTAAAATCTCACAAAAGACGAATTTTCTTGAGTTAGTAAAAAACATGTTTTTACATGCCAGTGTTAATGTAAAAAAGAATGTCAGTGTAAAGAGTGTCAATGTATGAATTATAAAGTGTTAGTGTAAAGAGTGTCATTGTTAGCATAAAAAAGGGATAGTGTAAAGAGTATCAGTGTAAAAAAAAAATGCTAGTATAAAATATTGCTAGTTTTTTGGCAAAAAAGATGACAGTGTTAGTGTAGAAAAGTGTCAGTGTAAAAGATTGTCTGTGCGTGTATTAGTGTCAGTGTTAGTGTAGGGAAGGCACCGAGCGAGGTAAGTCGGTGTATGTATGTTTAAGTGCAGTGGCACAAAAATAGTTTTTTTTTTTTTTTTTTTTAACTTAGAAAAACAATATTTTTTTATAAGACCATTTCTATAATCCTTCTATCTCGAAATGATAATTTTATTTAATTTCTTAATAATTTACACAGATAAGTTTGACCAAATATATTAATTTCAACTCTAAGCATTATAGTTCCATTTTAAAAATAGTTATTAATGAATCACGTAATAATTTATTAATATTTTTTTAAAAATATCAATAAAAAAATTAGATTGACATTTATATTTGGTCATTTATATTTAGTCAAAGTTTAATTCTATCGACCATAAAAAAATCAAATGAGAATATTTAAAAGACGGAAAGAAATAATATCATGTGAGAATTTTTTTTCCTGAAAATATATCATTTGACCACTTGGAATTTTGATTTTAAGGATAAAAACAAGAATACATGTTGTGGGTGGTTTTGATCTTTGGTTAGGGTTAGTAACCGCCCCTTGTTTCCCTCCGGTTAGGACAAGAACTTGATTGCTACTTTAAAAAATGACTCTTGTTAAGTAAAGCATGATTTACATGAGTATTTGACATGAAATGTCGACACAAATATAAATGCATATTTATTCAGTTTCTTTTTTAAAATAAAAATACAACCCCAAATTTACTAGTGTTACTCCCGTGCGATGCATGTGAGTTACTTATACTCAATTTTAATAAATTTAGATGAGTTGAATAATAATAACACATTATAATTGTACAAATTCTCTGAACAAAATATTGCTAGTGATAACATCAGTTTGGCCAGGAAATGTATCGTTACATATCAATATTTTAGGTTAGCTGCAGCTCTAACGCAAGATAGGGCAACATATAGATAACCATGACAAAACACCAATTTCATCAATAAATATATTTCTAAAACTAAATACGAATTTATTTTAATATATATATATATATATATATTAAGAAAATTAACATAACTAAAAATACGACTATCTAATCTATAAACGTGCAGTAATATTAGAATAAGTAATCAATATCATAAAATGACAAAACTTGCATCCAAAAATCCTAGAACAAAGGATTTAAACATTCTACAACCGTAAAACTAAATAAACTCTAATCTATATAATATATAAAAGCAGAATCAAATGCCATTCATACAGCGCGCCACGTGGCTTTATGACGTGGAAATCCACATGGCGCCATTTTATTGGATTAGAGAAGTATTCAAGTGTGCATTAATTGACCAAACTATCCTTTATCTATAAAATAAAATAAGTAATAAAAAGGGTATAACAGTAAGTTTGCAGTGAGTGACCAATTCCAAAATCCCAAATCCCATAGATTTAGACATGCAGAATCCTTTAATGGAATTTCATTAACCTCAGTCTCCTATTCATATACCAATTATTCACTTTTTTTTTATTTTTATTTTTAGCCAAAGTTCTTTTGTCAAACCCATCACTCCTTTCTGGAGTATTTTGGGAGCAAGGGACCCGAAATTGACCTAAGGACTTCATAAGAATAAACATTTTGTTTTATTAAATTGAAAACATTAATCATTTTAGTTATATTAGAGGTCTACAATATATCTATGTTTGCAAAAAGTATTATTTACGTTATCCAATTTAAAAATATATTTAAAACTATTTCAATATTACGATTCAATCTCAAATTTAGGAATTGATTTAATGTCAATATATTAACATATTAACAGATTTTTACATATCTTTTTGTGTTCAAATTTGATGCTGTAGACCATAATTTAAATTCAAAATCACATAAAATGCAATTCAGCAAGTCCTATTGTTTCGTCCATGTTTATTACCTATTTTCTTTTTTCAATTGTAATCCAATTTTTTGAGATTTAAATGCTAAATAAAATTTAATATCATATCAAATTGTATCTTAGCAATATGGATAAATTTAGCTCAAATTATAACTAATCTTACTTAGAATGTATTTAAAATTTAAAGTTGGATTAGATGATAAACATAATGCATTCACAAAAAATACTTCGCATATAAAAAAACCCTCAAATTGCTATTCACAAATTTAATACCCAACCCTGCTCTTAAATTTCATATGCAACTGTTGTACCGTTGGTGCAAAAGCACATCTCAGGTCCAAGACTATGCTATTCAATTAGGTTAGTCGTATCTAATTTGATTACTCACATAGTATTTATCTATTTTTTATATAATATATAAAAGCAGAGTCGTCTAATGGAATTCATACAGCGCGCCACGTGGCTTTATGACGTGGAATTCCACGTGGCGCTTTCCTATAGGCTTACTCAAGTAGCATAACTTATTTAAAAAGCTAAATGATACTCGTACTATTTGAATTTAAATACTTTCTTTATTCATACATAGAGAGCAAAACAAATCTTTTTGAATTCAAATATTTTCTTTAATTATCTATTATACACTCTCACTACTAAGATTAACGTTCATTATTTAAAAACAAAATAAAAGAGTAAATTAAGATGTTTTGTGAACAATTTTTTAGTTTAGAAAATTATTCTGATTTTGTAATGAGTTATCCGAACTTTTATCCTAATTTACTTTAATATTATTTAGTGTACAATTTTTCTTAACTTTGGGATGTAGGAAGTACTATTTTGTTTAATATATTCTCTCCGTCCCACCACAAGTGACACTAACTTGTGGGGCACAATAATAAAGAAAAATATGTATGTGTGGTAGAAAATGAAAAGAGAATTAGTGGGGTAAATATTAGTGTTGGTTGAATAAATTGAGTGGTGAAAAATGAAGAGAGAATGAGTTACATTAATTGGTAGGGTTCGTTGAATATAAATATATTAAAACATTTTCATTTGGCAGTGTCACTTGTGCTGGGACGGACTGAAAAGGAAATTAGTGTCACTTGTGTTGGGACGGGGGGAGTATATTAGAAATGAATTTAAAATTTTAAAAAAAATACTGAAATTTTTTTTGCTGAATCACTAACAGATAATTGAACACTTTGATTTATTTATATATATATATATATAAATTAAGACCCAATTTTTCATTAATTAATTTTTTTATAAAATGGTGTTGTACAACAGTCGGAGGCTCATTCCAAAATTGAAGATTTCTATTAATACATGCAATCATCAGCAAAAGGTTCGCCACAATGTAAAGACTATCTCATCTCGATTAACGACGCCTACCTAAACATCTATTGAACGCCTTTATGAACAATGATATGTGATGCCCAAATGGTTCTCCAAACAGAACTTGGATAAGGTCAAACATTGGCATTCAAAAAATCCCAAAATGGAAAAAAATTGGCGTTGAAGGACACGGCAAAATAACATATTTGGGACGGCAATAAATTGACAACCAAGCATCCCAAACATTGCAAGAAAAATAAATCCAACCATCACACAAAGACTCTCAATAAAATGGAGAAAAGTCAAACCCTCTCGACGAACAAGAGAAGGCAAAGCCTCTCGACGAACAAGAGAAACCATGTAATATAAAGATAAATAAGACATGACTGTGATATTCCAAGTAACGAGCAATTGATGACCAAAACCAGATAATGTCGTGAACACCGCTTTGAACATCAAAATACGTAGATACCTCAACAAAGAAAATAGGATTGATTGCACAAGAATTCCAACGAGACAACATCAATTTTTTGTGGTGATGATATAAATTAACGGAAAGCGCTCAGTTTCTGATTTGGTTTTACTAGAAACCTACAAAACTACAAATTAAATTTGATGAATTAAAACAAGAACACAATTATTTGTAATCTCAACAGATGGAGATTATAAAGAATTGTGGTGTTGTTCATTGACAAGAAATGGAAGAATATGGAAATTTCAGACGGTTTGGGGATTGGGGAGAACTATGGAGACGGTGGACACACTTTGATTGAAAGTTTGATTTATATTGCTATAACATTGAATGTAAAGCCAACAATTGAAACGAGTCTTACTGCCGAAACAAACCGTTTTCTCGTGATCTCTCTTCTCTCTTTGGCCTCTCTCCAAATTTCCATTGAATGCTGAGTGATTTGGATGCAATTTTTCCTACTTTTTGTTATTATCAAACAAGCTTAGTAGGATAAACAGTGCTCGAAGACCATATACAATCGCTTCCTTGCAACGATCATAGTTTTTTTCCTACTCTTTAATTGATTAAATTTGCGATGATTGACTACTTGGCGATCCCAATGTGTGTAAATCATCTTTACATATAATCCTAACAAACATTCATTCACACTTAAGTAGGCATGTGATACCAAAAGTCATTTTTTTATATTGAAAGTACATGTGCTATTTTACTGTTACATCCAAGGTACTTGAGTGTAATGACATCTATTTTTTAAGTTAAATGAACATGTCACATGCTTGTACCTAACTTTTTAAGGGTAATATAGAAAATTCAACCATAAATAAAGTGCAATAAACATTAAATGTTCTATTTGCAAAACAGTAAAGTAAAAAAGTAAAGTAGATTTATAAAGTTCTGAACTAGATGTTCTTAATACTGCATTCCTTCCATGGATTGATTTTGTTATTTCCGGTTGTTCGTAATAATAAACTAGATCTAAGGTTAAAATTAAAACCAAGCCTAGAAGAATGAATCTAAATCTATATTTTCCTCTCCACAAACCTACAAGAACGAGAAAAAATGATAGTAAAAATGTTGATTTTACTCTCTCTTTCTCTCTCTCTCTCTATATATATATATATATATATATATAAACTTTATGATTTTAATTCATTTAGGAAATAAATGGAGTTGGATTGAGGTTGGTGGAGATAGAGGCGGTGGAGGTGTGGTGGGCGGTTGGGAGGAAGAAAGCGTTGGGTGGGGGTGGGGCGTGTGTGTGTTAATGGGGGTTAATTCAACCTTTTATTTTGTAATTTACACTTAGAACTTTTTATTTTTTATAATTTTAATTTGAATGATTTTCCTATTTTACCTTTGCAAATTAGGTCACTTGCATATCACATGCTCATTTAACTGACAAAATTAGATGTTGTTAGCCTTAAGTACTTGGGATACTAAAAAAAAAAAAAAAGGTTCAGAAACCTTAGAATGTAAAAAAAAAAAAGGACTTTAGGTGTCAAATTCATAGAACCCCAATAGTTGAGGTACTTTTTTTTTATTTTTATTTTTTTGCAATTTTTCCAATCATTTAATACGCATTTATATGCTTATCTCCAATTGTATTTTGTAATTAATTAATTTATTATGCCCCATCGAGTATCGACTGGGATGGGATAAGAAAAACGAGAATGGCGTCCTAGAAAGAAAGGCACATCAATAGGACGAATTTATCATGTCCATCAATTCAGGCGATATCTACTATCTAATGCTGATGTTAAATCATATTGATGGTGCTACATGTTATAATGATTTGAAAACTGTAAATAACAAAGTACACGATGATTACAAAGCAGCATGTTATGCTCTAGGATTGTTAGATGATGATAAAGAGTATGATGATGGAATAAAAGAAGCAAGTGAATGGGGGTCACCGGATTATTTAAGAAGAATATTCGCGATGCTACTACTATCTTATAGCGAATTTTGTCAGGTCATGTCTCATTCTTAATAACGTTACAATTTCGGTATTTTTTTCTCATTCTTGGTATTTAGGGGTTCAATAAAATGAAATTCGTGTTATAATATATGATGTGCCATTCTATTAAGATGCTTGAAATATCAATATGACAAATAGTGCTTGATTCTAAACATGAGTTAGTAGAAGAAGTTGGCAAAAGAGGAAGATTTTGGTTTTGTGATTTCCTAAATTATGTTGCATGTGAATTGAACCCACATAGCGTCCAAGTACAAACCTGATGACATTCCTCCCATGAGATTCCACCATTTCTTCTTAAGTTTTTCCTGATCATCAGTTATATAACAAGCTATACTTTATCTATTAATAAAGTTTCAAAACCAACTTTGATGCAGGCTGATTCATATAGTTTAAGATCATTTTTTTCATACATTGTTCTCAATGTTAGTTAGTGTGTGGGAATCATGTTATTCTGTTATATTGTGTTTGCATAACATGCTGGAGTTATCATTTATATTAGATTTGACATATTCTCCAATAAAAATAGCAACTATATCATAAATGCAATGTACACCCTTGAATAAAATGAGAATGTTGGAACTTGAAAGTACATGAATCACCATTATTGTTTTTTTTTTTTCAATTTGAGTACTGATTGTAATGTGTGTATGTAATTATGTGTCGTAGACATTGGATGGCAACTGCAGTCTCCCAAAGTCTATAAATGAATCACCATTGTTGATTTTCTGGTAGCATTACACAGACTATACTGTAAGAATTTATTTCTTTTTCTTTTGGTTGGGGGGGGGGGGGTCTTTATACTTTATATTACTCCCTCCGTTCCCTTTTAAATGACGTTTTAGCCCAAAACTCAACAACCAATAAACCCATTAATCATACCTCCAAATTCCATATATACCCTTCTCTTTCATATTAACTCTTCACCTCCCTAACATAATTAATGTGTCCCTTCTCACATGCATACATGGGAATATGAAAAGACAAGCTGAGTGATGGCAATAAAGATGGACTATTTGGTCCATTGCACCAAACCAACACAAGAACGTCAAATAAATAGGAAAAAAAATGGAACTCAAAACGTCTTTTAAAAAGGAACAGAGGGAGTACTTCCCATAATGTAGAGTTGTCCAACATAATTGCTACTTATTATACACCTAATTACCATATTCATACTCTTTAAATTTTGAACTATAGTTTTAAGACTCTCTCCCTCTCTCTTTGAAAATGCCTTGCATAAGTTTTTTTTAATTAATTAGCCTTAATATTCTCGTCGAATTTCGACGGGTTACTCACTAGTTATATATATTAAAAAAAAGTATAAAAACAGATAAAAAGTTTAGAAGCATGTTTTTGAGGCCCTAAACAATGGTTTTGGGGGCTTTTAAACCCTGCCTCGAGGGCTATGCCCTATGACTTTTGTTCGTCTCGCTCCGATGTTTGATTCGATATGCAGTGCTTTCTGTGGTTGATCCGGAGTCAAAAGTTACGACCGTTTCCGCGCACGCTCTCAAATGACTCCAAAAACATCATCAACGCCTTCCGTCCGTATCAATTAGTAACTTTTCACTATACATTAATCATAATTCATTTTTTTCACTATATAAAAAAATAAAAAGTATCATATAAAAATCAATCTACATGCAAAGTTAACTATTTGTGCCAAATTAAAGATAATGATATATTTGACCTCATTTACCCAACTTTCTTATTTTGGAGGTGCATATGGGCTTCATTCTAAAAATGGCAAGACTTTCTCATTTTATATAGTTATAGATTTATGGATATTTTGTTATCAAAACTTTTTATTTATGAAGATAAGGAGTAGTAAAGCTTTCTCCATCAGCCTCAATACGTAATTATTCAATAATATTTTTAAAAAACAATTTTTTTTTCGAAAGATAAAAAATTAATTCTTTAAAAATATAAATAGCAAAGATTCTCTCTCTGCCTCAATTTAAAGTTTTTAATTGACTTTGCATTCATAGTAAGAAAGTGAGGTAAAATTGGAGCGTAAGTTAAGTGAGTTGAATATATAATTGTCCAAAACCCCATTTTCATAATTTCATGAGGATAAAAAGAAGTTTAGATAAGTAATAATTTTTCAATAATTTTACCACTTTATGAGAATAAAGTCGACCAAAACACAGTTCATAAGATGCCAATTAAAGACTAAAGCAAAGTACTAACTTAAAAGTGAAATGTACCGAAAAGTAAGTAAGAACTTTAAAATAGACTATCCCACTTTAATCTACAAAATCAAAAGAAAAAAATTGTCAATTTCATCAGACTTTTACCGAGAATTCGCAAAAAAATTTAGATTCTTATCAAAAAAATATTACTGAGTGTATTATTAATGGTGAATCAATAACATTTGGCACCACAATTAAAAAATAAAAAAGAGTCACAAAACTTCTCCATCAAAAATAAATATCCATTTTTTATTCTAATTTTTGTAAATCCAAATATTTAATATATTCTTAAAGAATCACAATTAGAAAGTAAAAAAAGGAACACAATTATGTTCAACTTTATACTATTTGGCACCACAATTAAAAATAAAAAATGAAAACGATAATGTAAAGATTTGGTTGAGACCAGAAATTCTTATTTTAGATCTTATCGGGTTCCTCGGCTACCACTACCACCCAAAACTTCTCTGGCTGGAAAAGGAACACATTCTTAATTTCTACTCCTTTTCCTTTTCCTTTAATTTTAACTTTTCCTTTAGAAAAGTTGAAAGATTTATAGCTTTTTATGTCCCACAAAATGATAACATCCCAAGCTATTCCTCCTTTGTTCCCAAGTTTTATGCCATACATGTCTCTCTCTCTCTCTCTACTCCCCGTCCCATAATAAATGTCCAACTTTCCAGTTTCGTTTGTTTTAAAATAAATGTCGCCTTACTAAAAATAGGGTATAAAGTCTGGTGATCTTCCTATACTACTCATTCTAATAGACACAAGCATTGCAATGCTATATGAGGTGTCACTCTACATATATGAATAAATTGGGGTAATCAAGAAAACACAACCAAAAACTTAAAAACATTGACTCGTCAACTACCACATTTATTCCGGGACAAAGGAGTACATATTTAGCGCATACTTTATTTGCTATGAAATAAAAGAAAAAAATTATACTTTAATCCTAAAATAAAAATAGTTTATTGTTTTTGTAAAATGAATGTATATTTCTAAATAAATTTATCCTTAAATAATTATAACCAAGTTACTTTATTATTTATTTCAGTATATGCTTGAAACTAAATATTTAAAAGTGGATAACATATTATACATTTCTGCCACTAAATTTTCTAAAATTAGAAGTTTTACTTCAATAAAATATAGAAATACATTTTATGACAAAGGGAATAATAATTTTATCAACTAGTTCCTTCATCTAAAAGTGACCGTTTATTAACTATTTTTTTTTTCAAATAATATTTCATTTGTTTCATAATAAGTGTCGTTCTTTTCTTTTTGTAAACCAAAAAACAAATGTCAAATTTTAAATAAAAAATATCATTGGCGAAATTTTATTATGATAATGATATATTGGTAAATTAATCGAATAACTTATTACTTCATTTGTCCCGTTTTAATGTTCTTACTTTCTTTTATGGACTGTCTCAAATTAAAGTTCTTACTTTACTTAATTACTTAAAATGGACAATGAGAATCACTTGTCATTCTCACAACAAAAACATCTTACCCACTTTCTCTCTCCTACTTTACTTTTCATACTCACAATATTTACTTTTTCTTAATCTTTGTGAATAATCAAAGTAAGAACCTTAAATCTTGGGACAGAGGGAGTATTATTATGAGTTGCAAATGTTATGGGGCAATGCTAGGGGCACAAAAAAAGTTTACAAAATAAATGATACAAAGTGAGGTGACGATATTTTATAGGTTGCATCGATTGTGAACCCGACACACTCTAATTAAAACAACCAACAAAATTTCGACACATCATTTTTTTTTTGTGACTTTATATTTACCCAATGTTATTTATATAAACATTTTAAACCATGAAATGGGTCCAAAACTCTAATTTAGAAAGTAGAGCCAATTATTTCGTACATTTGCAAGAAAACTAGTACTCGATTGTACACACACGTTCATGTATCCATTGTTAATATTGTACGTATAACGAATGATTGAATGCATGCATGCATTGGTTATGTTTGTATTTCTGTATTATACATATCCAGTCATCGAGTACTAGTTAATTTTTAATCCATTGCAATATTAGTTTAATTTTTAAAATTTAAACAAAACTTATTTTAAGACAGCAAATTTTAAAAAGCTTCCATCTCAAAATGAATATTCTTATTTGTTTTAGACTAAACAAATTTCTTAGAAGGAAATCAATTAATAATTATACCTTAATTTTTAAAACAAGCCTAATACTCCCTCCGTCCCATCAAAAAACTTTTGGGTTTAAGAATTAAGAAAAAGATGATGTGTTGTGAGTGCAGATGCTTTGGTTGGAGAGAGAAAGTAGGTAGGAATTAGTTAGAGAGAAATTGTTGTGAGTATGACATATGAGGCCCACAAATAAAGAAGTATACAAAACTTTTCCTTTTAGGTTTTGAAATTTAAAATGGGATACCCAAAATGAAATTTTTTGAAGTTTAAAATGAGACGGTGGGAATATATATTTAGCGTTTGACAAATACAGTGATTAATAATGTGGAATTGAGTGAGACAACCTTTGGAAGAGATATTAGCTATTTTTTGACATGAAAATAACGAAAGAAAAATGTATTTCTTTAGTGCAAGTTATTTATTTATTTATTACTCCCTCTGTCCCTAAATAAGTGTCCAAATTTTATTTTAAGGGACACTGAATATCTCAACTTTTTGAACAATTTGGTAACAACGATTCATATATATAATCTTGTAATCTCCTTTCCAAACCTTTAGTTTTGCACGTATAATGAAACCGGTGGGAAAAAAAAAACGTTTAGGGAGAAAGTTATGTTCAAAAAAGACACTCATTTAGGGACAAATATTTCTTGAAAATGGACACTCATTTAGGGACATACTGAGTAATATTTTTCGTTGTTATGGCTCTCATCTTGTAACATTTATTAATTCTTTTCCATCTAAGTTGAAGAATAAGGGGGGGGGGGGGGTAACATTCATACAAATTGGACAACCCGAACAGGAAAAGCATTGGATTCTAATTTTGTCGTGACAAGAAGATTTGCCATTGTTGGGAATTTGCTTTAAGCTGTCAAAAGATTCAGAATGGCAAATTGGCAGTAACATGATTAACATCCCTAGCTTTGGAGGAAAAGAAATTACATCCTTCGGTACTCTTTTAAGTGAATGTTTACTTTAAAAAAAAATTGTCCCAAAATATTATTTTTTTAATAAATGATTTTTTTCTAATTTTTTTTTTCCCTAGTTCTTATCTACATGCAAAACTAAATGTTATGAAGTAGATAACAAGAATATGTATGTAACTTTGTCACTAAATTATATACTCCCTCCGTCTCATTTCAAATTGCACAAAACCGTGTTTGCACGAAAATTAAGGAAAAATAGAAAAATATGATGTGTTGTGAGTGTAGATAGATTGGTAGGAGAGAGAAAAGTTGGTTAGTTGATGTGAGTATGCAAGTGGGTAAAAAAAATTCCATTTTTGGATTTTACAGTTTCTATGGGACAACAAAAATGACAAATTTTGCAATTTAAAATTAGACGAAAGGAGTATTCATTTTGTAAGTGCAGAACGTGGTGTTACCACAAGTGTTGCCAACACTGTCCCAGTGTTACCCGACGACAGTCTGGGATTATATTTGAATATTTTCTTCATAAATTATTGTTGTACTAACATCTAATATTGGTGCAAGATTGTTGTTTATTGTTGGTCCAAAATTCAGATATACTATGGTGGAGATGCTAGAATATTGCAAGGAAGGTGGAAGACGGTTTTATGGATAAAAGTGGATTTTATTCATAAACATGTGGGAATTAAAGCAAGTGGAAAATGTGGGTTTTGACCCATTCAAAGGGCTGAGTGTTGATCAGGATAGTACGAAGTCTATTTAGCCCAAGAGTACAAGCGAGTGAAGCATGAACTTAGGCATCAAGGATTGGTTCCTAAAAAGAAGGGATTCTGGAGATTGTGGCTCACATAATCCGTCCACCACTCCACTCACTCTCTCCACGTTTTACAACAACTACCCAACCATGTTTTGAGTATTCCCCAAGTACTTCAAGCCTATAAATAACAAAGAGGATGAAGATTGAAGACACAACACTTGAAGCCATTACAACACACATCCTTGTACAAGAAAGTCTATACACTCCGATAAACCCCGTCTTCCCAAACCTATTCCATTCTTGTAATCCTTGATTATAAGTTTGTCTTGGCTAGGATAGGGTCTCGTGTATAGTCTTAGTCGTTCCATAGAGCTCAAATTGTAATAGATATAGGGAACTCTCGGCCTTGTACTTACAATTCATATTATTAGTGAAGGTCTCGCCTTTTGAGGCATCTCTCGAGATATATACTTTATATATCTTGAGAAAAATAATTCTTGTGTTTTTATTCCGCTGCAAACTCTTTTCAGAAATTGTTTTCTGCTCGTGTGTGTAAGTATTGCCCGAAGTGTTATCGTTGCTCTGACAACACCATTGATAACACTTTCTTTAAAACCTAAGCCATCGACATACATTTTCACATTTAAAAAGGGAATAGTAAAAAGGGAATATAGAAAAGAATTACTGTAGTAGCTCACTTACCATGCACGTAAAGGTAACACATAGTATTCAATTTTGTCCCAATCCTAGGAGGCACAAAGCAACCCCCTCTCGCTCTCGGCTCTTGCTTGCATGGCCAACAGCTGAGTTCAAACTTCAAATCCAATTTTTCATTTCACAAATTACCGGAATTGAATACAGTTATGTTCCTCTCTTCCCGCAGTCACTATGATATTAATTTAATTTTAATTTATACTTCCTCCGTCCCAAAATGATCTTCGCGTTTGACTATTCAAACTTTTTAAGGATATGAACAATTGTTTCACTAGTCATGCTTTGTTTAAGCCTAAAATGTAGAAATGTGAAGAACTTTTTGGGACAATGAAAAATGGGAAATGAAAATATCATTTTGGGACGGAAGGAGTATATATTATATATATAGTAAATTAATTTTAGCTGTTAACCCACTATCAAATAAAATGTGGTTAATTATAAAGCTAATTATAAGCTATAAGCAAGAGACAAAGAGCGAAACTTTAGCATGAGGAAAATATGTGCAATGGAGAAGCAACATGTAATAGATGAAAGTAATAGAAGGGGTGCAAAGGAAAATAGTTAAAAGTTGTCTTCACTCCCAAAGGCTCCTTCAAAAACAATTATTTCTTAAAAAGGAAACGGCATTTCCTTTATTTCCTTGACAAAGTTTAGTAAAATTAATATTTCACATAAACCCTCGAGTCTATGTCTCTGCTTTGTCAAATCCCCTGAAAACCTATATATAAACACACGAGCAAGCCTGCGTCCTCCTCCCTCCTCGTTATTTTCACATATTTTCAAGTTTCAATTTCTCTCTCCCACTTATGACATACCTTTCCCCTCCTTTCCTTCTACTCATCGTCCCGACGACTTCTCCTATTGGGTGCTTTCTCGTCGCCGCTTCTTTCCCTGCTCTGCCTCTCATCCATATGTTCGTATCTGGTCTGACAGCCTTGAATTACTGCAGCACACCGGCTTCCATCTTAACTCCAATCATCTTCCTCAAATCGGTCAATCTCTAGCCTTCTCTAAGCATAATTCCAGCAAGCCTATGTACATTTTAAGTATAAACTCATTTTTTAGTGAAATTTCTAAAAGGCAAATTAAAGTCTTATACATTATCCATATGACCTTTTAAGTTTAGATAGATTAACAATGAGCCTTATTCATCACTAATTGTTGAGGTTATGGTTATTAAATGAAAAAAAATGAGTTTATACTAACACAATAAAATTAAATTGAGTCTTATAATTTAACTATCATAGTCATTTTTAGTCAAACTGTTCAACCATAAGAGACAGATTAGTTTTTAGTTCAATATAAGAGCAAATTTGTATATTGGTCAAAAGTAATGGGGCGCGTGTGAGTTCTGTGACAGTTTTGTAAACAAGTGATGACGCTAGTGTATTTTTAAGCGGAGTCCTTTTATGGCATAATGGTTAAGCTGGAGGTCCCTAATATAGGAGGCGTGGGGTAGCGTGTGAAAGCTTTGAGAATGAGGGGCCAAAAAGAAATGTGAATGAATAATCACATGGTGTCTCAATGACCCGTCAACTATCAGTCAACACTTTTTACTATTGCTTTCTTTCTTACACGAGCTTCTCACGTGTCTTTATCATAATCCACTTTGCTTTCCCTAATCGGTCCACCAGTAGTAGTAGTAGGGATGACCAAACACGGTTCCGGTTCCGAACTGCAGGTTTTGGAAAAGCTTGAACCGTAATCGAACCGTTTCTCTTCCGGTTACGGTTAGCGACAGCCGGTCGACATTTTCTTTTTTCTTTAAATTTTTTATATTTTTTTAACCGAAAAAACAATTTTAATAATATTTTATTATTGATTTTTTTTTTACAAAAATGTATAGAAAAAATGTTTAAAAAATTAAAGAGGTCTGTCCCTCTTTTCTTTTATATCTCAACACATTTTTATTATTTGTATTCACTGAATTTGGCTAAAAATTCAGTCAATACTCAACTTTTCTTGTCAACTTTCCGTTAGCAACGGTTATTTTTTATAAAACCGTTAGAAATATAACATTTTTGACGGTTTTCTAACGGTTTTGCTGACGGTCAGGTTCTGTCTGGCTGTTCACAACGGTTCGGAACCGGCGGTTCACGACAGTTCGGAACCGCCGGTTCACGGTTTTCAGAGGGATGAACCGGAAGCGGCTCGTGTTACAAACGGTTCCGGTTCACACGGTTGTGGTTTTCGTCAAGATTCAAAGCGGTTCCGGACCGGTTTGACGGTTCTGGTTACGGTTCCGTTTGGCCATCCCTACTAGCTAGGCTATTATCCAGGATTGAATCAAATTACTACTCTGTTCATCAAATATATGGCTAAATTATTTTTTCTTTATAATTGTAATCTCATTATAACATATTTAGTTATTAATTTTAAAGTTAAAATGAGTATTAACTTGAAATGAATGGAACCGATATTCACTAAGATTGAAGAAGAAATATTAGGTGGTGCATATATACTTATATACTCCCTCCGTCCCATAGTATATGTCTACCCTCCCATTTGCACGGAAATTATAAAATGTTAAAAGTGTTATGAGTATAAAAATAAAGTATACGAGAGAATGAGTGGGGGGAATAGTAATTTGATTGGTGTTGTGAGTATAAAAGTAAAGTAAGAGAAAGCATGAGTAGAAAGAATAGTAAAGATTTTATGCCATTTTAGGAAGTAAATATATACTCTAGGACATACCAAAAAGAAAATGTTGACATATACCCTGGGACGGAGAGAGTAATATATTTAGCAACTCAGTTTTTAAGCTACTTCTTCCGTCCCAAAATGATCTTCACACTTTTATTTTTACGTTACTGCGAAAGGCTCTTTGAGCAAAGATTTTAGGCTTATTTAATTATCCTAATAAAAATCTAAAACTTATTATTTATCTTATTGTTGACGGTCAATAACAAGTTTTAGATTTTCAATAATACAATTGAGTCAATCTAAAATTATTGCTAAAAAATCTTCCGTAATAACGGCGAAAGAAACGTGTGAAGTTTGTTTTGGAATAAAAGAGGGGATATTAAATTAAAATTTGAAGAGGTAGTTAAGTTCTACAAAATTTATTCTGTTACTCCAATTCCAATCAAAGGTTTAGAGACTGTTTGAAACGATAATTTTGTATATTGTAATTTTGTATTATTATTTTTTATTTTGTTTTATTTTACCCTTTTATAGGGCTCCATTTTCCATATTAAACCATATTTCACTCTCTTTTTTCATTTGAAAAAAAAAATCGTTTTAAATGAGCTTTAAAATTAAGATTGCGAACACACCCCTAAACATGCTGAATAAGAGTGTGTTTTGAGGGAAACTAGTTCTTCTATAAGTTATAAAAAGTCCTATTTTTTACTCTTAAACCCTAAACCTGAAACCCTAATATCTAAACCTAAAACCCCAAACCCTAAACTTTAAACCCTATAAAAACAGGACTTTTTACAACTTATGGAGGAACTAGTTTCCCCCTCAAATTTTCTCGGTGAATAAAGCAAAATCAACTCCATGCACGATATTTTATCTTGTCACACGAATGAGATTTAATTAGTTTATATAAGCTTATAAGCTTTTGATTAACGTACAAGATTCACTTACAATTCAGAGATCCTTACCTCAAGAAATTATTAAGAAATTATTCTATCGTGAAAATTTTGAGAAAAACTCGTTTTACACTTGTTTTAGTGTAAAACGTGTTTTCATCCCTTAATGTAAAACATGTTTTACACATCATTTAGTGTAAAACATATTTTTCATAATACAGACTCTATACCACTACTCCCTCCGGTCCAAAATAACTGGCACTTTTGGACCAAAAATTTGGTCCAAAATAATTGTCACTTTTGAGCTAAATGTCTCTTTTATCCTTGCATTGAAACTTGTTCTCTTTTATTAATTATCTTAGTATGAGACATTAATGTAAGAAAGTTGCATACTTAATAGGGGTAAAGTTGGAACTTTTGTCACTAAGTCATGATAATTATTACATTTCTTAAGAGTTGTGCAATGCAAAAAATAGACAGTTATTTTGGACCGGACGGAGTAGTAGTTAATTCAATTTAATTAGTGTGCAAGAATACCCACATTAACCAACCATAAAGCTTTGACTGAAACATGCGGTCAAACTAATCTGGGGTTAATTACATTCTAAGTAACATAATCACATTATTGTGAAAATTCGTAGTATCAAAAGCCAGAAAAGGGAAAAAGGCCGTCCAATTAACTAAAGATTGGACTACACTCAAACAAGCACGTGCTGCAGGCGTGTGGGCGTATCCGACTCGAGGTACGAGGAATGAACTATCTGAGTGGGAAATTCGTTAAGCAACATCCTCTGTCCACCTTCCCTTGTTTATTGAGTTTTTTTTTTTTTTGAAATCAAAAAAAAAAAAAAAAAAAAAAAAACATTTCAAAATTTTATTGTGATGACTAAATTGACACTAATGTTTAGTCGAAGATCATTTTTGTCGACCATGAAAAAATCAAAATGAGACTATCTTTCTGTGATAGAGGGGAGTATATTAAGAAAGTTTGGTTTTGAATTTTTAAGTCCTCTCATTTTAAGTAAATAAGGGTTTCATGCATAGTTATAAATCCCGTCCCGTACCGGACGGTACGTCCCGTCCCAGTCGAAAACCGGTGCGGTACATGCATAATTCCGTCCCAGTTTCTGTACCGCCCTGAACCTCCACGTACCGTCCAAAACGGTCCGTACCGGCCGAGATGGTTGTCCCTGTCGGTACGCGAAAAGAAAGACTTATAAACCAATTTTTAATTGTCGGACCTAATAAAAATATATTCAAACTTGAGTTTTTTTATATATAAAAAAAAAAAACTATGCCCTCGATTTATACTTCACGATTAATCAACATCCATTCACCGCAATAGAACTTTCAAGATCATTAAGTCGCTAAACAGAAACAAACCAGCATGTGTAGTCAAAGAAATTGAAGCTGCAGATAAGTAATTTGTAAGCAATCTAGACTAAACTTATGTTAGTATTGGTATAGTTTGATGATAAAATACAAGCTTCTGTTATTTTTTGTTGAACATATGTTATATATATATATATATATATATATATGTGTGTGTGTGTGTGTGTGTGTGTGTGTGTGTGTGTGTATAATTATCTTAAAAATTACTAAAAAGTGCGGTAAATCCGGTATGGTACAACGGTACGTTCCGGTACCGGAACGTCCCGTCCCAATGGCAAAATCGGTGCGCTGTCCGGGACGGTATTTATAACTATGGTTTCATGGCAATGAGGACCAGTTCTAAATGATATAAAAATTAATTTTACTTATATGTTATGAAAAAACTAATTATTTTTTTAAGACTTATTTTGTAAAACACCAATTTTTCCTAAACATTATGAAAAACTGGTTTTCGATCTTTAATCCCCCTCATTTAAAGCTAAAAACGGTTTCTTTGCAATGAGAACCTGTTCTGATGATATAAAAACATGTTTTTCTTAAGAGTCACTCTTAAAACAAACTAAATTAACTAGTATAACACTTGTGCGTTAAACACACGATTAAAATTTTTTGACAAATAACAAAAATAATATCAAAATATTTACTATAACTGACATCCAAAAAAATATTCCAATGGCATTAAATACAACAATTACAAATTTGAAAAAAATCCATCGTAAACATTGGTCATTTTATCCATACTCTTTCTATATTCGTCACATACTATAATCTTCAACCCAACACGAATAGTTACTCAAGACAGAGCAACCTACAACCACTAAATCAAAGTATTTATCATAACTAACACTAATACTTTTATCGGAGAAAAACTTACTCTCCCAATCTCGTAGCAAATGTCAGTATGTCACAGTCTTTTTTTAGTATGTTTCAAGATAAGTATTGTTTTTCTAAATAAGGAAATAAGTGCCGTACAATTTTAAAATATACAAGCTATTTACAAACAAATAATTAAATCACATTTTATTAAAATGTTAGCAAATTAAACCAGACATTTTTATTGAGCAAGAGAGCATTCTTTAACTAGAGAAAAAATTTCCAACAAATGTTTATTACTTATATTTTAGTATGATAATTTTTAAGTTCAAATAAAAATTAATAGTATTCAATTTAGTATGGGTGTTTTTTTTTTTTTTTGGGGGGGGGGGGGGTGTGAAGTGATCTTTGAATGCCCAAGGGACAGACTAACGTAGGAAAAGCCACAAACGTCAATTTTCCCGATTACACGTTAAGCCTCAAAATAAAATTACAGCTAGAAGAAAGTTGTTACCCACATATATAAAACTTAACAATCGTGAAAAACAATCAATCTCACAATAAAAGTTTTTTACTTAACCAACACTTAACCTAATAAAAAAAAAAAAAAAGTTTTGTGTGAGACGGTCTCACACATGAGACGGCTCTCGATGGAGAGAAAATGTACTTGCCCACCCCCGCCTATAAAAAAGCAAATCATTTACTCTCTCTCAATGAGACTTGTCTGATATGTGAGACCGCCCCACGCAAAGATTTTGTTAAAAAGAAATGAATCGTGAATACAAGTCAAGAACGTACGCACATTACATAAAGAAAGGACAAATTATGAGTGAGGCGCGGTTGGACAATGCATATGCATACTCATGTCATAGCCGCCAAGGTAGTTCGTGACCGCCGGCCGCCGCTCCACAAATAAGCCGGAATCCCGCTGGCTTAAAACAAACAAAAACCACCGTGCCCCCTCACATTTGCTTACTTTTTTTGTACGGTACTTTTATTTATTTATTTTTCTCTGTTATGTGATAAAGTGAGATTCGGCCAAAGTTTATCCACTACGGAGTATTTCTTTTTAAGAAACTTGAGGTACTATTTCATCTGAAATGATACTCTCATTTTGCTACTTAATTTATTTAATTTTAATACTCCCTCTGTACCACAAATATAGTCTCATTTTGATTTTTTATGGTCAACAAAAAATAACTTTGACCAAACATTGGTGTCAATTTAATAATTACAATGAAATTTTAAAAATTGTTATTAATAAATCACTTAATGATTTATCAATTACTACAACTTTTGGAATTTTACTAGAATAATTAAATAGTCGCTAATGGTTGGTCAAAGTTCAATTTTATTGACCATTAAAAGTCACAATGAGACTATCTTTCTGGGAAAGAGGGATTATAAATATGGTCAAAGAAATATTAACTAAAATCTAAATTTATTACTGAAACATAACTAAAAAAATCTCAATAATAATAATTATTACATATTGAAAAAATTCAATTAAATCAGAATAAAACATTGGACTACCATTACAGAAGGAAACTTTTTTCGTTAAGCACGGTAGGATTTTATTATTATTATTTTATTTTATTTTGAAGAAAGGTAGGAATTATTTTTATAAGTAGTTTTATTTTCACCCTTGTCAACGTTTTGAATTTGTTCTAACTGTATTACCATATCCTCACTATAAATTCTGAAAAGAAAATCACAAATGGAATTTCGTAAAACAAACGGCTAAAACTTGTGCCATTATATTTTTCAAGGCAAAATAAACATATTTAGGATGTCGATTTTAATTGAAGAAAATATTTTTTTAAAAAAAATAGACATTCACTTTTAAACAAAAATGCAGTTATATATATACTTCAAATTTAAATTTAAGATGAAAACTACATTTTAAATTATTAAGCATAATTACTCATATTTCATAAATTATTTTTAATAAAAATTACTTTGTCCGTCTAAAAATAACAAGTCCTCCTTCTATCACAGAGTATATGTCTACCTTTCTTTTTCAGTCTGTCCCAGCATATATGTCCAAAATGACAAAGAATTTTTACTATTCCTCTCACTTATATCTCTCTTACTTTACTTTTCAACTCACAACACTAATCAACTTACTATTCCCTACCACACATTCTCTTTTCTAACGCACTTTTCATACTCACAATATTTACATCAATTTCACCATTTCTTAATCACCGTACAAATAAAAGGGTGAGCATATATTCTGAAACGGGGGAGTATCAATAATAAAATGTTAAAAAAAAAAAAAAAAAAAGTGTTAGTGGGAAAAAGAGAGAAAACGACGTAAAGAAAAGTACGTAAATATTCATTGTGAGTACTCTGTCACAATTTAAACTTCAAAAAAAAAATGGGTTCAAGAATTAAGAAAAAATTGATGTGTTGTGAGTGTAGATGGTTTGGTAGGAGAGAGAGAGAAAGTGGGGTGACGAATAGTTAGTGGGTAATTGTTGTGAATATGACATGTAGGCCCCACAAATAAAAAAGTATAAAAAAACTTCATTTTTTGGTTTTGAAATTTTGAAATGGGACACCAAAAATGAAATTTTTTAAAGTTTAAAATGTGAGTATAACATATGAGTTTTATTAATTAAAAAAAAAGTATAAAATGCTTTCTTTTTTAAAAAACAATATTTTTCAAAAAAACAATATTTATAGAAAACTTTTATCTTAAAACCTCCATACCCTCAAACAGTAACGGAACTAACCAAAGAAGGCCAAAACTGCATTGCACTTTGTGTGCATGGGCTTCCAACACTCTTCCATTTCACTCTAGATTTTTATTTTTATTTTTTTAAATTTTCTTTTAATCAAAGTATATATTCTCGCTCACGTGGCATGCGCATGCAATTGCCAGCATCCGTGACTGTGCTGATAATGCCACATACTTTTGCCACGTGTATTGTTATGAAGGAAGCCGTGCTCTAGTTGGAGGGAGCTGGACGATTCACCTGTCTCCTAACTTCCCAACAAAATTGTGGGACCCCTTCCCCCCCCCCTCCTTGCAACAAACAACTCTAAATTTAGCACCCCCTACACTTGGATTTTTATACAACTAACCCCTTAATTTGCCAATTTTGTAACAAATTTCTTGAAAGCACTTTCCAATATTTTAATATTGCTGGATAAAAATAATTACAAGTATTGTGAAAGCAGATTCACTGACATCGACGAGTTGAGACATAACAAACATGTTGATAAATAAACATAATTATTTGAAAATTGACAAATCATTTATGACCTTTTTTATGATACCGAAATTTTAATTTAATTCTAAGTTCGATATATTGTCGTCCCCAAAAGAGTGGCTCAGTGGTAAAGCCAAGTCTCACCCTCGGTGAACGCTAGGGTTCGATCCCTCTCCTCGCCTCCTTTAAAAAAAAAAGTTCGATATATTGTCTAATTTCAATGTATTAAAAACGTATATAAATAATTTGTTTATATATTATTGTGTAATTTGAAGAATGTATAAGTGAATTAATTCAATTAAATTTTAATCAAAATTTAATAAAAAATTTAGCTATGAAATTTATAGGTTGTTGTTGGTTAACTATGAAATATAGTCTCAACAATAATTTTCAAAATTGAATAAAAATAATTAAAAAAAAGTTGTTAAAATGTATCTCAATTAATCATAAAGGAGTTTCATGTGGGAAGGAGTTGCAGTTGAAATGTACTCCAAGGAATTTAAAAGAATGAAAGAGTGAAAACTAATTAACCAATAGAGGCAAGTAGGTTAAGTTGAACAAGATTGGTGGGATTTTAGGTTACTTATTTGTTCACACCTTCAATTCCTTTGACCGCGTTTTAAGCTTTCATGATGCCCGCGTTAAACAAACCCAGTTACTTAACTTAGACTAACCCTTTGCTTTTGCATCTAAAATGTACTTTCTTTCTTGTCATTTAACCAATGCCTTCTCTCTTGTTTTACTTTTTGTCACAATTTTAAAGCACCAATGCCTTTAGTTACAAGACAAATCAACGATTGATTACTAGAAAACAAGGTTCTAAAAAACGCTAGGCGCCGCAACGGTGCCTAGGCGGGGCCTAGGTGTTTCATGAACGCCTAGCGTTTAGGCGGGACCTAGACGGGGATCTTTTAGAACACTGCTAGAAAATAGTGAAATATATTTTATTCTTTTACAGTTGTATTGTATAGTCAATTAAATTTATCTAAATTTAAATATTAGAAACAAAATAAAATAGCTGAAATTTAATTTTTCCTGCTATAATGTGTGTGGGATTCCAAATATAAACACGACTTTCATTAAACACCTATATTTGAAAGTCGTGTTTATATTTGGTCATTTGAATTATTAAAGGAGAACAAAAAAAAAAAAAAGCCTATATTAAGGAACTCAAAAGTAGAGTTGGCTAGCTAGGGCAACCTATATAGTAAAGGTGTATAAAGTGTATATATCTTTTATTAAAGGGAAATATATTCATGCTCCCCTTTTTTCCAACCAAGGAGAAGGTATAAAATTTAATCCATCCATCCATAACAAATTCTTAAAAAAAAAAAAAAAAAGAGAGAGAGAAGCTGAAGGTGCCACATGACACTATTTTTAACCATAGCATCCAAATCCAAAGTTTGTTGCCAACCTTGTAGATAAATGTTATCCATTGCCGAGAGGAGTATCATTTCCTTGCAACCCTCCACGTGTCATCTCCTAGATAACCTAATCCTAGCTTTTGATGTGTCCAAATTTGAAGACATATAGGTATAGGTGTTCACTTAGACCAATAGTGAGAGAAAACTTGTCCATTTATTTATTTACTCCACACACAAAACAAATTATTACCAGACAATTAAATTAGGTAAGTTAGTGGTAAACTTCGCTCTTAAAAAAAAATATTACTATTAATATGTCAATGTTTTTTATTTTTTACACATTTATTTTTTTAAATATAGTGATGCAGGGTGAAAGAGTATGAAATACTCTTATATTTAGTTTTGTATCTTTGTGATTCTGATTTAATTAATGTATATATTTAGAGTTTATTTATTTTAGGAATTAGTTGTAATTATTTCGGAATAGTTTATTTTAAGATAATTATTATTATTTTGATTTACTTGACTAACCTACTAATGTTTATCTTTGGTTAGTATTTTGTATTTTAGGTGTTTATTTTTAGGTGGACTCTCATAAGGAAAGTTTGATTGGTTGCTTGAAGATCTCTTGGATTGGAGTGGCGGCCAAGAAAACTTATAAAAGCCAGCCGGCATCTCCTCTCTCTTTTACGGATTCCAGATCATAATTACAGAGAGAAAAAGGTTTAGAGAGTCCTTGTGTTTTCTTAGAAGTTCTTCCCAAAAGAACTCTAAGTGTTTGAGTGTTTTAGTTTGTTCTAGAAATCTAGAATAGTTTGTTCTTTTAATAACTTTTGTTTCTTTCATTCGACTTGTATTCTGCAAGATCGCTTTTCATATATGAAAGTTTTCCAGCAAGTAATTTCTTGCTGAAGTGTTTAATTTATTTCGTTTTATTTCCGCTGCATATTACTCTGTTCGTCGTGTCAACTGACAGGACAACTGTCTGGACAACTGTGAGCACGGTTGAACACACAGTTGGTCAGTTCCCAGAAAACAGTCCTAGCCGCATAATTTCTTTCAATTGGCACCAGAGCCTGGTCTCGACATACTGAGATCGATCTTTGAAAGTGGTCATTATGGACTGTACTCATACTCGTAATAAGCCGCCTACTCTAGATGGTTCAAACTATACCATTTGGAAGGCAAAGATGACTATGTACATCAAAAACATAGATCATCGTGCATGGGTCAGCATTCTAGTGGGATATAAATCCCCTACCATGGAAGTGGCTGATCCAAAAGCTAAAGCTTCCGTGTCTGACGAAGAAAAGAAAGAAAAAGTTTTTATTCCAAAACCCGAGCAAGATTGGAATGCGGAGGAAATTGCCCTTGCAAATTTCAATGCAAAGGCAATGGCCGCCATATCTGATCACGTTGATTTTAATTTGTATCGGTTGTTCTCAAACCATACAGTGCCAAAAAATGCTTGGGATATTTTACAACTTCATTGTGAAGGGTCTGATAGTGTCAAACAAACAAAATTAAGGAGATTGATGACAGAGTTTGAAAATTTAAGAATGGGAGATAATGAAACTATTCAAGAATATTCTGCTAGATTAATGGATATTTCAAATGAATCATTTGCATTAGGAGAATCCATCTCCAATGCAAGGTTGGTTAGTAAAGTTTTAAGAACTCTCCCAGAAAAATTTAACATCAAAATCTCTGTCATTGAAGAAACTTGTGATACTCGGACCGTGAGTCTTGAAAAGGTTCTAGGTATTCTAACTACATTTGAATTGAACCTTGAAGTGCAACAAACTAGCAAAGTAAATTCAATTGCTCTTGCTAGTGCTCTTACTGTGTCCAAAGATTTTGTTGAATTATCAAAGAATATTGATGACTCAAACTTAGAGGAAGATGAATGTGAATTGTTCACTCAAAAATTCAATAAAATGTTGAACAAAAAACGTCAACAAAGGTTTTCCAATAAGGATATTGCTTCTTCCCCTAAGATTGAATCATTTAAGAAAGAAACAAGTAAGAACAAATTTTCTTCTGAAAACAAAAGATCTATTGAGTCCGTTCAATGTAGAGCGTGTTTAGGATTCGGACACTATGCCAATGAGCGTGCTAACACACTCAAAAAGAGAGGGATGAGTTTTTCTGCAACCTTAAGTGATTCAGATGATGACGATCAGACAGCAAACCTGTCATTTTTACGATCATCACAATCCTCCCTTTCTGACAGTCAAGATGAACAGTCAACTGCCATGTCAGATGGTTAGACGGCAGCTGGTTCTGGTTCGGATTCTGAAATCGCTGAAGATCATGTAAGAAGAGACAACGATGCTGCTGCAAGCATACATGGAGACCATCCAACTTCCCAGGTCATTGGGGGAGTGGATGAAGGAATAAAAACAAGAGGGAAACAAATAAATTAACGGGAATTAGTCGGTTTGGTATGCATGAAATCCGCGTACCATCAGGTAAGCTCTTGTTGTTTCGTTGTTAGTTTTAAGCATGAGAATGAGTCAGAAACCTTAAAAGTTAATGATTTAATAAATGTCATGCAAGAGGAAGTGGTAAAATTTGAAAGGAAAGATGTTAGGTTCTTGGTTCGTAGGCCATCTAATACTGATTATCTAGGAGTTGTTACTTGTTGCACTCAATTGTTGAGGATGAACCAAATAATCAAGGATTATGGTCTTAGAAGTGAAACATTGACTGTATTTTATGATAATTTAAGTGCTCAGAATTTTGCCAAGAATCCGGTACAACATTCCCGAACAAAGCACATAGATATTAGGCATCATTTTATTAGAGATCTCGTTGAACAAAAAATCATTACTCTAGAACATGTAAGTACAACGGATCAACTTGCTGATATCTTTACCAAGGCTTTGGATTTGGAGAGATTTTTTCTCGGACTGTGTGATACCAGTTGACTGCACAAGTGTGCAGACAACTGACTGCATCTGTATAATTGTATATTACAGTAACCACTAATCAAAAAAAAAAAAAAAATAGTCTGCATTCATTCTATTTGCACGATTGTCTCTTGTGATCACTTGGTCTTCTTTAGTTCCTTGACTCCGAGTTTTGACCCTTGAATGTGAGATCTTTCTTAACTTGATAATAAAATTATCCCGTTAATTCCTCCGTGATGTTTATCATGAAGTGGGCACTTAATCTAAGGTTACGGGGAAAACAAGCTGCCTCCAGTCTTTAAAGTTACTACTCATTTAGGCAATGTGCTGACATGTATTCATACATAACTTGAGAATCAGTGTAACACTGTATTGTGAGAGTGAAAAGCTCCTCCCCGTAACTGATTCATAAGTCATAAGCCTTCAATGGGAGTGTTCTAGAGGCTTCATGATTGAAGGAAAATCTCATTGAATTCCTGTGTGTTGAAACCGAGTCATGGACTGAGTTGATCATACTATGTCACATCAAAATTGAGACAATCTTCACTTGTGTGTTTAGGCATAATTTTTCTAAGTTTTTTTTTTCTCCCTTGGTATTTACTTCAGCAAATTGAATTGTGGTTCTTCTTGTTAAAGATTTAATGCTTTCATGTGTTTAAGGATAATCTAATGGCGTGATGTTCAAGTTTCATTGTACAGTTGGTGGAAATTGTGATACATTGTGGATAAAAGGATTCAGTTGAATTTGGCAAGTTCTAATTCTGGGACGGACAATTTATCACAAAACATGGGAAAAGTTTGAATTTTAAAATCAAAATCCTTGGTTGTTTTGGAATTCAAATGGGTACTTCAATGTTTCTCAGTTCTCCTTTCTCCTTGGCATTCCCGAGTTCTTAGGAAGAATCTCTGTCCTCCCGTGATATTTCCTCCATGTCAATTCTAATTGTGAATTGTGGTTTAGTGTATCTTCTTCCTCATGTTTACTAGCTACATTTCTCTCATCTCATCTTGTTTCTATTCTGCAAATGCACTCTCTCTAACATTTTTTGCAGATAAATCCGAGAATTCAGGAAAAACTCTAAGTGATTGTGTGTGACACAAAATGATTGTTTGCCACGGCTCTGATCAAGCTCAGGCATTTTTGTTGTTAAGCATCCAGCTGGTGCTAAGCAACTTGTTCATGCAACTGTGCGGACAACTGGACAGTCAACTGTACAGTCAATTGTACTGTCAACTGGTAAGTCATCTGGTAAGTCTGCAGAACTCGCTGGTCTATAAAGGTTTGCTGGGATGTGAGTTGAGATTGATGATGCTCTTAGAGGTATTTTGTTGGGGAGATTCAAATTTAGGGGGAGTGGAAGATATTCGAAACTTTCTTTCTTTGAGTTTGATGGTTCCTCACAAAAAGGGGGAGAAAGATGTATTCTAGGGGGAGTAGAATCCATTGTACAAATTCAGGGGGAGATATTATTGTTTTGGATGTTTTGATCAGAACCACAAAGATAGGGGGAGATTGAAAGAGTATGAAATACTCTTATATTTAGTTTTGTATCTTTGTGATTCTGATTTAATTAATGTATATATTTAGAGTTTATTTATTTTAGGAATTAGTTGTAATTATTTAGGAATAGTTTATTTTAGGATAATTATTATTATTTTGATTTACTTGACTAACCTACTAATGTTTATATTTGGTTAGTATTTTGTATTTTAGGTGTTTATTTTTAGGTGGACTCTCATAAGGAAAGTTTGATTGGTTGCTTGATGATCTCTTGGATTGGAGTGGCGGCCAAGAAGACTTATAAAAGCCAGTCGGCATCTCCTCTCTCTTTTACGGATTCCAGATCATAATTACAGAGAGAAAAAGGTTTAGAGAGTCCTTGTGTTTTCTTAGAAGTTCTTCCCAAAAGAACTCTAAGTGTTTGAGTGTTTTAGTTTGTTCTAGAAATCTAGAATAGTTTGTTCTTTTAATAACTTTTGTTTCTTTCATTCGACTTGTATTCTGCAAGATCGCTTTTCATATATGAAAGTTTTCCAGCAAGTAATTTCTTGCTGAAGTGTTTAATTTATTTCGTTTTATTTTCGCTGCATATTACTCTGTTCGTCGTGTCAACTGACAGGACAACTATCTGGACAACTGTGAGCACGGTTGAACACACAGTTGGTCAGTTCCCAGAAAACAGTCCTAGCCGCATAATTTCTTTCACAGGGTAATTTTGGTCCCGAAAGTCACGGTCTCGGAATGATATGAAATTTGGCAAGGACGTGCGAAACGTGCTTTAGATATCGAATCATCGCTTCGAGATGATTAGACATGATTTTAGCCATCCGAGATCGTTTAAGGGGTGAAAATGTTATTTTTCTGGTTTTGGAATTTTATTTTATTATTTTCGACTTTGTTTATTTCTTTATAGTTAGTGGTCAGTTTTATTCGAACAGTGGGAAGTTATTAGGGATGTTTATAGTCATGTTTGAGAGTCATGTACAGTTAGTTTTTAATTTTCAATGAAAGTGAGTTTCTTTAGAAACTGTAAAAGTTCTTGAGTTCCCCCCCCCCCCCCCTATTTTCAGTCATTCTCAATTAAATTTGACATCATATAGGGAGAATAATGAAATATGACAAAAATCAACAACAAAAAAAAATATTTAGACACAAAGTTATATATAAAAATAAGACAAACATTCATTTAAAAACATGAACCAAAACTGTTCAATTCCATGCCTGAACAAAAACAAGTCTATTAATATGTCACATTTAACAACTTAACATGCGACCTTAATCAAATTAGGTAACTATTTCCACCTAAAAAAGATTGCCCTTTTTTATTTTTTACTACTTTAAGTCACACATTAGTCCACTTCCATTCTTAACTATGTTAGTTCATGCGATAATATCGAATATAGCCATGCATTTTTGTTCGATCTTAATTAAAAATTTCAAATTTGTAATAAAGTAGGCATGGACGGAAGGTTAGTGGTTGATTTCAAACCCGAAATTTTTTGGGGAAATTAATTCTTCCATAAATTAAAAAAGTATTGTTTTATAGGGTTTAAGGTTTATATAAGGGTAATACTAATATTAAAAAGTGAACTTTTTATAACTTATGGAGAAATTTGTTTCCCCAGAACCTACTCTTTTGAACCCTATATTAACCGAAGAGTTAATTGTGATAAATAAAATAAACTTAAGGATCCATTAATAGTCCCTCAATCTTAAAATGATAGTCACACTTTTCAGTAGGTTAACTTGATAGAATTTTAACCAAATATTTCTTTTAAAAAAAAATATTATTTTAATTAATTTCTAAATTATTTTTATACACTATAAATAATAATCTTTAGACTTTATAAAGGATAATTAAATAATCAAAATTATTGATCAAAATTTAATTTTAAAAAAAAAGAATGTGAAATTTTTCTTACGAGATTAAGGAAAATTATTCCAATTTGATTAGTTGAATCACATTTAATTAGTCAAACTTTTGATTATTTTGCTTTTATTCTTTAATTTTGTTTTTTTTAAAAAAAAAAATGGATCATATCGATATGTTTTTATGTATGCTGTGATAGTTACTAATAATATCTTTAGAAATAAGTACAAACACTAAACCTTGGAAAAAAATGAAGCCAAAGCTCAAATATCTATGTGCCAAATGTTCAAAAATATTATTTGGAAAAGGAGTAAGTACATTTTTTTAGAATTTTTCGATGAATAATAAGAAAAAGAAAGATTTAGGGAAATTGTCTTTCTTTGATGTTGAGAGTGGGAGAATTATTGAGAAACCATAGAATTTATACTACAAGCCATCCCATCGAGGAGACAGAAAACTAAAACACAATCAAGAAGAGAGATTTTCTATGTAGACTTATACGAAAATGATTGAAGAAAATATTTAAATATTTTATAATAGAAAACAAAACAAATAAAGACCTAATTTGAAGTGGCACGTCTCTGACTGTATTGAAAATCGACATGGGTATTTGTTGAAGTTTTATTTAACACACATTAACTTGAAAAATAAATTAATCAACTATATAAATCGGCTAAAGTCGCTCATTGACAAGGTCTTTTAATAAGATGAGAACTCAATTTTAATATAGTATCAAAGTCTGGTTCAAGTTGATGTTTGGTTTGAGTTAACACGCGTTGGGGTGTCCATGTGTGTTTAAATAATAAGCCCGTGTTGGGTTTGAATTGATAACTATGTCGGCGTATTGATGGTCCACGTGTAAAGCCGATGTGCTGGCCTACAAGTGAGGAGGCGTGTTGAAGTTACATATATCTCACATTAACCTGAAAAATAAAACTGACCAACAAATCTCAGTCATTTATATTTTGTGGGTTATAAATGTCATTTTTCTATTCAGATTTAATCTTACTCATCAATTTTATAAAATACTATCATATCATGCATGCTCATGAAATTAGACAGCGAGAAATTCAACAACTCATGTCATGTCCAAACTCCTATTGAAGACATGGACATGTTAAATTGAAATACCCCTTCTTTTAAGTTAAGGAAAAACCAAAGCCAACTACCAAAAAAAATAAAATTATGACTGACACGCCCCCAGGTCCCGGGATCCCCTAATAGAACCTCGAACCTGGATGGGAGTGCCTAACGAGAAACAAGAAACTTAACAAGAAACTTAATGACATTTGTTTAACAAACTGACATGATATATATACTCTAGAGTAAGGAGCTATACTAGCTCACAACACAAGTTCTAGACAAGAAAATTTAAAACCAAACTTAATACATACACAGCGGAAACATGCCTAGCACATAAGCTGGCATTAAGAGTACTATACAAGATGTCTAGTGACAACAAGAACTGAACAAGACTGTCTACCCCAAAATAAGGAGTTACAAAACCCATAATACATCGTCCTCACCAAGTGAAAAAGGACACAAGCCCCAAAATAATCACGACCTGCGAAGCAAGCTCCCAAAATATGTCGAGCCTCACTGCGCACTATCCTTCCTTTCCTGGGGGGGGGGAACAAATAAAGGGTGAGATAAATCTCAGTAAGCTATTAGATGCAACTACATGACATGTTATCATGCAATTCAAGTAGATACTCAAGTAATTATATATCAAGTATCATCAAGTAACAAGTATATGAGAGGATAATCCACTCATCAAGTAGCACATAAGGCTAAACAAGCAAGTTATAAGGATATTGCTTCCTTCCTTATTCCTCCCAAGAATACCATTGTTGTCGAAGCTTGTATTACTTTGACATCACGATCAATAACAGGAACTGATTATTCAGTATATATCAGAAGACCCGGTAACCAGTGTCATTCTCAATATCAGTACTCATGATTATTCACGAGGTGTTCGGGACGGGAGTTTAGCATTCACTTAAGTCAGGCTTACTGCTCCAACTAAGGAAGCTATGCCCTTACTATGGCCGGTAGTAAGGGGTCGGGCGGAAATACATAGGGACCCGATTGTCACTTAAACCCCAGCTCTCGCGACAAGCGTGAACCTATACATTTTCGAACAAGCAAGGAGAACCAGCTGGACTCACACAAGAAAGTACAAGTAGATATTTACTTGAACAACGGGAGAGGAACTAATCCAAAAGTAGTGGACTAGCTCAACAAGGAGCATGCTTCAAGTAATCAAGAAGTCACCTTGTATCAAGAAAATGTATGCAATGTTTGCACATACACAACAAGAACATGTCTCATACACGTTAGTGCTTACTTATAGCACTTTCTAGTTCACTACCATACATAAGTATCGGTGTCAAGTCAAGTACAAGATTTTATTATCTTATATTCAAGTCTTAATCCAATTCTTTGGATGTTCAAATCACGTACAAGCTTTTAATGTCTTATACTTCAAGTTAAAACTTCCAATCTTTGGACATTCAAACAAGTATAAGAGTTATACATTTACTCTTACAAAATCTCAATCATATTCTTAGGATGTTCAAGTCTAAGACCTTATGCTAATGCCTCTAAGGTGCACAATCATTGGATTCACAACAAGTATAACACATTAGTGCTTGTTCATAGCACTTTCAAGACATAAAGAAGAGATACTACTCTTATACTTATGTTCAATGTCCTAAAACACCTATCTAAGTGCTCTAGACAATCACTTTAAAACCTCATTAATTTATTATTTGAATAGCCTTCTGAGTCTAGGTTATTCAGCTTCTTTCGGATCTTGATTCCGACTTTCCTATAGAAAGTTATGGAGGAAACAATTCAAGAAGGAAAAAAATCATAATTTCCATTTGGCACGACCGTGCGTGCCAAAATGGCACGACCGTGCCATCACGGTCGAGAGGTTTTTTTCATCAACTTCATTTTCGGCACGACCGTGCCCATAAAAGGCGCACGACCGTGCTAACACTGCCGAGGGATTTTCACCCAAAATTCATTTTCGGCACGACCGTGCCCATAAAAGGCGCACGACCGTGCTAACTCTGCTGAGAGATTTTTGCCTAAAGGCGATATTTGGCACGACCGTGCCAAATAAAGGCGCACGACCGTGTTCAGTACAATTTGGTAGTTTTCCCCTGAGTTCAAACTTAACAATTCTCCGTCCCAAGCTTAGGAGTAACATTTACTAACAATTTTAACAACCCATCAAAGTGCATAACCACTTATTTCAAGTTCTTTTACCATTTTTACCCAGTAAGATATACTCCCCTTGTCCCACAATTACAAGTACCACAAAAATCGCCCCAAACACAAAATTAACAATCACAAGTATCGAGAATAACATTTATGCATGTTATTACAAGTAAGGGGGAGCTAATAACTTACCTAGTCAAAATTCAAGTTGACCCAAACTTATTTCTGTTCGGCCTGGAACGCTCTATTCAACGCCACGAATATTAATCCGGGGTCAGAATCGAGAACGGAGGGATAATTAAACTCGAGGAGTCGAGAATAGGGAAAACTTTTAACCCTAGGTTTTAGAACAGAGGGAGAGTACGTAAAGCAATTTGGGGAAGAAATACCCAGAGAAGGAAACCAAACAAGTTTATACTTGGAAGTTTCAAAAATGACACTTAGGCCCCTCAAGTTTCACTTTTAACAAAAAGACCCCTAAAGTCAAATTTTCACAAATGACCCAAAAGTCAAAACTAGACATTTAACCACCTTAACTATTTAAAGCAGTTAAAGATTTAACCCAAATAAAACTAACACATAATATGCAAGTTCAAGAATTTAACAAGTATGTAAAATATTTAACAAGAAATTCGATGGGTGTTACGATGACCCAAAAAGTCTTGAGAATTTTCACGTAAACACATAGTCAAACTTAATTAACAAAATCTTAAATGGCAAATCAACCACTTAAACAATAATAATTGTTGTCAAAATCATGCATTAGCTAATATATGCCGACCTTATAACCGGAAAGCGACTATGATTAGTGTCTCTAATTCAATATCGAAACCATAATGTAAAAGGTTTACGTGGTTAATTATATGTTGTTTTACGCGACTAAATCAGCATTATTTTGGGGTTATCATTTTGTTTTAATCAAATGTCTTGCTTTATTTCTTGATTTATAAGTTTAGTCTTTATCACAAATAGTAAATCAACAATATTAATTCCCTCTCTATCCTTCTCTTCATCTACACTTTGGACAATTTTACTCCGACATGTAAAAAACGTGTAATAATACAAAATCCTTGAACAACTAAAAGAGTTTAGTGTTGTTAAATTATTCACCTGAGTGCTAAGAAAAGCTATTAGTATTAAAAAATTGTCTTTAAATGTTTTTAATAAAAATAAGTTCACTAATTTTACAAACTAAATGTTTGAAAAGAGGATTAAAATAATATATATGAATGATCGACGCCAAATTGTATAAAAAGTAGAGATTTTCGTAATGTCTCTTAATATTTTAAAAAATGAAATTTATAGATTTATTAAAGGACAAAGGAAATAATAAATAGCTATTTTAATTTAAATTGAGCCTTTCAAATCCAACCGCTAAGAGTCGCTTCTTATTCAAAATTTTTGTTACCAAATCTTTCAAAAAATTTACTACATCCAATTCAAAACGTATACTAGTTCTTTTTAAGGAAAACTGTACTACTTTAGCAAGTATAATAAATGTTAAAAAAAAAAAAAAACAACAACAACTGTTAGAGACAAAACTATTTAGAACTTATTTATTTTGACACAGTTTTCTTTTGAAAAAATGGTCATTTATTTCAAAACGAAGAAAGTTTATACTATAACTTCGTTTTAAAATAAATACTCCCTCCGCCCAATTAAATATGTAATTTTATTTTAAGCACAAAGATTAAGAAATGTGTAACCGGTGTAAGAGTTATGAGTATGAAAAATAAAAAAAGAGAGAAGGAAGGTGACATATAAAATTATAAGTTTATAGTTGTTATGAATATGCAAGTGAGCCTCAATAAATAAAAAAATATTTTTCCGTTTTCTTAAGAGAAGCGTATTTTTTAACGGAACACTATTTTGAGTAAATAGTGCCTTTTAGTGGGAATGATGAGGGAGTATGTACTCCTTCCGTTCCATTTATACTGGTCACGTGAACTTCTTTGGTTAATGCCAATAGACTTTGACTAAACATTAGTCAATCTAGTTATCCTAGCGAAATTTTAGAAAAAGTTAATGATAAATCACTAAATGATTTATCAATAATATTTTTTAGAATTTCATAAGACGATTAGATTGAGTCGAATATTTGGTCAAAGTTTAGACGTGATCAATATAAATGAAACGGAGGGAATAATTCTTTTAATTATTACATTATTATTATGGCAAATTCTCATATGCGGCAAGTTGCACGGTGTGGCGAGGAGTGCGGCAAGGTTGATTTGTTCCGCTGCTTCTCGCGCACTCCTGCTCCGCTACATCCGACCGTTGGATCCAGCCCTCCCACTTCCCAGATCGTGCACGTGTCTTCTTTTTTTTAAAAAAAAAAACCCCCAATAATTTTAAAATGCTATATCTTGAGATTTATAACTCAGGGGGAAAAAATTAAAAATACCGTTGTGTTCGTCTCGACGAGAGGAATAAAAATACATAGGTCATGATATGGTTTGATTTTTTTTTAAAAAAAAAAACATATTTTTTTTACACACAAAAAATTTGAGTTGCTTGTCATCTGAGTTGTAACACTCTGTTCTAATAAAAGTAACAGTTTCATCTTCAAAAAATAACACTTTTACAATCAAATGTAACAACAATTTTACAAAAAAAAAAAAAAAAAAAATTGTTTTGATAGTTTTTGTGGTTAAAAAAAGTAATATTTGAAGTGTAACAAAGTGAATATATGATTATAATTTTTATATAGATGAATGTAACATTTTTATTTAGTAAATGTTACTTTTCTTATTTAACAAAAAGAGTAAAAATTCATGTATATAATCGGGTTTGCATTTCAATTGTTATTTTCTCAATAAAAATTGTCACATTTAAGAATATAAACTATTACAAATGAGATAAAAAATTGTTACATTCATTTTTTATAAAATGTAACATTAGTTTAGTTTGTCAATCTTATGTTAATTTTGAATAAAAAAGTGTTACATTTGAAAAACAGAGTGTTACATTCCTTTATAAAAAATGTGACATTGGTTTAGTTGTCAATCTTTATGTTATCTTTAATATATTGCAGCAAAATTGTGGTACATTTTTGAAGAAAAAAAATGTTATATTTCGTTATAATAAGTGTTCCTTTTGTTGGGAGGAAAAAAAGTTAGGCGTGGCAAAAAAGAAAAAAAAGTCAAACGCATGACGTCGTCGCCCGCTGTGCGCTTGTTGCACAGGAGACAGCACCTGTTATTATTTTATTAGAGTTGGTTTTGGGGGAAACTAGTTCTTTCATAAGTTATAAAAAATCCACTTTTTAACCCTTTAACCCTACACCCTAAATCCTAAACCCTAAACCTTAAACCCTAAACCTTAACCCTTATAAAAACAAGACTTTTTACAACTTATGGAGAAACTAGCTTCCCCCAAAATTTTCTCATTTTATTATTGAAAAAAATAATGAGGCGGGCGATTGTGGCCTTACTCCTTGTTTATCGCCAAGTTATCAACATTGATACGGAAGTGATTATCCCATTTTGGGTTGGGTCCCAGTTGGAGCTCCAGTAGACATTTGGGTCCAACAAAGATCCCATGAGTGGTCTACATCACTCCTAAATTCAACGTCATCCTCCAACTTATCTAATCCCTTTATTTATTTATTTATTTATTTATTTATTTATTTATTGCCTTTTCTTTTTATTCATACTCCACTTAATAGTCTTCCACTCTTGCTTAAACATTGGTTTATTCTTAACCTTACACCCCTTTTATTATCTTTCTTATTAAATGTGGGGTATAACAAAAAAAATTTAATACCCCTGTCGTTAAATGAGTATTAAAATCTTATTTTAAGGATAAAACTTTTTTATATTTGGTAGCAAAATTCGTATATAATCTTGTAATTCTCTTTACAAACATTTAATTTTTGCAAGTATAAAGAGACCGGTGGAAATGATTTTTTTAAAAAAACATTTAAGGACAAAGTTATGATCAAAATGAACACTCATTTTGAAACAAATTTTTTCTTAAAATAGACGCTCATTTAGGTACAGAGGGAGTACTACTCAATATTTTCAGTTTAATTTTTCTTTAGTATAATTATATAAATAAAATACTATTCCTTTCCTCTGAAAATATATTTTATTCGTCATTAAATAAATAATGTATAAATTTTATTTAAAATAATATTTTGAAATTCTCTATTTTTAATACAATTTAGTAATAAAAATTTATGTATAATCTTGGACTATTTTTTAAAACTATTTAGTTTTGCATGTATAAAAATAATAGTGAAAAAATTTGTTAAAAAACATTTAACAACAAAGTTTTTTCTAAAAAAGACATTTATTATAAGATAAAATTTTATTGCTAATTGACATTCTCTTAGAGACAGGGACAGTAGCTATGTTCGATGTCTTACTCCATCACTTTGAGGGCACAAAATAAGGGCACAAAACCATGCTCACAACATAAGGTGGCGATATTTTATTGGTTGCATCGATAATAGACCCGCCACACTCTAATTAAAAGCACCAATAAAATCATTACACTTAGGATTTTGTGGCTTTTTTGTGGCCTAGTATTATTCATTGAGTATATGCACATTTTTGTTGAGCAATGTAGGGGCACAAAATCTTGCTCACAAAATGAAATGGCGATATTTTATTAGTTACATCGATAATAGACCCGTCACACTTTAATTAAAAACACCACTGATGACGCCCTAGATTTCTGGGGTCACGGAGATAGAACTCCAACTTTGCTGTCTCTTGATCCTGATCACAACACAAACAAGAACACCGTTAAGACCAAGGCCGGGTTGGAATCCGGCTTAGGCCCTCGGGTGTGAGAGTAAGATCTCTGAGGAAAACCTAAGTAGAAAGCTTGTGAAAGCCTTGTGTGTGTGAATAGGATAGAGCACGTACCTCTCTCATGGGGCGAAAAAGAGGTATATATATGACCAAGGGAAAGAAGCCTGCACAAGGTACTAACCACCCTGGTACTGGGGGGACACGTGGCGAGCCCCCAGTGGATCGGTCAGGGGAGTGGCTGGGAAGGTGGCGTGTCTGTCAGGGAAGCATGGTTCCATCACCAACCGTTATGGAGTGTCAGGTACGGATAGGTGACGCCTCGCGTACGTTTGTGCCAGCTGGGCACCACGGGCTCCTAAGGAGGGCGGGAGGCAGAGTCAACTCGGGCATATATATCAGGGAAATCGATCCCCTCGGGCTTACTAGCCCGCGTTCCTTGTCAGTTCGGCCTCCAGAGTTCAGGTCCGGTTCGGGCGCGTTAGGTCGCATTGATTTAGACCGGCGAGCATCCGGCCCAGAAGGCTCGGTCTCATCAACCAGTAAATTTATTAAACTTTGAATTTTGTGAGGAAGATTTTGACGACTATTCTTCTTTGTTACCGTAGGAAGAAGAGGCTCTTGGGATTATTGTATCAATCACGTCAACATAAGAGATGTGTCGGATATTATTGTATTGTAGGAGTATATTTAACGGCGACGTGATATATGGCCGGCGTTTTTAAACGTATTTCACGCGACGTTGATACCTTTTCCTTTTTCTTTTTTTTTACAGTCTTTTCAACACGGTTCGTAATCAACGGGGTTCCTCATCTCATGCCAACTTTAAATTTGCTCTCAATTCTTTTTTTTTTTCCTATGAATTTTCAAAGTAGAAAATTTTGACTGCATTTTTTTAGTTTTTACTTTTCTTTTATTTTTCACATTTGAGATTAATATCTTGCTCCGTCATTTCATTAAAGTTAAAAAGAGAATGAATTTAGCTTTTATATTAGTAATCTTTATGAAAATCATAAAGTCAATTATGCAACTGAAAAACGTTTCAATTTCCATTATGAGCCATGATAATAAGTATTGGATTTCGAACCGCTCCACCGACCGGTTAGCTCCACCCGGTCAAAAAAAAAAATTGAAATCATCTCAGCCGCACCGATGATGAGCTCGCCTATGTGGCTTTGATCGGAGCCGTTGGGTGGAGGGGTGGAGTTAATTTGGGTGGAGCGGTTCCGGGTCCGTTAATTTTTTAATTTTTTTAGTAAATTTGATTTGTACCTATTTTAATAGGATCAAGCATGCTTAAAAATATTGACTTGTTAACTATAACATTTATTTCGGAACAGTTGGAGTAAGATGAATTTTATTGTTATGTTTTGATAGTTATTTTATTTATTTATTTATTTTGACAAGTTAATTAAATTTCATTCATTCAAGACAATTGTCATCGTGTTACAAACTCCTATTAAATTAATTACAGATCTGCGTAGTCCTCTTGCCATAGAGGTCCCCCGCCCACTTGCTCTCAGGGGAATCGAACATGCGACCTCCACCTAAGTGGAAGTCTTACCCACACACCCGGATACCAGTATTTTATTTAAGGGGTTTTTCCCCAAGGGCCCTCCACACACAAGTGTTATTCCGTTTTAAGGAAAGATCTTTTCTAAAGTACAAAAAATGAGTTTTTAACAGATCTTAATTCCCCAGACACCCCTCACCCCGTTTGACCAGTCAAATAAAACCCGTTCTCTCTCTACCCCTCCCCTCATCTTATTCATTCACGACACACACACATACACACACAGCCCGTTCTCTCTCTAACTCTCACTCTCTCTCTCGCTGCAGACGCCGTCGTCCCTTATCCGGCTCCAGCAATGGCCCAAAATCATTTCTTCTTTCTCTTTAAAACACACATACACACTCTCCATACCCTCCCCTCCCTCTCCGGCCGTCCATATGCCCAGTCGCTTCTCGCCGGCGAGCTTTGACCGGAGACTTTCTCTCTCTGCACCTCCACATCCGGCACTCACACCAACTTCCGGCAACCTTCTCCATCTCATACGTTCCTATCCTCGACCTCACACCTGCAATCGCCAAGCCAGGACCTCCGACGACCTCACACCTCCCCTTCCGACAGCGACACTGAACACTCCGGCGACCTAAACTCCGTTGCCCTCCTCTCCAGCCACCAGATCTCCATCCTCATCTTCTGCGGCTTAGATCTGTCCAGATCTGCAAAGATCCGATAGGATTCAAGCGAAAACTGTGCAGGCAGGTTGACCAGCCCGGAATGATTGGAAAGGTCGGTAGCATTTTTGGAGAGGAGAATGTGAATGTAAGATTTATGAGTGTGGGAAGAATTTCTCCAAGAAAACAAGCTATTATGGCGATTGGAGTTGATGAGCAACCGAGCAAGGAATCATTGAAGAAAATTGGGGAGATTTCTGCTGTTGAGGAGTTTGTTTTCCTCGAGTTGTAGAAGATTTGTGGCCTTTTTTTGGTTTCACAATTTTGATTAATTTGTGTTTGTAGAAGGGAGAATTTTGTGTCAGTTTCGTATATGGGGGGTGGTTAATTATAGGCCTAGCACAGGAATGGAACCTGCTACTTGGAGGAGAATCTACTTTAAAATGCAATAAATTCGACATTCGTTTTCGAAAAACATGGGTATCTAGCATCTAGAATTCATTCTTAACTTAGAATTAAAAATGAAAAAAAATGACTTATATTTTAATTATAAGAAGAGAACTAGTTTTATATATCAGTTATAAGAGTTTGACCGGATTTGACCAAATAATATTAATTTTTTAAATAAAAAATGGAAAAAGTGAAAAAAATGACTTTTATGCTTTAATTATAAGAGGACAACTAGTCTTATACACCAATTATATGAGTTTGACCGAGATTTGACAAAATAATATTAAAAAAATCTTTAAAATGGAAAAAAAAAGTACTAAAACACGACTCTTATAGTTTGATTATAATGGGTTGACTGATCTTATATGTCGGTTATAAGAGGTTGACCGGGATTTGACCGAATAATATTATATATTTTTTTCTTAAAAGTTGAAACAAGTGAAAAAATTGACTCTTATATGTTAGTTATTGTCTTATATGTCATTTATAAGATTTTGACCGGGATTTGACCAAATAATATTATATTCTTTTCTTAAATGTTGAAAAAAATGAAAAAAAAATGGACTCTTATATGTTAATTATTGGTCTTATATGTCAGTTATAAGAGGTTGACCGGGATTTGACCGAATAATATTATATACTTTTTTCTTAAAAGTTGAAACAAGCGAAAAAAATTGACTCTTATATGTTAATTATTGGTCTTATATGTCAGTTATAAGAGTTTGACCGAATACTATTATATTTTTTTCTTAAATGTTGAAAAAAATTGACTCTTATAGTTTGATTATAAGAGGTTGATTGATCTTATATGTCGGTTATAAGAGGTTGACCGGGATTTGACCGAATAATATTGTATACTTTTTTCTTAAAAGTTGAAACAAGTGAAAAAATGACTCTTATATGTTAGTTATTGTCTTATATCTCATTTATAAGAGTTTGACCAGGATTTGACCAAATAATATTATATTTTTTTCTTAAATGTTGAAAAAAAAAAAAATTTGACTCTTATATGTTAATTATTGGTTTTATATGCCAGTTATAAGAGCTTGACCGGGATTTGACCGAATAATATTATATACTTTTTTCTTAAAAATTGAAAAAAGTGAAAGAAATTGACTCTTATATGTTAATTATTTGTTTTATATGTCAGTTATAAGAGTTTGACCGGGACTTGACCGAATAATATTATATTTTTTTCTTACAAATTGAAAAAAGTGAAAAAAAACTGACTCTTATATGTTAATTATTGGTCTTATATAAGTTATAAGAGGGCAGATCTGTCTTTTTGTAAGCAAGGGGTGTCTCTGGTGATGTTCAAACGGGTTATCCGGCCCGCCTTTGGTCATGTCCGCGGGCTTGACCGGTCCGGCCCTCCCACGGATGGATAAAAGCCCGGTCCGGCCCGTCGTTTTATGTGTGGTCCGGCCCGTCCGTTTGGTCCGGACCGAAAGGTTTACGGGCCAAACGGATTTTGTCCTTTTTTTAAAAAAAATCTGTAAGGATCCCGTCCCTCGGGGCGAAACAAGCAAAGTTCGCACGAGGAAGAAATACCAAACACGGGTAACTTTCCTAACGAAAAAAGAAACGGAGTCACCACATTTGTTAATTTTAAACCAAACAAATGAAAATGGTTAGAGAAGATGAGTTCGGAGGTCACGTTACACTTTGGGAAGAACATAATTGCGGTTCACCCAAAGTGCCTCGGAAAAACCGAGTCTCCCTTGTTAGTTTGAAAATGTGCATGTGTGCGTGTGTATTTAACGGAAAAGCTTCTGTTATTGGTTTTGTTTTGAAAAACATAACTGAAAGGGTCAGTTTATTAAGAAAATAGGGATCAGAGGGCAAAACAGACATTTTGCCCCCTGTTCCCAACACAGCCGTACGGATGGACAGGTAGTCTCCTGGGATTTTACAATTCAGTCAAGAACAGTCCAGTTTCAGAGCAGAAACAGAACATTTTGTTGAAACTGGACAGAACTGTTTTGATTCTAGTTTGTTTAAAACACTTTATAAGTTTAAATACAACATTCCTATGCTAAATGATCATCACTTAGTCCCCAAAACAAGTATTTGGGTGTGATCATAAGCAATCTTTGGAGAAAATTGAGAAAAGTTGATGAACATACCCTTTGGGCCAAAATTGACCATTTGGTGATTAAAGATTGAAACTTTATCACCAAGATGTCATTTTTATGAGTTATTAACCTTTAAGGAGTCAAATTAACACATAAAGATTGAATCTTTGTAACCCCAAAGGGGATTTTAGAGCTAGATCAATGTTGGATGATAAAGATGGAAGCTTTATCATCCAAATGATCATTATTGCCAACAAAAGTATCATTTTAACTAGACAAGAATGTAAATGACAATCAACAAGCCATGATCATCTAGGTTTGAACCTCTTCCGCACAAGGCATGGAGGGCACCTTGGATCATCTCATGGCTTGGAGAAGAGAAATATAGAGTAATATATGTATATTTGCTTGAATGGACAAGTCTTGTATAAATGTAAAATTGCTTGAATGGACAAGTCTTGCAAGTAATATAAAGGTGCTTGAATGGACAAGTCTTACAAGGAATGTAAAGATTAACATAAACTTGAACAAAGATTAAAGAGAAAATAGAGTTATAGATGAAGAGAAGGGAGGGGGAGAAGGTGGCTTTACCTATTTTGGTTTAGCCAATCTTCCTTTCTCTCTTCCACTCTTCGTTTCACTCTTCTCTCACACCACTGGAGTGATTTCCACAGAGCAATCTTTCTTATGTTGTTTCTCTCCCCCCCCCCTGAATGATCAGCAAGGGCTTCAATTTATAGGCCATGTGACCTCCCAAAGTAGGCGTACGGCTAGGGATGGTGCCTTCTGGATTTTTCCAATTTTTAATTCCAGAAAGGTCCTTGTTCCAAATTTATCCTAGTGAAGTCCTGGCCTATCAGTTTGTCACTGAATGGTGCCAAGAATTCCTCTAATTTGGTCATTTCAGATTGGGGTACTTACAAAATCAGAAAAACTTTTAAAAAATTATAAAAAATAAAAAGACTTAGACTTATTAAAATATATAATATAAATTAAAATACATATAAAAAGTGATTTAATATCTACTTTAATTTGTCTTTTATATTTAAATAGAGTTAGTTATTAAATTTAAGTTATTTGATAATAATTTTATTAAATTTTAAGGCATATAGTCTAGAATTGATTGAATTCTTCATTTAGGAAATAACAAAGTCTTTAAGATAATAAAGTCTTAAAAAATTACAAAGTCTTCTACATAATAAAGTCATCAAGATAAAAATCTTCAAAGTCTTTAAGATAAAAATAACAAAGTCTTCTACATAATATAGTCGTTTTATGTGTTGTGTTGTGTCACACAACACAACACAGCACACACAGTCACAGACAGAGCAACATCCATCCCATGCATGCGCCAGTGAGTCGCCCAATCCAAAAAAAAAAAAAAAAAAGGGCCAAACGGGCCAAGTGATCCGCGGGCTTTAGCCCAGCCCGTGCGTCATTTTCACTGTCCGGCCCATCCTTGTGTCCGCGCGGGCTTGGAGCGGGCCCAGTCCGTGGGCTGACGGGCTCGGACCAACGGGCCTCGGGCCAGCGAGCTTGACGGGCCTCCGTGGACTTCGGTCCATTTTGAACATCACCAGGTGTCTCTGGTATTACTTATATGTTGGGTCCTTATTTAGAATATAAGTTGGTACTGGAGGGCCATAGAATCCAAAGCCCAAATTTAATTTTATGAGAATGTGAGGAGGGACAAAACAAAGGACAGAAATGTAAAAACAAAACAACATTAATATTAGTTCTAAGTAAAAAACAAACAAGAGTAACTGAACCCCTGTTAGTGCTGACTCACCCGTTTGACCTTTCTACTGGTTTAGCTCATCAAAGATGGCCTAGAATTCGCTACCTGACTTTGTTTCTTTCTCTTACCAATAGTAACCCATCCATCCATCCATCCATCCATCCATCCATCCCACGCGCTTCCCCATACGTCCCACTCACGCTCCACCCGTTCACCCCAATTATGTATGCACCCCTAATTACGGGTCAATATTTCTTACCCATTTTAACCGTAGTTAGTTACCTTCAACAAAATTAACCGCTTTTTGAAACAAACCCAAGCAAATTTTAGAAAGAGGAGGAGAGAAAGAGGAACAGAATAAACAAATTAACCCTCTTTCTCTCTCTTCATCTCTTAATAAATAAGAGAGAGAAAGAGGGAACCCTAATCCTAATCTTATATTCATCTCAATTCCATTGTTTAGTAAAAAAAAATCATGATTTTTTGTTAATAAGCTCGAGCGTGTGTGCATTGATTCGAAACAAAATGAAAATTTACTTACGATGATTGTTCGAGGCTAAAGTAAAGATAATGTTCAGGTGTACGCAAATTGACATGAAAAAAATGTTATCCCTTACAAAGGTAAATTATATTTTTACCATGTTCTACAAATTTACTCATATAGCAAGTAAATTAAATTTAGGGAAAGAGGTGTTATACTTATAAAGGTAAGAGGCGACGGAGGCACGGATCTGGTCAACGTTGTTTGACCATGTTGGGTTCGGATAACGACAAAATTCAGGGGTATTTTGGTAATTAGAAGCATTATTAACCCAATACGGGGGTTACTAATTTATGTATCGGCTGTGTCTTGTTGTTGGTCTTCTTCTCCCTTTTTTATATATAAGGCTCCCGTTTTTGCTTTTTAGAGAGAAACACAAACAGCAACGAAGACGTTTCCATTTTCACACACTCACGTTATGTGTTTCTAGAGAGAGAAAGAGGGGACTGTGTGTGAGAGAGAAAGAGTTTGGAATGAGAACGAGGAGAGGGATTTCTTATTCCAGAGTGAGTAGTAATATGTGCTGCGAGAAGAGAGGCAGTGATTTCGCCGGCGAACAAATGAGGTGCCGGAAACGAATTAGATCGGCGGCGAGTTTTGCTGCTGCTGCTGCTGTAGCTGATGATGTGAAGATTGATTATTTTGATACGTTACCTGATGATCTCGTTATTTCAATTCTCTCAAAGCTTGGCTCCACCGCCGGTTGTCCGGCTGATTTCATTAACGTTTTATCAACGTAAGTTGTTCATTTGCCTTGATTTACGCACCGGAAATGTGACTGCTCACTGTTCATTTCGCCGGAAGCGTTTTTTATGTGTTTTTTTTTTTTTTTTCCGGATTGAATCTGATTTGATTCGTTGAATTGTAACAGATGCAAAAGACTGAATGGATTAGGCCTTTATTCGCCTGTTTTAGCGAAGGCTTCACCGAAAACGTTTGCCGTGAAAGCTAAGAACTGGTCGGAATCTGCTCACCGGTTTTTGAAACAGTGTGCCGATGCCGGAAATGTTGAAGCTTGCTACACTCTCGGCATGGTGAGTTAGTTCTACAAATTGAATGACAGATTAAATGTATTCAATAATTTTTGTAACATTCCTTTTTTTTCTAATGGCTAATTGATGAGTTAATTAGACTAATTAAATTTGTCATCGACACAGATTCGTTTCTATTGTCTACAAAATCGAGGCAGTGGCGCATCTCTCATGGCTAAGGCCGCGATTAGCTCTCACGCTCCGGCACTATACTCACTGGCCGTGATTCAATTCAACGGCAGCGGTGGCTCCAAAAATGATAAGGACCTCCGAGCCGGCGTCGCGTTATGCGCTAGAGCCGCCTTCCTTGGCCACATCGACGCTCTCCGTGAGCTCGGACACTGTCTTCAAGACGGCTACGGCGTCCGGCAGAACGTCGCCGAGGGACGCCGTTTTCTCGTTCAAGCCAACGCACGTGAGTTAGCCGCTGTTCTCTCAACCACTCCTTCGGCTCTGTTATCCGGCTCGTGGCTGACGTGGAACCCACTCCCACACCATCGCCACATGGCGGGTCCTGGTTGTCCGCTACTGAGCGACTTCGGCTGTAACGTTCCGGCGCCGGAAGCTCATCCGGCGAGCCGTTTCTTATCCGAATGGTTCATGGAAAAAGACATGGTTCCGGGTCCGGGTCTAAGGTTATGTTCCCATGTGGGTTGCGGGCGACCCGAGACAAGGCGGCACGAGTTTCGAAGGTGTTCAGTGTGTGGGGCTGTGAACTATTGCTCTCGTGCTTGTCAGGCACTTGATTGGAAAACGCGCCATAAGATGGAATGCATTCCGGTGGAGAGGTGGGTTGAGGAGGACGGCGAAGGTAATGGTAACGCCGCCGCCGCCGGCGACGGTGAGGGGGATAACGGCAATGAGGGTGTGGAAATGATGCAGAGTTAATGATGACGATGACTGTGAATGTGACGGTAACGGCACTTGAGTCTTTTTGAAAAAATTGAGGAGGGGGGGTAAATGAAAACCAAGGCCAGTTTTTGGGTGCAAAGTGAAAATACAATATCTTTTGTTGGCGTTATTGGTTTTTAGAAGTTAATTTGGGAAAGATTTTGGGTTTATAGCATTTTTGTACAATACTACATCAATATGGCTGCCCTGGAGAAATGTTGGTAAATTAAAAAAGTCTCTAACTTTAATCTCTTTTAAATTAAAAATCAGATTCTCTTTTTCCTTGTTCAAGTAATTTCTGACTACTTGATTTCTTTCCCTTGATTCATTATTTTCATACACCATAAAATGTTTCCGGTCTCCTGAAATGAATGTTTGAAAATAAATTTAGATTTCTTTTTGATCAAGAGAAAATTTAAATCTATTTCAAATATTTATTTGAAATGGAGGCCTACTGTTTAATCCCAAAATAATCAAGACAAATTAGGCCGTTGATTTTAAAATGGAGATGTACTTTTCCCTTGGTTCTAGACTAATAGTCCTACTTTAACAAACATAAATAAATATTCAAATTTTTAATATTTTGACACTAGAAATATTATAAATACTTGTAATCCAGAATCAGAATCGTAAGGAAAAATTTCCTGCAAAAAGAAATACCACAGACGGAAATAGCAATCAATTTTTTTTTTTTTGCCATTTCCTGAAGCAAATCCTAGTATGTCAGGCATAACCTATTCTTTTTCTTTTTCTAGCCAAATAATGTACCCCGTGTCTAAGTTCATCACATTCATTAGGTGTTAATATGGGAAGAAAATATAAATTCTCAACAAAATTAATTTAAGATTTTGACGACTCCACTTGTCCCATAATTATGTAGACAACTCATTTTTTGAGCGTTCCGTCTCATTGATAAGTTATACTTTCCTAAAATGACAAAAAATCTTTACTATTCATCTAATTATCTCTCATACTTTACTTTTATACTTACAACACCAATCAATTTACTATTCTCTACCCCACTTTTTCTCTCTTAGGTGGCGTTTTTTTTTTAAGTGTTAAGTCTTGAAATCTGATTTCACATCTGAATTTGTCTGAATCAATAAGAGGCAGCGTCTAAAGTCTGATTACTGAATTGTTCAAGTTGTTTGATTTTTCATCTGAATTCATTTTCTGAAATATGTCTATTTACCCTTTTAACCTTTTCAAGTGTTAAATAAAAAACAAAATTTTTCTTTAGAAAACATCCTTTCAAGGAAGCAACTCTAATAATAATTAACCAAATTTCTACCAAATTGCTAGGAAATAGAGATTCTTGGAAAATTAAACCCAAATTCATTTCAACTCCCAAACCTTATGTAATCACCCCATCACTTGAGAAACACCCAGATTGAACAATTGAATCTGTTTTTTTTTTTTTTTTTTTGAAATGTTTTTAATTGTTAGATTGAAATAAAAATGTTACAAACACTATTACAAGAACACCATGAGGATTCAACAAAGAAGCTTTAATATCCTGCAATAAAAACGAAGAACACCCAAATGAAGAAACTCCTTTGACGCAAAACACCAACCCAGGAGCTGAAATTGATGTTGAAACAATGAAACCTAAATAAAGGAGACCCATCGAAAGAGGTGAAGTCGAAATCTCCAGTGAGCATTGTTGAAAACGACGACGTCAGTCCCGAGAATCGAACAGATCTGGGCCGAAGGAGGACCACAAAGAGAGAGAAATGGAAGAGGGAGATGGAGGCAACGGGCAGAGGAAGGGAGATTGTCCGGTGATTCAAATAGATCTGGCTTCCGTCGATTTCTTTTCCGTCGTCACCGACACCGTGTTCTTCTCCATCGTTGGGGACGCCTTTGATAAGAGATGAGGATAGAGAGAGAAGAGAGAAATCACGCAGACAAGGAGAGCACAAATGAGAGGGGTAGTTTCGAAATTAGTGAATTATTGTAGGGATATTCTCCATTCAGACTCTAATCAGACTTCATTTTAGGTCTGATTCGTTAAGTGGCCATTCAGATCAAGAGTCTCTATTCAGATTTGAATTTTAAAAAAAAATGCTCTGAATGGACCAATGTCTGATTCGGTCAGACTTAAAGCCCATTCAGAGCCTCTGAAAAGAAAAAGAAACGAGGCCTTACATCATTTTTCATACTCACAACAACTACCCACTACTATTATTTCTTTAATTCCCTATTATTTCCTTAATTCCCATGTACAATTTACATAATTACGAGACGATAGTTATGAGATGATAAGTCGGAGGGAGTATATGACATGTAGGATACTGTGGACAAACTAGTTCATCTCACTAAAGCCACTTCGAGAAAGACAATTTTATCTCAATAGATAGAATCACACTACACTTCTGGATGATACTCCCTCCGTCCCAAAATGATCTTCTCATTAGCTATTTTTATTGTCCCATAAAGTTTTCCTATTTCTACAATTGAGGCTTAAAAGTGCATAAGCAACACATGGCTAGTGAAGCAAGTGTTCACATTCTTAAAAAGTTTGAATAGTCAAATGCGAAAATCATTATTTTAAGACGGAGAGAGTATTTGTTAAAGAAATTGATGGAAGTGCAAAATTGAAACAAGTTAATGATAAATTGATAATGAGTAAGTCTCCTGTAAAACGCGTTTTACACTAGGCTTAGTGTAAAACGTGTTTTATTAATAACGGCAAGTAGGGTTTATGAGACGCGGTGGCATAAGTGTAAATATTTGAAACTTATGAAATCTCAGGAGACATATTTTAAAACTGCAGGAGGCATATTATGAAACTGAAGGAGGCATATTTTTGAAACTCCACATCAGGCACTTTGTAAAACCATAACAGGCATTTTTTTCAAAGAGACACTTCTAAATTTTAAAGCATGCATTTTTATAAGTGCCTGTTGAGTTTTTTTTTTTGCTAAAAATCTCAAGAGGCATATTTTGAAACTGAAGTTTGAAACTGGAGCAAGCATGTTTTAAAACTGGAGGAGACATATTTTTATACTGCAGGAGGCACATTTTCAAACTAAAGCAGACATTTTTTTTCTTTAAAAAAGACAATGTTAAAAGTTCAAAAAAATCTCAGGAGGCATGTTTTGAAACTGAAGGAGGCATGTTATGAAACTGCAGGATGCACATTTTTTAACTAGAGCAGTCACTTATTTTTTTTCAAAAAAGACACTGTTAAAAGTTCAAAAAAAGTGTCTCCTCTAGAGTTAAAACATGCCTGCTCTAAAAAAGTGTCTCCTCTAGAGTTAAAATATGCCTGCTGTGAAGTATTGAAAAATGCCTCCTCTTGTTTTAAAATGTGCCTGCTGAGATTTTCATGAGTTTCACTTATTTACAAAATTGCCACCGCGTCTTTTAATCCCTCTTAAGCCGTTATTTAAAAAACACGTTTTACGCACAATTAGTGTTAAACACGTTTTTTACCAGATTTTGTGATTGATAATGCCATAATGGGGGTAAAAATGAAATCAAACTAGTCGATCTAATACTCTCTCCCTCCTTGTTTGACTTCCTTTTTCCCACGTCACAAAATAAATACTCACATCTTTTTTTTTTTTTTTTTTAAAAAGAAAAGAAAAACTCACTCTGTACCAAAGAAGAGATAGTTTAACTTTGATTTTCATGACTAACTAAGTCAATTGTACCTTAACCACAATTTTAATGGAAACCCTGCGATGTAACTTTTTTTATTAATAGTATATTTGGCTGAAACAATAACAATTATTAGAATAATATAAAGATAATTGATTTTTGTAAAATTATGCATAAATTTAATTGAGTTGACTATAAAAGTCAAAAAGAAATTATCTTTTTAGGGTGGGAAGCATTAGCTTTCTAAATAAAGAGATAAACTTATTACTATCTTCGTCTCAAAATGCTCGAAGTGAATGGCTAAAAAATGTTCAATTTGCTTTTGATTAATAGCAAATTTAAACAATTTTTTGACATTCATTTTTGAATTTTGAATGAAAGGAGTACAATATTATCATCATCATTGTATTTGCATGTGGGTATGGATCCCGGTCATGGGTAAAAAATGACACGTCTCTACTATGAAACGGGTTATTGTGTTCTTATACAAGTTTTTTGTATTGTACTAACAATATAAAAATAAATAAACATATTTTCTTTAAATTGTTGACAAATCAAATATGATATTTACATTGAGTCGGAACTCGGAAGGGAACCATATATCTTACTCGTAGTTTAATAGAGTAGGCAACAAAGCACGTTAGTAGCATGGGCAACAAACCACATTAATAGCTAAGATTTGTCTTAGCTTTTAGGCTAAAAGAGAAAAAAAAATCATAAAGTTTCTTCCAAATCACAAAAAGTTAGAAGAAAATGTGCAAAAAATCAGACCAAAGGTACAACTCTCCACCTAACAGTCATTCATTCACAAGACAAAAGAAGTTTCCCTCAACTAAAATCCAGTTGTGATGCAAACACAAGTAGTAAAAGAAAAGAGTACAACCCAACAGAAGGCATCCTATGGGGGTCATTTATTATACTCACTCCGTCTCAATTTAAAGTTCCTAATTTGACTTTACACGGAAATTAAAAGAAAATAAATATTGTGAGTATGAAAAGTAAAGTGGGAGAGAGAAAGTAGATATGAAGTTTTTGTTGTGAGAATGATAAGTAGATCTCACTTTCCATTTTAGGTAATAAAACAAAGTAAGAACCTTAAATTGAGAGAAACTAAAAAGAAAAGTAAGAACATGGAAAAACAAGCTATTGAGAGAATGAAGCACAAAAAATAAAGAATCTATTGGTGGAATGGTGCACTTATTCTTTTTATTTACTTTTGCCTTTTATATGCAAAGAATCAAATTCAAAATGGAAAACTAATTTAAAGGGGAACAATATTTGAGGGTCCAATGGGCCAATTCATTTAACGCCATTTTTATTGGTTGGAGAGATATAAGCAACCACTATAGTTGAGAATGTAATTGCACCACCAAATATATTGAAGGCAAATAAGGTATACTGACCAATTATTCAATACATCAGTTATTGCTAATATACCATCTCCGTCTCAAAATAAACATATAAAAAATGCTTTTGATGAAAATAAATTTGATTATTCATTTTGGGTTTTGGGACGGGTAAATGTGACACTTTTTTGGCATAACGTATGTGTGGCAACCTGTCAACTTGATAACTAAAATAGAGTCCATTGATCTAGTTAAATGATTGGTAAAAGAAATAAAAAGTACAATGATCAATGTAAATATTCACAAAATGTATGATAATTCGACCATTTTGCCATCAAAATAAAAAGGATGTCCATTACTAGATTCAAATTTGGTTTACCGTAGACTATTCAAATATTTTACTATGTTCACTTGACGTTAGCTAAAAAAGTTTCTAGAGAGTAAGAAAACAATTTTCTTTAATTATTTTCAAGTTTCTTTACCAAATGATTTGTATTTCCGACTTTTTTCTAACTTTCTACCTAAATTTCTTTGTTGGAGCAGGCAGTTGTAAAGCTATTAATCACGAAACTACTAAATCTATACTAAGTTTCATTGAGTTCGTGATCTAATCTCAAAATTATTTTTGCGTAAAATAGAAAGAACAAAAATTGCGGCGAGCGAAATCAAATTTCAGTTAATTTGTGTGCGTATATCTTCTTTATTTTGATTTTTTGATAGTTTTTGTTTGACAAGGAAAAAGAAAGAAAAACAAATGGGGATCTTTGCAAATGTCTTTATACCAAAAATGTCAAAGGTTCTAGCTTGCTTCAAGTCTCTTTTGTTTGGGCATTAAATTAGAGTAAGGGTACGAAATAGAAGTTATATTGACAATATTGACAACAATTGTAGGGTAGAGAAAAATCCACATTTTGATGAATCTTGAATTACGTATTGGAAAGGGAATGGGAAATTTAAATATTAGGTGTATGATACTCACTCCATTTCAAAAGATATCCATATTTTTTCAAAAATAATTTGTCTCTAGATATAGTTTTACCTCTTTTTTTACATTCATTATATACTTGCAAAACTAAAATTTAAAACTAAAAACTATATACTCCATCTGTTCCTAAATAAGTGTCAATTTTCAAAAAATATTTGTCCCAAAATGAATGTCCTTTTTTAACAAAACTTTGTCCCTAAATATTTTTTTTTCGAATTTTTTTTCACCGGTCTCTTTATACTTGCAAAACTAAATGTTTGAAAATGAGATTACAAGATTATATATGATTTTTTGCCACCAAATTGTACAAAGAGTTGAGATTTTCATACGTCTCTTAAAATGAAATTTGGGCACTCATTTAGGGACAGAAGGAGTATATTATATTCTCCATATAATTTTAATATTTTAAATATCTTTTAAATAAAAAATGGACATTAATTTTTCAGAATACAGAACAAGTAAAATAGGTATGCTGTGGCTGCCTTTAAATCTAGAGGGTTAAGGCTGCGATCAAATCTTGATAAATTGACCTAAAGATATGGCTTTTTGTGAGGATAAACACTTTAAAATATTTTACTATTATTCCCTGTCAATTTTCATGAATAATAATACAGTATGGCATGCCTTTTGTTTTCCCACTTTTAGCTTTATACTCCATCTGTCTCAGAAATATAGTTCACTTTTGACTTTTGATGGTCAATACACGTGAACTTTGACTAAATATAAATGTCAATCTAACCATCCTTGTGAAATTCTAAAACTTGTTATTGATTAATCATCAAGTGATTTATCAATGACAAATTTTAAAAATTCATTGGGATAATTAGATTGATAATAATTTTTGGTCAAATCATGCTTTCTTTTCATATCATCTAGATATAATCCTTCGAGTTCAACTCATGTGATCTACTTCACCTAAAATCGTGTAAAACATGAGACATGATATACTCCCTCCGTCTCAAAACACCTTGCACTTATTTCTTCTTTGGGTGTCCCATTGGTAAGTCCCATTTCCTAAAATGTTCAAATTTGATTATTTTTCTATTCTCCCTACCCCACTTGTCATACTCACACACTTAATTTTGGACCTCACTTGTAAATCTCACTCAACTTACCATACTCACAACCTCTTTCCCATTCACAATACTTTTGAACTTATATATTCATTCATTAATTCCCGTGCATCTTCAAAATGGTGCAAGGTGTTTTGAGACGGAGGAAGTAATCATTTCATATGTCATTAAATCTAAATTCATATTTTGGACCAAACTAATTAGTAAAAATAATGTTAACTCGTCTTTATTATTTTCTCGTAAGTTTTGGTAATAAATCGAACTGCATGATTTTTGTCATATAAACAAATAATGCACATTGGGACACTTCAATACATGAAAGAAATGAAGAATAGTAGAGAGAAATCGGCCCGAAAATATATACATATATATTTATATATACAGTATATCAAGACATGTATGGTTTTCTGGCTTCTTTCTTTATTGTTGCACTCTCAATTCTCCCCTCCCTCTGTTCTATTTGATACTTCATCTGTCCCAGAAAGATAGTCTCATTTTGATTTTTGGCCAATCGACATTTCAAACCACTATACTTTGATGAAGGTTCGGTTTTAACCATCCTTGTTTATTTTTAGCAATTTTAACCACTCTACTTAGAATACGCATTTGATTTGCCCAGGCACCCTAATTTCATCCAAAAATGTTAGAAAAGTTAACAAAATGTTAGAAAAATAACAAAATATTAAGAAAGTTAACAAAAAAAACTAACATAACTTCGCCCGCATGGAGTTTTATGTGTGTCAAATATGGATCATACTCACTCTAGCCGTCCCTCCTCATCAACCCACATTTCTTTCACACACACTTCGACCGCCTTTCCCCCTCCTTTTCCCTCACTCCTCTCTGGAATTCGGCCCCTATTTCTCCGATTACATGCCCCCAGATTCTTTTCCCTGAGTATATTCCCAACACGAATTGTCAAAGGGTAGTTAGCAGTTGGTGGGATAAGTCATACTCCTATGTGGAATTCAACTCATTTTGTTAACTTTGGTTAGTTTTCATTAACTTTTCGTTATCTTTCCTAACATTTTGTTAACTTTTCTAACTTTTTTGGATGAAATTAGGGTGTCTGGGTAAATCGAATGCGTATTTAAAGTAGAGTGGTTAAAAATGCTAAAAATAAACAAGGATGGTTAAAAGCGAAGCTTCATGAAAGTACAGTGGTTTAAAATGACGATTGGCCTTGATTTTTTATGGTCAACAAAATTAAACTTTGACCAAACATTGGTGTCAATCTAATCATTACAACAAAGTTGTAAAATCTGTTATTGATAAATCACTTAATGATTAATCAATTACAACTTTTAGAATTTTACAAGAATGATTAGATTGACACTAGTGTTTGGTCAAAGTTCATTTTTGTTGACCATAAAAAGTCAAAATGAGACTATTTTTCTGGGACAAATAGAGTGTTTCTTATTCTCCAGAAGTTTTCTTTTTTCCATTTTTACAATTTAGACTAAAAAATTGCATAAACAAAATATGGCGGGTAAAGCAAATGTGAAAGAGTGAGTATCCTAATGGACCTCAACTCTCTTTAACCATGTATGGTAAGCATAGTAATGAGATTTTACAACTTACTTATTTTAGGTACTAACATTCTAACTTTTTATGGATCTTCTTAGTTTAGTGTCTATCATTTAATCCCTCCGTCCCACCTCACTTGAAATCTAAAAGGTGGGCACAATAACTAAGGAAAAAGAATAAAATAAGAAAAATATGTGGTAGAAAATAAAGAGAGAGAATGAGTGAGGTAAATAGTAGTATTGGTTGAATAAATTGAGTGGTGAAAAATGAAGAGAGATAATGAGTAGTGGGGTAGATTCAATAGAAAATTATTACAAGTTGACTATTTTGGAAATGTCTCAAGTAAGCTGGGACTGACCAAAATGAAAATAAGTGTCAAGTGAGCTGAGACCGAGCGAGTATTGTGTAGGATTTGTATCACATGAGTCAAGGAGAAAAAATAGGAAGAAATTGCACAAATCCAAGAAAATCATTGAGCAATTGAGAGTTAAGATCAGGCCCATCAAAGAATACAAAACCTTGCGTCAAATGGGTCCAAGCATTTGGACCATCTCCTTTCTAGCAAATTTTAGCCCAGTTGGCATGGGTCAAATTTAGGCCCTCATCTAAATTATTATCCAAATTATATCTTGGTTTATTTTTAGATTGAACGCTTTCATCGCCTCAAATTACAGTGTGCTGCTTCGACGGAGTCCTGAATTTCCCCGGCGAACAGGTAAATTGCAACATTTAGAAGTTCAATTAAGTGAATTTCATTTGAATTTGCATTCGTGATTCCGATAAATGGAGCGTTTCAAGTCGATTGAATTCGTAAAATCTAGGGTTGAATCAGTTGAAACCATCATTTTCTGTGATTTGGATATGTCTAGAACATTCATTTTGATCTTATTGGTTAAGTTATGGGAGAAAATCGTTGATGTATCATTTCCTGTGATTTGGATATGTCTAGAACATTCATTTTGATCTGATTGGTTAAAGCTAGGGAGAAATTCGTTGATTTACCGTTTCTTGAGATTTGGATGTCCAGACATTCATTTTAATTTGATTGGTTAAAGCTAGGGAGAAATTCGTTGATTTTATCGTTTCATGTAACCTGGCTATATGTGCTATTCGTTTTAGTTGATTCTAGGGTTATTATTCGTTAAAAGACTAATTTATTGTTCAATTAGGGAAAGTGAGCTGCATCGATGGGTTTTATAATGGAATTTGCAGAGAATTTGATACTGAGAATGATGGAAGATCCAAAAGAGAGAGACAGGAAATTTAGGGAGCATGTGTATGGGATGAAGGAGAGGTGCGCAAAGACTAAGGAGATGTGGAGCTATCCCATTCGTCCATATGGTTTCTGGACATTCGATCGACACAATGCTCAGATCTTCTGGGACTCTCAGATTAGTCAGGTGCCTGGTCGCAGGGATCCCTATGATGACCTTCTTGAGGACACAACCCCCAAGTGAAAAGGTATGGTTCTTTTTCCAAACCTTATGCGTCTGTGTATTACTCCCTCCGTCCCAAAATGATCTTCTCATTTGCCATTTCTCATTGTCCCAAAAAGTTCTTCACATTTCTACATTTTAAGCTTAAACAAAGCATGGCTATTGAAGCAAGTGTTCATATCCTTAAAAAGTTTGAATAGTCAAACGCGAAGATCATTTTGGGACGGAGGGAGTATTTACAATGAGTATGATATTTATTTCTGTTGATAGAATTTGTCAAATTGATTAAGGCTTGTTGAAGTTTACAGTATTCGTTGCTGATTTTATGTCAATGATATTGATTCAAATTCTTGTGGATTGCTCAGTAGTTGCAGTTACTCCCTCTCTCCATGAAAAGGGCTATAGCTTCTTTTTTAAAAGTCAACTTAAATTCCTAGAAACTGCACAAGTGTTCACGATGTTTGTGCATGTTATCGTGGTTATAGTTTTAGTGCCCATTTGGTACAGTGTTAAGACAAAGGTTTTTCAAAACACAAGTTTTTTAGAAATTTGCTTTTTCTAAAAGAGAAAATTTCTTGAACGTGTTTGATGCAATTTTTCAATGTAAATATTCATTGACAATGACAATTTACGTGATTGTGTCACTGTGTATTTGTGTGTGTGTGTGTGTGTGTGTGTTAGTTGTTGAAAAGAAGTTAACAACTTTTCCAGTTTGAGAAATGGAGCTACAATGATAATTTCGCATGTCTCAACTAGACCAGAAGAATAAGTGATCTTAATTAAACCTTTTGAAGATTTTGTATGACTCAAGTTTGATATAAATTAAACCTTGTAAAAAGAGGTTCTTTGGACTTACAATATTACGAACTTGTGTTCTGTGCATGAATGGATAGTTTTGTTAAATATTTTATGCCTCTGGTCATATGTCATGCTATCAAGAAATTTAGATGTCGAAGATTAGAGTAAATGTGGAAGAAAAGAGTTTACACGATTACTACCTGAACAGTAAAGATGGAACCCAATATTAAAACCCAGCCAACTTGCTGGTGTGAAGAGCAAAAAGGTTGTGAGGCTAGGATTTTCGCAATATTGGATGATCCTTCCACTTACTAGGGGTTTCCTTCAGGAGCACCTTTTGGGAAAAGTGTTATGCTTGAAGACAGGCTTCTTTATCGAAAGGGCAAAAGTTATACTCCCTCCGTCCCAAAATGATCTTCATACTTTTTTTGACGTTACTACGAATTAACTTTGAGCAATAATTATAGGTTGATTTTATTATCCTAATGAAAACAAAAACTTGTTATTGATACACCTTCACCAATACTATCAATAACAAGTTTTAGATTTTCATTAGGATAATCAAATCAACCTATAATTATTGTTCAAAGTTCATTCGTAATAACGGCCAAAAAAGTGTGAAGATCATTCTGGGACGGAGGGAGTATCGTATTAGAAGCAGTTTCTTGAGCCTATCCACTTATTACCTGTTCATACTTAATTTGTTGAGTCAAAAAGAAGTGTGATGAGTTAATGCGGGATTTCCTATGGAGAGGTATGGAACAAAGCTTCCTGTATTCCTGGCTAGTTAGAAAACAGGTTGCAAATCAATTATTCATGCTGGTTTGGCTATTAAGGATCTCCACATTTCCACCAATCTATAGTAGGTAAGTGATTGGGGAGATCTTCTCAAGTTCAATGTGAGTTATGAAAACAAGTTTTGATTAGCAAATATGACACTGGTGAACATGGTTGATGACTAGTGAGGGTCGCTTTTTAGAGTTGTGGTGTGGAGTCATATAGCTAATGGATGGATAACTTTTAGAAAATGTGTTCAGCTCAATGCTTGGGATGTTGTTGAATTTTTGGGAATTGATATTGGTTTGTAGACTATTCTTTGAACACTTATGGAGAGTTGTGCTAGAACTTCTTTCTTTTGACAATGGTGGCAAAGTAGCTGATTTCACACAAACTTGCTGAATGGTCAGTGCAGAAGGAACCCCCGTTTGCGTGTCAATGTAATGATTGAGAGTTGAGATCATGGCTATTTCTTGATTTTATATATGCTGCCCCCCAGCCTAGTTAAGGGGCTGACTATTTGTGTTTAGACAACCAGTAATTACGAAAAGTTCTCAACTAAGTTTTCTGTATTTATCTTTTTGGAATACTTCCTCTTCGTTCCGGTTCAATCGCATATGTGAAGTCAGTAGGCCAATCAGAAGTGTCCTTCTTTCTTTGGTTGGCAACTTAGTAAGCGATCATTACTGGGGATAAGCTGAGGTAAAGATGAAAAGTATTAGTTAATCACTGTTGTATGCTTGTGAGAGGCAGTTAACCAGCTTCTTTTGCATTGTGACGGTGCCAGGGGCTTATGAAGCATTGCTTGTTCTTTGTATCATCAAAGATTATGTCCCCCATTTGGAAAAGTTTTCTTGCTGTTTGTATGGTGTTCTACTTCGAGAAAAGAACTTTTGGGTGTTGGCCCTCATTGAGTCACGTGGACTCGTTGGTGGGAGAGAAATAGGAGAAATCTGATTTGCCAAAACATAGGCATAACTCACGCACCAACCCTCCTTTCCTGTGGTTAACACAACAATAAAAAACATATCGATTCCATAATTGCACTGCTCTAACCTTTTCATATTCCAGGCCTTTCGACACGTTGATATAATCTACACCAAAGCAAGGTGGTAGTTAAAACGCTAAGGTGTATAGCAGGCAAATGTGTACATTCAGTTTTATTGGTCTTAGTGGGAAAATGTGGGATTGTTTACCTAATATATTAGATCACAATAAAACTCACTAGTTCTTGGTAAAGGAAGATTTTTTACCAGGTGTTGAGCTTCGTTTCACGAAAATGAGTGAAAATTGCCCTGCATAGTCACTTACGCTGAAGAAGCTTTTACTATTTTCTTCAATGCTGCCTAGGTTATATCTTTTGTTGGTTGTTTTCATGATTTTGAAAGTCATATAATAAGCCGAAGAAGCACAAACAATTTTCTAATTATTCTGAAAGTGAACATTCTCTCATAACGTATATAAAATTCTTGATGCAGGAAACTTGAAGACACCGCCAGAATGATTCAAACTTTCCAAAGAAAAGAAATCCAATGTTGTTTTAGTTTCCCTTTGGCGCAGTAATGTAAGGTCATAAAATTGTTACCTCAACACTCATTTAAGTGTTAAAATAAGTGTCTTGCACGTAATGGCAAGTCATTCTTGTTTATTCGTCGTGTGCTTAATTGTCCCCTTATCTGGAGTAATGGACATGTTGTACTATAAATGCGGATTTTTGCATTAGAACAAGATTCTTGTTCTCTTATGTTTTTTCTGTAGTAGTCGTCTCAGTATTCACTACATCGTTATGTACCTCAGAAACCCGATTTGATGTTTAGCCTGTGCTGCGATTGGTGATCAATCTAATCTCACTATTGGCTTTCGTATTCCTGCTGCAGCTATTGGTTGCAAATTAGGCCACAGGGCTATTTTGGACTCTGTGTAGTTGGGATTAAAGTCTCTACTTCTTGACCGATATGTACATTTCCAGACCACTTTAATCCCAACCAGAGAATCCTCGAAAAGGCCCCGTGAGTGAGTGGCCTAAATCAAGACCGATGCTGCAGCACAAGATGCTCAGTTTCAAGCCTGTTTAAGAAATGGAGTTCACAAAAATGTGCAACATACAGTACAATAACAATCATCCAGATAAGATAAATAAGTCAACAATTGAATTCCAAAACAACCCATGTTTCATACAATTTGATGAGCTTTTTAGCGTTAGTCAACTTATATACACAACACAGATTTTTCATTACTAACTTCCAACGCTTCACGGCTGACACACCACATACAAGACACATCCCCCTAGTCTGAATCCGTGTCCACATTCGTCACTCTCTCCTTTCCCTGAATCTGCTTATACGCCTTGCTAAGTTCCTCAACAGGAACCAGGGGGAGATAGTCAAACACAGCATAACCCTTTCCTGCCAAATCTGAAACTAGTTTGTTGTACTTACTAGAGAAGTAGGCTCCGGTAGGGAGGGTGACTTGTGCCACTGCATGGAATGGAGCAATCTTATTAGCTTCATACCATACTTTTGCAGCTTGGTTGAGGACTGGCTGCTTGTAAGTGGCACTAGCGTACTTGATAGCTGCAGTGGGGCCACCAACTTGAGCTTCCCTCACCAAATCTCGGGTAACCTCCGATGTTGTTTGGAGCAAAGAGTGGGCTTTGCTTGCGACTTGCTTGGCTAGAGGTGGAGCTTGTTCGTCGAACTTGTTGACTGCGATATCTACCTGTAATTGATAGCACAATTTGTCACTTAGTCAAGCTAATACCAATCGAACTGATATTGAGATGGGGTGTATGCTTGCTCTCTTATGAAGACAAATAAGCATGTACTCACTCCGTCCTATAAGAGGTTTTCACTTTTGTATTTTGCTCAGTCTCATGGACTAAGTCACATCTTCGAGATTAAAGCTTGAACATGTTCATTTGTTTCTTTTAAAGTTTTAAGAATTTTTGTTTGTCCAGCATGGGTTGAAGTTTTGAGAAATTTTTCAACCAAATAGTCTCAATTGCCAGAAAAATGTCCATTGATAGTTGATATTTTAAACGGATGGAGTAATGTAGACATGTACGTGAGACGGGTCTAGTTGAGAGAGTAAATGGTTTACCCTCCCTAGTCCTTATGGACAGGGTGGAGCAAGCCCATTTCCTCTCTCAACGATCCGTGACATCCTCGTAGATATATAGTCAAGATCAATTCTCAAAGAAAAAAAGTGAAGTGGATTCACTGAAATTTTCAATCATGAATTCATAAATATTTTCGTGAAATTACAAACATAATTATCCTATATAATTGGGAAAAAAATGTGAGAAAGAACAATTCGAACAAGGTTAAGTTGATAATCGTCAAGCAATTCAGATCCACAGGAAAAACTAAGACGCTTCAAATAACAACAAAAATTACACCTGCACCAGGTAGGAATCGATACCTTGTCATCGGCAAAAACGAGGACAACATCAGGAACGCCCTTGAATTTGTCGTAAACAGGACCGACAGCCGCAGTAACGGCGCTCTCTACGGTGCCGACGGCAGATTTCAACGAACCAGAGTTCTTCTTAGCGGATTCGTACAGATTCGAGACGCAAACCAGAGTTTTCAACGCAATCTCCCTCACGAAACCTAAGTGCTTCAATTCCACATCGTTTTTCTCGATCACAACCTGCGCAAAAAAAAAAAAAAAAAAAATGAGATGCAGATCAAGGAAAAATGGTTAGCAACATACGTGGGAATCGGCCTGAAAATGGATGGAATCAGAAACTATTGAGATTGAGATTTACAGACCTCGTCGGAAGCCATTTCGATCGGGATTCACGAGAGAGAGGAAGATTATAAAATTCTAGAGACTTCTTTGTGTGTGTGAGTGTGTGTGTGTGTGTGTGTGTGTGTGTGTGTCTGAGAGAGAGAGGGAGAGAGATGAGAGATCTAGGCTTTGGTATGTGTAAGCGTCAAGGCGAGAATGTGTGTATATATAATGCTATGTGTTTAAACGAATACCGTATAAATATAAAGTCACAAAAAGTGACGCGGTTTATAAAATGATGTATCAAGATTTTATTGGTGTTTTTAATTAGAGTGTACCGGGTCCACTATCGATGTAACCAATAAAATATCGTCACCTCATTTTGTATCCATCATTTAGTGAACTTCTTTTGTACCTCTAGCATTGCCCTTAAAAGAAAATGAAAATGTAAATGCAGTACAAGTAACTGCTTATATCCCAATTTGTACCAAAAGAAAATCAAATAAAATCGGTCTCATTAGTAAATGTTGTATTTACATTTCTGAATTTATAATAGTGTTTATACAAGTCGCCAAAGGAGTGACTCAGTTGTAAAGCCAAGTCTCACCCTCGGTGCGCGCTAGGGCTCGATTCCTTTCCTCGCCTCCTTTTCGCGTGGACATGAGGAAAAAATGTATACAAAAAAGTTAACATTTCCTTAAAGAAATAAAATTAATAAATATACTTATATATAAATGAATGTTTTATAATTAATGAAATTACTTGGGATACATTACACATTATTTTCTCCATTTCGTAATGATCTTTTTTACTTTTTTTTGTTGTCGATACAAAAATACAAACAATAAGTTTTAATTATTATTATAATGAACACCTTACAATTGTTATTTGACAAACAACTAAATTTTCATTAATATAAAATTTATTTAAATTTATTACAAAAAGTACTTTTGTATCAGTAATTAAAAAATAGAAAATTGTTTAGAGACAGAAGGGAGGGAGCATTTGTTTCTAAATAACCAAAGAAGGATAATTAGGATGATTAATTGTATTTTTCTAAAACCAAATGACAAATAATTACATTCACAATAATAAAAGAGTAGGTTTTAGGGAAAACTAGTTTCTCCCTAAATTATAAAAAGTTTATTTTTTAACCATTAAATCCTAAACTCTAAACCCTAAACCTTAAACACTATAAAAACAAAACTTTTTATAATTTATAAAAAAAACCTCAAAATTTTCTGATAATAAAAGGATGCTTCACAAAGGCAAAAGGTATCAAAAATATTTTCGTGAATTACCTTACAATAATGACCCTACAAATTTAAAACTTGATAGATTTGGTAAATTGAGTAATGAAATGACGTAAAGAAGAATGTATTTTAATACAGAGAGTACTCCCTCCGTCCCAAAACATCTTGCACATATTTCCCTTTTGGGTGTGTCATTGGTAAGTCCCATTTCCCAAAATGGAAACGATTCCCACTGCTTCTCTCTCCTCTCCACTCACAACAACTATCAACTTACTATTCTCTACCCCACTTTCTCTCTTCTTCCCACTCACACCACCCACTTTTTTTTACACATTTTATTAATTCCCGTGCATTTCAAAAAGAGGTTATTTTGGGACGGATGGAGTATATAGCTGACAAATGTTTGGTGGAAAGTACTTGTGACACTATGTGGGTCCTGGACTGGACATAAGGAGCCAATCAAAATACATGATGGTAGTTGGGAACTGGGACCAATCAAGACAAAACTGGAGGCCTCCAGAAGAACACGTGTCATCTCAAAAGCGGTTCGAAATCCGATGACTTAAAGCCCTTTAAGAAAATACTATGTACTCTCTCAGTCCCACCGTACTTGAGACGTAAGAGATGGACACAATAAACAGGGGTGAGCTCGGCTCAGTTCGGCTCGGTTTTTTGGCAAAACCGCTACTGAGCCGAATTGGTCGGTTTATGATTAACAAAATCCGTCACCTTCGATTTATGGTCGGTATCGGTAGGGTCGGTTTTTCGGGTTCGGTATGATCGGTATCGGTATGTGTCGGTTTCTTCATTCTTGCTGATTAATACTATTGGGCTTAATTTGGCTTGTTTGGGCTGAATAGGCAGCAATGATCAGCAGGCCCGAAAAATAAAAAGGTCCACATGTTTGTATATAGTTAATGTACAAAATGATGAAAATAGGTATATATATTGATATCAAAACGACGTAGTATTGCTATTCGGTTCGGATCGGTAGCTACATCGGTTTATTTACGTTCCACCCGAAACTGAACTTGAAGAATCGGTTTATTTATAAAAATAAACCGTGGCCTATAGCCGACAGCCGGGATCGGTTTATTTCGGCTCGGTTTGCTCGGTTTTTGTCGGTTCGGATCGGTTTTTCAGTTTTCCCTGCACATCCCTAACAATAACTAAGGAAAAGGAATAAAATATGGAAACCGTGCGGTAGAAAATGAAGAGAGAGAATGAGTGGGTTAATAGTAGATTAGTTGAATAAATTGTGTGGTGGAAAATGAAGCAAAAGAATGAGTGGATGGATAGATTGAATATAAAATTATAAAAAGATTACCATTTTGGGGATTCGTAAGTAAAGTGAGACGGACCAACATAGAAATAAGTCTCAAGTGAAGTGGGACGGAGAGAGTACATAGTACTCGTTTACTCGATCTGTCTCAATATCAATAATATCTTTTGTTTTTCTAGAAATTCGTAAAAAAGACTTGATGATTATAATACTTTAATATTTACTCTTACTAATAATATTATAGGCCAAGACCATTAAAGATATATGTGTACATATGCTACACAACAAAAAGGCATAAATATAAACTTTTTTATTTTTTTTTAAATTCTAAACCACCTAATTAATTCTAGCTAGCAGCGGTATCGAACCCAAAATCTCTACGAGGGAAAAGACTTAAACCTGCTTAAGATACCGCTTGGGCACAAACCCTTCGGCTTCTTTGCTTTTAAGAACACCCAAATTGACATCTAATTTGGGAAAGAGAGTAAATAATATTGGTCGTGCCTGGACTCATTACTTTGGTGCTCCTCTAGTCTCAAAATCAAAATAAAGAACTACTCCCTCACCCTCAGTCTCAGTTTAAGGTTGGAAAAGAATGAATAGTGCTTTGGAGAATCTTACCTTAAAAAAGTTCTTTTAATTACAAAAACAACCACTACTTACCTAACTTACTTTCACACACTTGCTTTATGAATAGTGTTTTGGACAATTATATCCTTCACTATCTACTTTTGGTTGACTCATTTTCATTGTTTTTGCATTGATTTCTTAATAAGCGTGCATAGTCAAACTAAAAACTTTAAATCGGGGCGGAGGGAGTAATTTTTATTCTTAATCAACAATAAAATTATACATTTATTAAAATGGAGGTAGTATTAAAAGTGTCTTTTCCAAATTAAAATAAATAATGTCATTTTATGTACCTAGCACATATAAAAGCTGTCACAGAAAGAGCATGGTTAACTTTCTTTTGCTGCGAATTCGGAAGAAAAAAAATCATCATGCTCTTTTGCTCATCTCTGTTATATTGCTGTGATTCTATGTTCGCTTTTCTTATTTATTTTTTTTCCCCAAAAAAAATCAGTATTGTAAATTGTCAAACAAATATTTCAGTAATTAGTAGCAAAATGATTAATATTTTCGTTTCAAAATAATATTAATTTTTGTCAAGAATAAAAGTTACCATTCCTGTTGAATATAGTCGACAGTAACTTCTTATTATTTCACATTTAATTTATATTGAAACGGATTGCATAGCCCTACATCAAAGTTAGGTGCCTACCAACGAGCTTATAGCTCAATGGTATCCGGTGGATGGATACAACCATAGAGGCCTCTCTTAGCAAGAGGTCTCAGGTTCGACCCCCGTAGAGAGCATGTGGAGAACCTTTATTTTCAAAAGTAAATTTAGACATTTATTATTTTGAGACGGAACTCGGAAGTAACATAATTAAAGAATAACTCATATATGGGACAACAAATAGTATCTTCGTGAATTCAAAAATAATTATTATTAAAAATTCTAAGAAAAAGCATAAATCACAACAGTTGACATATTCAGAGATGTCATGTAAATTTAACCATCTCAATGTGTAATACTATGTGTCATGGTGTCATCTGTTCAACCACTTCTCACTGGCCAAGTCCCAGCTTTCAGGTACCATACCAAGCTTTTAAATCATACTCCCTCCGTCCCAACCCAACAAAATGATCTTCTCATTTGCCATATCTCATTGTCCTAAAAAGTTCTTTCCATTTCTACAACAATTTGAGCTTAAAAGTGCATAAACAAAACAGTGAAGCAAGTGTTCTTATTCTTAACAACAAGTTAGAATAGTATCATTTTGGGACGGAGGGAGTACATACATAAACATTTTTATGGCTTGACCTTTCCCAAGTCCACAACACATGTGAACATGCACAAATATGAGTATGTATGTATATGTGTGTGTGTCCACAACACAAGTGAATGATAATGTACTCATAGCTGAAGTCTAACGCAGTTATTCATCAAGTTAGTTTACGAGAAACAACAATGCATAACTGATAGTAAAATCAATCTGACACGCACCTGGTATATATTGTACTATAGATATACATTTCGAGGGTCACATTTATGTGAAAAAAACCCAATCTCATGCAGAAACTAATTTTTATGGAAGACATATGTGCGTGTGTCCCATGGTAAAATTGGTGAAAAGATCTTAAAAAACAAACGGGTTAAAGAAATATACTCAGTAAACTTGTCTGATGTTGATGTTGATTCTTGAAGTTCTGATGTAATCCAAGAAACAATGATCGTCCTCATGAGAGAACTGCACTTCCAAAGGGCTGATCTCCGTATTTTCTTTGTCAGCAAAGATCCTTGGCACACCTGTAAAACAATAAAAACTCGAGTTCAGAAACATAACATAAATGATTACGCACTGAACAGTTACCAAACTGCAACTAACCATGTTTATATTAGAGCATGAAAGGGCAAAGTGTGATTTTGAATGTGCAGCTAATCTTGTCCAAATTATTCTCGTGTGCATATAAAAAACAAGACTTTGATATGAAATCACAAACATTAATCTTCACAAAAAACATATAATTTGTCATTTTAGCATGTAAAACCAAATTCGTGTGTGTGTGTGTGTGAGAGAGAGAGAGAGAGAGAGACGGCTGACCATGGAAACACTCCCTTGCCTCTCCAGCCATAAGTACGATGTCACCACTTCGAAGGAACATTGCTATTGGTTGATCTTCTCTGGACTTCCCTCCGAGAAGAAAAATGGCTTTGCAACCCAAACTTGAGGTAGGAAAACATTTTGTCAGTCCCAACTAAATGATTTCCATTGTAATTATAAAATGTGCATGAACAATAGGAAATGTACTACGATACCTCATGCTTACGATAGGTTTACTCCAATCTGCCTCCATGTCATCAAGGTGACCACCTAGCATGTCACCTGAAAGAGAGAGATGTAAGCGAAAGGTAATTATCCCTCCGTTTCACGTAGACAGACTTGTTCGCTTTGCTGGGAGGTTCCATTCCAAGAGTCCACTTCAAAAGAAAATTAAGCCACCAAATTTTGTGTCTTCCAAAATTTACCCTTATCTCATGACAGCTAAAGTAGAAGGAAAAAAGTTGATGCTTAAAGTTATTGGTCTTTGTGTAAAAATTAAATTAATCTTGAGAATTTTGTTCATCAAATGTGGACTCCTTTATTGGATCACAGGGAGTTTTATTTTTCTTTTCCCATGAATACATTTCAATTTTCTAGTTTATCCACTCTTTTGCTGAAAAGGCAAACTTAATTTTTAGAACAACAAATGAACCTGACAGTAATTAATGGGGCACGCATCAAAAATACTAATGTGGAAAATGCCCCATCTGAACGAGTACCTGATCCGAAGTAATTGACTATTGCAGCCTCTGGATGGAATTCTTCCCCCGGTGTCATTGCAGGAGATGCCATCTTCTTAGCCAGTTGACAGAGAGCATCAGGGATCTTGTTGTGTGGGAGAGAGACATTGTAGCTCCTCTGCAGAACCAAGAGAAATCTTTAAGCAACCACACGATATTGAGGAGGGGTAACATTTTCAACATTGGGCAGCAAGCTAAGAAAATGTAAGGCCAATAAAAAGTAAAAATCAATTGAAAACGTAGCACATTCTGAATTGGTAATAAGACATTAATTGAGGAGCAAATATATAAATGCACCGAGTAGCAGATTCTCAAATGGTGTGCACCAAAAAAAGAGCTGGAAACTATGCAAACTTGCTACAACCATTTCTTCATAAAACTAAATGCAGCCACTCCCCCTGCCCTTCCCATTTCTTCATCAGTGTGTGTGTGTGTGTGTGTTCTTATGCAGTCTCAGAACACCAAATAAAGCACTCCCATCATCAAATAAGCTTTAACCCCAATCTAGTACATAGAAAACAAACATTTAAACAATTTATGAAGTGCTTGCTTGGCGTTGAAACTAATATTTTGTGTAAACAAAATTTCAGTTCCATAACTAAATTTTACATCACCTTTTTCCAAGTGAATTCTCATCAATCCTGGGGAATTGGCCAACAATCTTAGAATTTTTTTTCTGGTGAGTGTGTAAATGATAAGTGGCTATAATTCAAACTCGTGGATGATAAAATAATGCAAGATGATATATGCTCATCATTCCATCTTGAAGAGATAAAAGTGCAATCAATGACAATGGTATCATAAGCAACTGACCTTGGACCAGTCAAATTGCAGGCCAAGAGTACTCCATCTCAACTTCCGAAGCAAAACAGATGCTGATACTGATTTGCATGTTTGTGCAATAGATGATGAACCAAGTTCCTTGGAAAAGTTCCACCTTTTTGTACTAATACCATTAACAAGAGTATTTTCTTCAGCTTCCAAATTCTCCTCTTCCACTAGAGATTTTCTTTCTTTTGCTGCAATGAATAAATCGTGTATGGGTCCATATATTGCATTGTGATTTGTTCTATTAGGAGGCTGGGGGAAACTTAATAAACTCTCCCTTATCCAGAGGTGTTGTTCCTCGATGCTCAATGCTCCTGGAATGAAATAAAACCCTGCACTAGAGAGTACAATGAGGCTTCAAAAAAGGCCAGTGGAAAAGGTGATCAATCACGTAATGAAGATTAGATGGACAAGCTGATCAATCACGTAATGAAGATGCTGGATAAATAAATACCCAATATCAATATATAGAGCTCTGTCTTAATATAGCTTAATTGGACACTATAAATACAACATATCACATACTCCCCCTGTTCAAAAAATATAGTCCTACTTTCTACCTTGGTTTGTTCCAAATTCCAAGATCCATTTTAAAAGAGGATACAGCTTTAGTGAAATATCAAGGATGCACAAACAAGTATAGGATTTATCATAGAAGTTGTACATGTCAAATAGTACTAATTTTCTAGGAAGGGGGGAGTATGATATAGACCAGTAAATGGTCAATGAGGAACTGTAACAGCTTATACGGTAATGCTATGGGAGGACGAAGACCAAATCTTACATGGATGGTGAACAAAGAGAATAAGTTAAACAGACGGACCAAATACATGGATAATGAAGGTGGTGAAATCCGAGGGATACCTCTTGATGCCAAGTTCTTTTCAAACAGCGAGGTGATGAGGGTTTATGGAATATACGTGAGGGGTGGGGGAATTAACTCACTTTGAAAGCGAAGCATCATTGACAAGTACCAACAAAAGAACTTGACCGTATTTCAAATTAAACTACGTCCTAGATAACACATATGGATGACAGATTCAAGTAACCGACCCTAAATGGTTAAAACGAGGCTACGATGAGGTTGATTGAGTTAAAGACAAAAACTAACATCAAGTAGAAGGAATAATATCTTAATAATCCACCATTTGCATCTCAACTTCCGTCTTCTCCCTACCAAAAACTGTCATCCTCATCTTCTCTCCTTTTCCATAGCCAGATTTCCTCTACCTTGATTTCTTCATTTTTGATCTTTAACAATTAGCAATTGTTATCTTCTTCCTTGATTTAATTTTGTTGTAAATTCTAATTTTGCATTTATTAATCATCAATTTTGATGATTAATAAATTTAAAATTAGGATTTCTTTCTAGATTTGTTTTTTGGTTGTTGTTTTTGTTGTTATTTTATTGAAGAAGTCACCTTAAATCTCGTTCTATTATTATGCCTTCTCCCCTTTGTTGGTACCATTTGCGATTTCCCCTTGGTTGGGACCATTAGCGTTTTCCCCTTTGTTGGGAACCTTTGTCTTCTCCCCATTGTTGGGAGCCTTTGCCTTCTCTCCGACGTGAGAGCCTTAAAATAATGTTACTAGTTTTTCTTAGTTCAATGCTTGCGATGTTTGATTGCGCATTTATTGCCAACTCGAATGCATCGCTTTGTCGTGTTTTCAAAGTCAAATTCTTACCGTGCAAGGGTTTGCTAAAGAGCCTATGTTGAGCCGTGTCCAAATTTTGTTTGGAGACGCATTTGCGCGTCGCAAGTTTTAGTTTCCAAGGACACTCGTTGGAGATTTGGTTTGGGTTTGGCTATCACTACTCGAGATGTATTAGGCTTTTATGTGTAGTTCTTAATTGCATTCATTATACTTTGGACGAGCATCTGACAGTTGTGGAGCGCCGTCTTATTGACTTTTATTAATGCAATTACGTGTTGTTTGCTTTCAGAAAAATAATCCACCGTTTGCAAAGTACAATCCCACTTTGAGTCAACTGTCAATTTTAGTATCTCAAGCTCTAATTGTGTTTATTCATAATGCAATCAACAAAATCCTGTAAATAATGCAGCTCAAATATAAACACCAGAATCAGAAAAACAAACAGTATTCACGTACCAGGACGACTTCCCAAGCAGAAAACTGGTTGATTAAAATCGCATTTGAGCACGGAAACTCAAGGAGAGCCTTTGCCTTCTCTCCGACGTGAGAGCCTTAAAATGATGTTACTAGTTTTTCTTAGTTCAATGCTTGCGATGTTTGGTTGCGCATTTACTGCCAACTCAAATGCATCGCTTTGTCGTGTTTTCAAAGTCAAATTCTTACCGTGCAAGGGTTTACTAAAGGCCTATGTTGAGCCGTGTCCAAATTTTGTTTGGAGACGCATTTGCGCGTCGCAAGTTTTAGTTTCCAAGGACACTCGTTGGAGATTTGGTTCGGGTTTGGCTATCACTACTTGAGATGTATTAGGCTTTTTATGTGTAGATCTTAATTGCATTCATTATACTTTGGACGAGCCTCTGACAGTTGTGGAGCGCCGTCTTATTGACTTTTATTAGTGCAATTATGTGTTGTTTGCTTTCAGAAAAATGATCCACCATTTGCAAAGTACAATCCCACTTTTAGTCAACTGTCAATTTTAGTGTCTCAAGCTCTAATTGTGTTTATTCATAATGCAATCAACAAAATCCTGTAAATAATGCAGCTCAAATATAAACACCATAATCAGAAAAACAAACAGTATTCACGTACCACGACGACTTCCCAAGCAGAAAACTGGTTGATTAAAATCGCATTTGAGCACGGAAACTCCAGGGGAGCCTTTGCCTTCTCTCCGACGTGAGAGCCTTAAAATGAGCCGTGTCCAAATTTTGTTTGGAGACGCATTTGCGCGTCGCAAGTTTTAGTTTCCAAGGACACTCGTTGGAGATTTGGTTCGGGTTTGGCTATCACTACTCGAGATGTATTAGGCTTTTTATGTGTAGATCTTAATTGCATTCATTATACTTTGGACGAGCCTCTGACAGCGCCGTCTTATTGACTTTTATTAATGCAATTATGTGTTGTTTGCTTTCAAAAAAATAATCCACCATTTGCAAAGTGCAATCCCACTTTGAGTCAACTGTCAATTTTAGTATCTCAAGCTCTAATTGTGTTTATTCATAATGCAATCAACAGAATCCTGTAAATAATGCAGCTCAAATATAAACACCAGAATCAGAAAAGCAAACAGTATTCACGTACCAGGACGACTTCCCAAGCAGAAAACTGGTTGATTAAAATCGCATTTGAGCACCGAAACTCCAGGAGGAAGATCTTCATTTCTATTATGACAATCTAAAATTGACTTGAAATCTAAAACCTCCGACAAATCTACTGGTTTGGGCAGCTTCTTTCTAACGTAAACAGAACATCAATCAATCAGCAAAATCAGACCAATTATGAACAAATTCATAACACATAGATGCGAAATGAGAATGGAATTAAAGTTTAGGAATCGGACTCATACTTTTTTGAGGATTTGGCGTTCTTATCGTAGTATAGTTTATAGCTTTTCTCTGCTTTTCTGAACGCGGTTCGCTCTGTATCGTCGGCGATGTCGGAGGCATACATTTGTTTTTATTTCCTGAAGGGGATTGAAATCACCAAATTAGGGTTTTAACCGGCGAAATTTCTAGCAGAGGCTCCAACTTTAAGAGACGGAGATTTTAGGTGCAATGCCAGTAACATAAACACCTGGTGCCAAAATGACTATTTTCCTAAACTAGGGGGGTTAATATGAAAATATATTCTCTTAAGATCCTTCACATGCTCTTAATTTTTTTTAAACTCCAAGCCATTTATCTTCTTCCCGTCTCCTCCAATAAGTTAAACTAAATTATCCAAAATCCCCTAGTTGATTTTATAATGATTATGAATGCTCTTAACCCTGGGAAAAAAAAAGAAGCAAAACACGCTCCTTTCTCCTTCCTCTTTCAAAATGTCGTCATTCCTCTTTCTCCATCCTATATCATCGCCGAAATTACCTTTGTCACATATTTCATACATCTAATAATGCTTCTCAATGAAACTTTTTTGATGATCGAGTGTCTCTCATAAGATCGGAGAGCTTTTGTTGCTGTCTTTAGCATGTCATTCGACCCAATAATGAAGCGAGTAAGAAATCAAGAGTAAGAGATAATAGATTCACTAACTACCAAGAAACCAAATCTCATGCATCATACATATCAGTTCGAGCACAAGGACATGTAAGCCTTTGTGATGAAAGTCAACAAACTCCACCACACACCGTTAACATCAAGTTCAAACACCAATACATACTTAAATCTTGAGGTCTGGACTAGCTATATATGCTCCCTTATTTTCGATTCAACACATGCCGCCTAATATGCCCCAACTTAATGTGACTCCTCACAAACAAGTGTCTGGTTCCATTTAAGATCTTTCACTTGAAACTTAACGACACCTCGTCATTGAAAGTGCATCTTGTTAGTGGTATTATTGTACAGTTTCCAAAGGGTCAAGAACTTTACCATAGGGTTTTGTGCAAGTTTTAGGCATTCATGATATGCTATGTTGGAACTCCCAGCGTGTGTGGCTCTTCCCCATTTATGCCAACTAAACGTTGATTGTATTTGCAAATATTCAAAACGACTATAATGTTTTTTTCGAGTTTAGAATTTATCAGTAGAATTTTTAGTTTCTTCATCTGCTTATTCCATATAGGATTTGCATTTGTCTACAACTTGAAAAATGAAATTAAACATTACATCTAAAAGAGTTTGTACGTATATGATAAGAGATTTCTTTTTATATCTAAAATAAAATGTATAATTTCACTGAGTGTTTTGATTAGCTCTCAAAGCTAAATACTGACAATTGATTTTATGATTTGGTTGAAAAGTATGATCGTTCGGAGGTGAGCAGAACTATAGAGTGCACATAAAATGCTAGTTAACGATGTTCGCATTTTCTCGTGGTGAGGGGCATTTTTGTCCATAGGCCTTTTGAGAAATTTGAAAGCATATCCTTGAATAACATTTTGTTTAGGCCAGGGGACCTTAAGGAAAATTTCTCCCAATAAAATTACATTTTAACATTTTTTCGATAATTTAAGCTAGCACACACAAAAAATATATATATAAAAAAAAAAAAAAAAAAGGAATCCACCCAGAATTTCTCTTCCCTTCCTCCTATTTCGTTTTCCCTCTCTTTTTCTTTTTCCAATCTTTGGAGGGAAAATTCAACAAAAACTCAAAATTTGAAAGTTTCATAGCTGGTAAAAAGCCATAATTATTCGTCCAAAGATTGGGTTTTCTCCTCCTCAAATTTGAAGTGGATGAACTTTCTCTACTCTGGTCAGTTGCTGGAGCAGCTAGTTTAATTTAACTCAATTTGAGCTTATATAGATCAATTCGGAGTCGGGTTTGAAGGCATGAACTTGTTTGAGGTATGAATTTGTCTTCTTTTTAGTGGTTTTGAACTGCTCTGTGTAATTTCTGGTTTTTTAATTTCAGGGTTTTCTAATTTTTAGGGTTTTGGCTTGTTGATTATTTTCTGCTTTGTGTTTGGAATATGGGGTGGTTTTGTTGGCGTATCTGAGGTTGATTTGTTACTACTTTTCCTCTTTCGAGATCAAGTTTTTTTTTTTTTTTCTTACTAAAGCCAATTCATCAGCCACATTGAGTATCTAACTGGCAATTGATAAAGATTTGTGTTTTACTATGAGGGAAGAATGATTATTTAGGTTTCATCAGGCGGAGTGGTGGGTTTACGTGTGAGTGTGACTTGAGAGGGGGGGGGGGGGAGGGTGCGGCTGCAATTTACAGAACTTTTTAGACCATTCCAGTATGAGTCTGGGCTGGCAAAGATATTTTCTCCACCCCACTTCATATTTTGGGCAGAATGATTATTTTGAGATTATCAGGATGTAAATCCGCATTTGGGACAAAGAATGCATTTGCCATCCTATACAATTTCCACCAAACCTCAGTGTTTTCCTTGTGGGAGATCTTATGCTCCTCGTGTCTTGAAATTGTAAAGTTATTATAGTCTACAACTAATTTGAGGCTTGTAAAGTTAACCTTGCTAGATTTATGGGGAACTTAGCAGTGTTAACTTTGATATCAATTCAAACAAAAGCGCTAGAAGTGACAAGGGTAAAAGCTAATACGAATAGGCAACTTAAGTTGGATTGTTTAACTTTGTGGTTCTGGGATATGCTGTGTGGTGGAACGCGTGAGCTAAGTAGAAATGTGCATAGACAGTGATTAGGTTATTGAATTCTTGTTTGAGCAAAGACATGTTTTACACATTTAATTTGTCACTGTAGCTAGTATTGTGTAAATGCACTACATTTTGGTCCCTATATAAATGTCATACTTTTCATTTTGGTCCGTCCCAAAATAAAAGTCGCATTTCTAGAATAGGAAAGAGTCTTAGTGGAATTTTACCACTGTACATGCAATTTACAAATAAGTAAAGCACATTTTTTTTAACACACTGACAAGTCAACTGCGACCTTTATTTTGGGATGGCGGGAGTACTTCTCAGTCGTTCCTTAATCCCTATTTCCAAGTTTACTAGTACTCAAGAATACTACCTATAGAACTTGATTGTTAAGTAAGTTGCATGTACAATGTGGCGAGAATCACGTTTTCTTGGCGATGAGAGTGTCTCCTTATAATTACATGTTCTTTGCAAATAAAAACGTGTTACATTTGCTTATTCTTTAAATTTGATGGTGATGAACATTAGCTTTTGAAATGTGTGCTTCTTGTTGCTCCCTTTGTGCTAAAGTGCGTGTCCTTTAAAATTTTATTGTTCCAAAAGAAGTGTCCTTTTTGCTAGTTTACTTCATTCAGCTTTGCCAACTACCATGTCCTAGTTTGCATTTGCAATATTATGAATGTGGACACTCAAGGCAATTCATGAATGCTTGCTAGTTAAATCGCCCAATCCTCTTCCTTTGTTTTCATGGAAAAACTAAAAAAAGGATAATCATTTCGGAAAGGAGGGATTTTTTTTTCTTTTGTAAACATGTGGGCAGTGGGCTTATTAACAATTTATGGTCACATGCCTTTCTTTCATTTTGAGTTTAAAGTTGATTTTTCTTTTCCAGCAGTACTTCATGCTTATTGACATTCCTCGTTTACCTTTGCAGACTACAAGAATCAGCTCACTGTACAATTCTTGTTAAAAATATCGCAGCCGATTTTATTATTATTACTATTATTTTTTCCGAGGTCTCAAAGTTCTACCCTCTCGAAAGTTAGGCCAGACTGATTGGATGGCTTAGTATCATCAGCTGAAGGTTGTTTATTGACTACTGGAACTCGTTAAGTATAAAAACATCTTAGGCAGGAGACAATATTTTTCTAGCATATTGTACTGAAGTGCATTAGCTAACTGGCATCTCTACAATTGGATAAACTTCCCAAGTTGGAGATGCAGACCAAGAAAAAGACAACTGGAAGAAGTTCTACTAGAGAGGTTACCAGTCCAAAGGCCTCAAGACATCACAAGAAAGTACCTGCAGATGTACAAGTGCAAGAAAAGAAAGTCTCAGAGCTAATCACATCTTCTGTTAGAAAAAATAAATTGGGTAAGAAAATTTAAGTTAATACGTTATACTCCACCCGTCCCAAAATGAACTTCCCACTATTTTGGCCATTACTACTAATGAACTTTGAGCAATAATTTTGGGTTGATTTGATTTGATTATGCTAAATGAAGATCTAAACCTTGTTATTGATAGTATTGTTGATGGTGTATAAATAACGAGTTTTAGATTTTCTTTAGTATAATTAAATCAAACTAAAATAATTGCTCAAAGTTCATTTGTAGTAACCACAAAAAAGTGGGAAGATCATTTTGGGACGGAGGGAGTAATTACTTAAAGTCTTCCATATACTGGTACTTGTGATTCATGTCTCAGAGCTAATTGTAATTACTTAAATGTGTCTCAGAGCTAATTACATTTTTGCCATTACCTCCTGTAACTTTCAGCTACCACTCGGTTGAAGGAAAGTAAGGAGAATGTTGATGCTACAAATTTGAATACAAGATACGGATCGGTGGATGATGACACTACTACGTGCTCAGCGCATGATGGAAAGCATGAAATTGACAATGGTTCCGTGGATCCTCAAGTAATAAGTTCTACTTCCACTGCTGTTGCTTCATCTGGTTATTCATATTTTCTTTCATGTTAATTTTCAATTATCTTTTATCGGTTTATTCTTCTATGTGGAATCATTTCCTTCAGTTCATAGTTTTTTTTTTTTAGTTTTTTTTTTATTTAATTTATGCTCCCAATATCCATGGCAAAGAACAATTGACTTAGAATGCAAATTCATTATAACATGATACCCATAGAGCTAGATTCGAAAGGCGGACATTTATCATTTCTTGCTCCTCATAACCTCATCAAGCACAAGAAATGCTTTTTGGATTACAAATGGCCTTGTTCAATTTTTTCTGTATGACAATCTAGGGATGTTGTCTAAGTGCAACTTGTTATTGGGCATGGTTTCATAACTACTTGTGATTGGCCATGGTTTCATAACCACTTGTTATACTCCCTCTGTCTTGGAAAGATAGTCTCATTTTAACTTTTGATGGTCAACAAAAATAAATTTTGACCAAACATTGGTGTCAGTTTAATGATCACAATGAAATTCTAAACATTGTTATTAATAAATCATTTAATGATTTATCAATTACAAATTTTAGAATTTCACTAAAATGATTGGATTGTCACCAATTGTTGGTCAAAGTTCATTTCTATTGACCACGAAAAGTCAAAATGAGACTATCTTTCCGGGACAGAGGGAGTATATTTTTTCTGCATACATGAATTTGCATAGTGCAATGCAAGTACCATTAAGTAACTTCTTTGGTCAAGCTGCAGGTATGCGAAGAAACTGCTCCTTGCGTGACAGGGACCATATTTTCTCCCTCCTTCCACGTGTCACGAAATATTGGAGGAGAAATGTCAAGTGAAGGTAGATTATGAAACTGCTGTTTCAGTGATAAAGTGGCCATATTAATTGGACCTGAATGCATTTTCAAATTAAATGGGGAATCCCTGCTTACTTTAATTCTTATGATTTAAATCGCCTGCAGATCTAGGAGGTGGTTTGTCATCTGAAGTTTCAGCTATCTATAACACCATGAAAAACTCAAAGTTAGAATGCGTTGATGAACACGAGGAAGAGCATACATCAACTGATGTTTGTATGGATGATGATGAATATGAAGAATTTGACGAATTCGATCCTTACTTTTTTATGAAGAGCTTACCAGAATTATCGACAGTTGTTCCAACTTATAGGCCTGTGCTACTGCCTAAACAAACACGGAGCTGCCCATCAACTACCCTTGTTCTAGACTTGGATGGTAAGCCTATCTGAGACCTGTTACTGGCATTGTATTGACTTACCACTCCAATGATTGGGTTGCCACTTCTTTTTAAGCTAGACTTTTTGAAATGTTATTTTATAATGAATTCCTTATGTGCATCTTTTCCTCTATTCATGACATCTTACCAAGTGTTCTTTCATCAGAGTAGTCAACCAAATTTTCACTCCCAAACAATGGCAACGCTATGGGGGTCAAAATTATTATGAAATTATGAAATTACATCAACATATTATAAACATGGCGTTAGTGATGCAGGACGAGTATTTGATTATGTCAAATATATTAATTATATTGTTATTTTATTATTATTTAGGAATTAGTTTGTATTTTAATTATTATTTTCGTCATTATTTTTAGTAGGTTAATTTTAGAGGATTCTAGAATATATTTTGAGTCAATTTACTTGATTTTATTTTTAAGTCCTATTAGGTTACCATATACTCACTCCGTCCCAGCTCACTTGACACTTATTTCCATTTTGGTCAGTCCCAGCTCACTTGACACTTCCCAAAATAGCCTACTTTTTATAATTTTATATTCACTCTACCCCACCACTCATTCTCTCTCTTCATTTTCCACGACTCAATTTATTCAACCAACACTACTATTTACTAGGGATGACCAAACACGGTTCCGGTTCCGGAAAAGCTTGAACCGTAACCGAACTGTTTCTCTTCCGGTTACGGTTTTGGTTCGGAACCGCCGGTCCACAGTTTTTTTTTAAAAAAAATATTTTTTTAACAGAGAAACAATTATAATAATATTTTATTGCCGATTTTTTTTTACAAAAAAGGTATAGAAAAAATGTTTAAAAAACTAAAGAGGTCCGTCCCTCTTTTCTTTTATATACTCAACAAATTTTTATAATTTTAATTCACTGAATTTGGCTAAAAAACCCAGTCAAAACTCAACTTTTCTTGTCAATGTTTCGTTAGTAACGGTTAATTCTGATGAAACCGTTAGAAATCTAACGATTTTGACGGTTTTCTAACGGTTCCGGTTCCGGTTCGTTCTAGGCGGTTCATGGCGGTTTGGAACCGCCGGTTCATGGTTTTCAGAGGGGATGAACCGGAACCGGACCGTGTTACAAACAGTTCCGGTTTTCGTCAAGGTTCAAGGCGGTTCCGGGCTTTTCGGTTACGGTTCCGGTCCGATTTGACGGTTCCGGTCTAGTTCCAGTTCGGTTTGGCCATCCCTACTATTTACCCCACTCATTCTCTCTCCATTTTCTACCACACAGTTTTCTTATTTTATTTTTTTTCCTTAGTTATTGTGCCCACCTCTTGGGTGTCAAGTGAGGTGGTACGGAGGGAGTAGGTTAGGGTTAATTCTAGAACGTTTTGGATTTTTTTTTTAATAGTTTTACGGGCACTATAAAATAGGCCTAAAGTTGTAATCCAAAAATTAAACTTTTTGATTAATAAAAATTAAGATTGCTTTGCATCTTGTTTGGGTTTATCCCTGAAGCCTTTGGCTTGCAGAAAATTTTCTTCGGAAATTCTTATTAAGAAATCCTTATTCCTTTGCTTTGGTGAATCCTTGTTCAAACCCTAGTTCGTAGATTCGAATTAGGTCAGATATTCTAATCATCAAGGATTCAGAATTTACTATTTTTTGATTTTGGGATTTACTGCTGTTGGTCTCAGCTACTTCCTAGTGCGAGTCCTAGGGATATGGTTCTGGTTTTGTTGGGTATGCTTATTTCTTAACCCTCCCAATTTATGTTAGAATTGATTGATACCATCACCTAAGTATATTTTATGGACTTTGGGATCCTATGTAAGAAGTTTTATAACTTCAATTTTTAGCTAAGTCCAATTTTATAGAATAGGCTTAGTGGTTAGGGCTTATGCTTAGAGTTGAGGTTTCAATTACTGAAGACCAAGTATAATGCGCAGAGCATCATCTGCTCATTTGCATGCGCAGTAAACACTTGCTCATTCTCCATGCGCAGAGCATCACCTGCTTATTTTCCATGCGCAGAGCAACACCTGCTCATTCTCCACGCGCATAGCATTACCTGCTCATTCTCCATGCGCAGAACATTATCTGCTCCCTTTGATGTGGAGAACAACACTTGCTTAGTTTCCATGAGCAGAACGTCTGCACATTCTCTATACGCATGACTTCTATGAGCAGAGCAGATTAACTTGGTCCTTATGCTTATCTTTCAACAACCTCATATTCTTTAAGCTTGGAAAGCGCTTTACTTAATTTCAAGATTTGAAGAAGACCAAGGAGCAAGCATGAAGACCATGCACAGAGCATCATCTGCGCATCCATCACTTGCGCATGACTCCCATGCGCAGGTCCTTCAGACCTGGTCCTTAACACTTCAACAGCTCTCTTATCTTATTAGCTTGGAAAGCGTCAAAACAATATACGCTTTATGGATAGAGCCAAAGAGCTGAGGTGTGCACAAACGACAAATTATGCATACTCAGCACAAGCAGACAAAGGCGCCTAACGAATACATTTCAAAGTGAAAACAACTGTCATCCTTCTAGAAGAAGATATGAAACTTGTTTTCTTGCTCTGTCTCCAACGGCTATAAAGGACACCTGTGCACCAATAGGATTGTGCCAGCTCATCGTCCTTGCTGATGCTCTCCAACGGCTATAAAGGACACCTGCGCACCAATAGGATTGTGCCAGCTCATCGTCCTTGCTGATGCTCCCCAACGGCTAGTTCTTGGAGCTCAGCTATAAATAGCCTGCTCATCCTCATTTCCAAGTGGCTTGAGTTTTTGCTTCCAAAGAGAAACTTTGAAGTTTTGAAGATTGCCTGCTCATTTCCAGAATTCTCAAGAACAGCCTTCATATCTTCATACCTTACCAAGCCCAGATCCTAAAGCCTTGTAACACCAGATTATCTTGTGCTCTTCATCTCATAGATTTATAGAGCCCAGATTTCTGACACACACACACCTCTTGAAGTTTCGATCTCATCGATCATACTTCTTGAGATACACCGGCTTAGTCTAGGATTTGTACTTTAAAGCATAGATTTAGTTTTGAGTTTTGATTCTTGTAATCTTGTAAAAGCTCCTCAAACTAATATAAATCTCATCGTTAGAAATCCAAGACTAACCATCTTTGTAGAGGACGTAGATCTTCTCGATCGAACCTCTCCAAATAGCTTGTTCATTATTCTTGCTGCTTATATCCTGCTTACCTTATTTCTTAATAGCTACTTTGTTTGATCTTATCAGATTGCTATTTGCTGCTGTGTTTTGTTATTGCTTATTGCCTTAGCACATTTTTTAACCAACTCTTTAGCCAAACTTAGCGTGTGCGTTTTTAGTCTCTGCGCAGTATACCCTGTGCAGTAGCTGCTTTAAATTCCCGCTGTGCATTTCACACTCTCTCTGCGCGCTATACTTAGCTTATTTGAGAACTGTGAGTATGAAAAGTAAAGTAGGAGAGAGAAAGTGAGTAGGGAGTTTTTGTTGTGAGAATGACAAGTGAGTCTCATTGTCCATTTTAAGTAATAAAGCAACTAAGAACCTTAGGTTGGGACAAACCAAAAAGGAAAGTAATGACGAGGGAAGTAAGAATTATGCATGTAGCAAATGACCATTCAAACATTTTAGTGATATAAGAGTAGTTTAGGAAGACCACTTATTTGATATACTCAGATTTGGAAATGAGACTTTCTAGTTGGGACAAAAAAAATATAGAAAACGGGACGGAGGGAGTATTATTTTGTGAACTACTTACTTGCATTGGAGACATAAAATGGAGGAGTATTATCGGTCTTTATTTGAAAAACTGCCTCTTAATATCTGTGTATCCACGCTTGGCTGAGTTACCCAAAAAACTCTTTTCTAAATGGTACTTTCTCTTTCACATTAATCTGGCAGAGACCTTGGTGCACTCCACACTTGAACCTTGTGATGATGTGGATTTCACATTTCCTGTTAATGTTAACAACACGGAGCACACAGTTTATGTTCGATGCCGTCCTCATCTCAAAGATTTTATGGAGAGAGTATCAGGCCGCTTTGAGATCATAATATTTACTGCTAGTCAAAGCATTTATGCTGAGCAACTTCTGAATGTGTTGGATCCCAAGAGGAAGGTATTTCGGCACAGAGTTTATCGGGAGTCGTGTGTTGTTGTGGAAGGGAACTACCTCAAAGATTTATCGGTTCTTGGCCGTGATTTAGCACATGTTGTCATTATTGACAACTCTCCCCAGGTACTTTTTTCCCAAGTATTCTTATTATGAAATGGTTTTCCTAATCTCATTTTACTTTCTTTAACCTGATGACTTAAAGCCCTTTTCATTAAAGATTAGACTAGATGATTTCGGTTGATCAGTTATGTTGCTTGATTTCATGTAACACTGTTGAATAGTGACTTGATACTAACACTAATGTTACTCCCTCCATCCCCAAAAAAAGGGTCCTGCTTTCTGGCTCAATTTTAAAGATTCATTAGATATATATTCCTTCTGTTGCACTAAATATACGTCCTTCTTGTATGTCAATACAAGTAATACAAGCAGCACGTATTAGTGTTAAGAATGTTTTGGGAAAACAATCAAATTTTGTACTCTCTGTCCCTTTACGAATGCCCATTTTGCAATATTTTTGGAGAATTTACTCAAATCTCCCTCATGAATCATCATAACGTATTCACACACACAATCGTGGTGTCATATAACGAAATCATTAAAGTTGTTTATGCATTTATGCTTTTACAAGTGCTAATAAATCAATTTTCTCTAGTGCCTCTTTAAGTTGAAAATAGACATTCATTTGATTTAGGGGACGGAGGGAGCAGCTTATATTTATAACTACGCCGTATCATTTTTCCTGGACAAACTAAAATTCAAATGAGGAATCCCTTTTATGGACAAAAAAGGCCCCCTTTTTTCCTGGTAACATGCTTAGGGCTACTTAATACTCCCTCCGTCCCATAATGATCTTCCCATTTGACTATTCATTTTTTTCCCAAGTATATGAGCACTTGCTTCACTAGTCATGATTTTTTATGCATTTTTAAGCCTAAATTGTAGAATGGGAAGAACTTTTTGGGACAGTGAGAAATGGCAAATGGGAATATCATTTTGGGACAGAGGGAGTAGCTCTCAGGTTGGGGGCTCCACACATGTTGGTACAACTCAAGTACGAACGTGATTCGAGGCTCGAGGTACAAAAGAGCCCAGCTTGACCAAGTTCAATAAACTCGATAATGATATCAAATAGTTACGGTTATGCAGATTGTACAATTGTTCATTTTGACTTGTCCTTTAGTAAATGGAACCTGGCTAGTAGGGATGGAGCCGAGTTGAACTCGAACATAGATTCTTTGGCTCTTGAGCTGACAGAAACATAAGACCATAGACCTAACACTCGTTTCAGCTTGGCCCGTTTAGAAGCCTATTGTGATAAAGAAACACTCCCTCTGTTCCAAAAAAGAGTTGCTTTTGATAGGTCAAACTTTTTAAGGATGTAGTTTTGATAAATTGTGTACTAAAATTATCTCATTTTGAAACATGATTCTTTTCCAAGACACAAAGAAAATGTTAAGTGTGAACTTTTTTTTTATGGAAAGGAGGAGGTCACATTCGACCTAATGGAAGTTTCCAAGTATTGCAACTTCACGCAATTTCTGTTAATCAATGCAAAATTACATTTCTGTATATTCACATGAATATTCTATTTTGCAGGCATTTGGTTTCCAGGTGGACAACGGGATACCAATAGAAAGCTGGTTTGACGACAGGTCAGATCAAGAATTGATATCACTGCTGCCCTTCTTGGAGAGTTTAATTGAAGTGGAAGATGTACGGCCCGTGATTGCCCAAAAATTCAACCTCCGACAGAAAATTGCTGCTGCTGTTTGCTCCCAAAACTTCAATGTATTAGGAGATCCGTTCAAAAGGTAGAGTGCTAATGCTTAAACCCCTTCACATTAAGTTTTCTTTTAACGTCTCTTTTCTCTGACTAAAACAAGTCTCTGAAAACTACTAGATGGTTAAGTAAGAGCATCTGAATGTGGTTGCTTTGTAGTTTGTAGTGTCATGTTTCGGTTAATCTGAAAACTATGATCCATTTGAAAAGAAATTGTTGCGAGATTTTATAGCAACTCTTGCACATGTTCCTTGTTAATGTGTATGTGATTTTCAGTTGTGAAACATTTCAAGGTTCTAAAAAGCTCTAGGCGGTCGCTAGGCACCACAGCTGGGCCTAGCGGGGCCGAGAATTCTGACATAGTATAATATCCTAGGCGGGACCAAGACGTTTCATGAACGCCTAGCGCCTAGGCAGGGCCTAGGCGAGCGACTTTTAGAACATTGAATTTTTTATAGCAACTCTTGGACATGTTCCTTGTTAATGTGTGTGATTTTCAGTTTAGTGGTGAAAATTGTTATAAAACACAGATTACGTTTATAGCTCCGTGCATTTTTTTTTAATTTTTATTTTGTTAAGCAAAATTTGAATTAATGAAAGTTGTAGGGTGTGGGAAATTTGATGAATCAGAGCAAATTTTTGTGCATTTTATTGTTTGGGCATTTTTATTTATGAAACTAAGTAAATAAACATTCAAGTGATGGAGAAAAGCCCATTTGTCATCAGAACCAGTCTTTTATGTTATTTCAGTTGGGAGATTTTTATGAAAACCCCATCATCTTATTACATAAATGAAAATAAATCACAATCTGTTTAAACATTCCATGGCATGTACTCCATCTGCCCCATATTTATCGCTATTTATTTTCATTTTGAGCGTCACATACTTATTGCTACTTATCCAAAATGTTTACTTTTCTCTCTCCTATCCACTAATTTATTTTCTCTTCTACCCACTCACAATACTTATTTTTCCAACGTATTTTTTTTAATTTCCGTGCACTTTTATTTGATAGCAATAAATATGGGACGGAGGGTGTAAACCCCGAATTTTCTTATAATATCTGAGCATTTAATGGCATTAAATATCCATAAATAACAATAATAAATACTTCAAATTAGGGTTCACAACTGCCCCTTATTTAACCATAAATTCAACACAATAGCGGAAGCGTAACTTAACTTGTCTTGGTAGGTAACAACCCTAACATCAATGTACTTTGACTTACATCCAAATAATTAAACGTACTTAAACTACTAAATTGAGAATCTGCAATCCACCGTCTTCCCACGGCTGCTTTCCTTGACTTGTCTTTCTACTTAAATCCTGAAACAAAATTATAGAGAAGGGATGAGCGAACGAATGCTCAGTAATTTCATACGTGGCCTCTCCGGTTACTAAGGAGAGACGACCAGAACAATACTTTGAATAACTTTTACAAAGATAGGTTCAGTTACTTTTGGATTCAAGACTGCAGAACAATACAGTCATATACTTTTTAAGATTTACTTTCAAAGGATTATGGCACTACAATCCAAAGGGATTTATTCAAGTTCCGTCAATTTCTTGGTAACGTACATTATAACCTCAATGCCAAAGGTACAATTTGTACACCTAGCTTCTTCAGCCAATAGTGTGGGTCGTAACATATATGGTATCCACACACATATGCTCGGGGTCTAGAATCATCCTTGTAATCAGACATTCCTGAGAGAAGGCATGTGATCACTCATGCAATCCCTAGTTTAAGGATGAGTCTTTTCTAACTGGACTATCCGTCAATGTCTTTTCTAACTGGACATTAGATGCCTTAACGAGTAAGCGATTAACTTACAAGTTAAATTAGATGCCTTAAACGAGTAAGCGATTAACTTACAATTTAAAATTAGATGCCTTAACGAGTAAGCGATTAACTTACAAGTTAAAAATTAGATGCCTTAACGAGTAAGCGATTAACTTACAAGTTAAAATTAGAACATACCATGGTACAGTATGTGATACAAGTTTCAAACTTCGATACTTAGTAGATCGATGGGGACATCACTAAGTATAGATTCTTTCAAAGAACGTTCAATAACGCAGAGTTCATTCAAATACTATCATGCCATACTGATAGCTAACTTTAGAAAGAAATACCGAATTCCAATAAACAGGAGTTCAAATACTGTAAGGAACGTAATCCCTTACCTGAATTGCTTTTCCTCGCAATCTCCTCTCTGTGCAAATCTACAAGGCACGGAGTAATTTACTTTAGTACTCTCTACATTGTTAACTATTTCTACTTAGTTAACTGAGAGATGCATTTTAACTTCTTTACTTCATTACTTCTTTTCTTACGTTTAAGTTTCTGACTTTGATTTACGAGTCAGTCCTTTAACTTTGATATAATTGCAATTAGGCCCTCTGACTTTGAGTTAATTACAATTTGGTCCCTCAACTTTGGGTTAATTGCAATTTGGTCCTTCAACTTTGGATTAATTGCAATTTAGTCTTCAACTTTAGTTCAATTACAATTTAGTCCTTCAACTTTGGATTAATTGTAAAGTAGTCCTTCAACTTTAATTCAATTGCAATTTAGTCCTTCCACTTTGGATTAATTGCAGATTAGTCCTTCAACTTTCCTTTAATTACAGAAAGGTCCTTGGACTTTGGTTCTGTTCATAAGGTCCCCTAAGTTTCTCTTTTTAATCACTTAGGCCCTTCTAACTTCAAGTTTCCTTTTATTCCTTCTAACTTTAATTCTTTTTCAGTTTAGTCCTTTTCCATTAGGAAACTAACTGAAACTTCTAATCTTTTCCTTTCTTGTTAACTTTTTAACCTTCCAGGTCTTCCAAGTATTTCCCCAAGTTAATTTTCTAACTTGTTTAAAATCCTTTTAACGATTTTGTTTTCTTTCCATTAGAAACTTAACGGAAACACTAACTTTTCGTCCCAATTCTTAACATCTTCAATCAAGAATCAACACCCATAATTCCTCATCATGGCCGAACATGTATGATCCAACATCCATTGATTTGATCAATTTTCTAATTCTTTAAATTTTTCTAAATTCCCAAACATCAATATTATTTACAATACACTTAACGAGGATCATTTAAATCAACAAAAATCAATTTTCCATGGCTTAGGGCCATTCGGCGAGACATGTTCAAGGGGAAATCCATATTTTTTTCTTCTTTTGATAAACCCAATTCAACCTCAATGATTTATATGTTCAATTCCCAAGCATTGCATAATATAAATCAATTCAATTCAAGATTATAAAATCAATCTTAAAATAAACTAGTATCAAGATTACTATATTTTTTTCATAGTATTTAGATCAACTTCATTAACCCTTTTTAAAATTTATCATTCATCACTAGCATGCAAAACCCTAATCTTTGTATTCTTAATTCATGCATAACTTATGATTTACTAATCCAAATTCAATGAAACAAATTTTGGAGAGTGGATTTAGCATTACTTGAGAATGATCGGATTGTATCTCCAAAACAATGGCCGGAAATTTTCTTCTCCTCCTCTCTCTAGGTTCGGCCGGCGGCTGCTATAGTAGGCTAGGGTTTGTTTTCCCTTTTTTTTTTTTTTTTTTTTTGAGTTTATGATAATAAAGAATTCCTAATTTGACTAACTCATTAATTTATACCTTGGATTAATTCCTAATTGGGTTGGGTTTACTAATATAAATTTCGGGCCAATCCAAATTCCTTGGGCCCACTTCTTTCAATTACCTTATAACTCTAATTATCATTTAATTAGTTTAACAAACCGAAAATAAAATAATTAAATAAATAAAAAAAAAAAGTTCCGGTTATTACAGAGGGACGCATAGTTTTGCAGTTATACAGCCTGATTTCTGAAGCTTGTTTCTATATGATCATTCTATGAAGCAGAGGATGAGGGGGAGAAGAGGAATTTGGCACGGCTCATGCGGTCATTTGCTTTGCTGCCCTGCCAGAGTTGCGAGCGGTTGACATTTGACTACATGCTTGTAATTGGATGGCTGAGATTAAATTTATGCTCCCTGTGTTTGTAATCGGATTACTTTCGGGTTCGGGCGTATTGCCATCCCTGTTCAAGTGTGGTAGAATTTATAAATGGACTCATAATTAAGTGTGTGAGTATGACAAGTGTGGTAAGGAAAATAGAAAAATAATAAAAATTAAATATTTTAAGAAATTAGACTTACCAATCAATGAGACACTAAACGTTACTCCCTCCGTCTCATTTTAAATTGCAAAAAAAATTCATGGCACAAGAATTAAAGAGAAAAGTGAAAAAGGTGATGTGTTGTGAGTGTAGATAGTTTGGTAGGAGAGAGAAAGTGGGGTAGAGAATAGTATGTGGGTTAGTTGATGTGAATATGACAAATGAGTTTTACTAATTGAAAATTATTAAAAACTTTCTACTTTTGGATTTTGCAATTTCTTTGAGACATCTAAAATGATAAATTTTACAATTTGAAATAAGACGGAGGGAGTATATTATTGGTGCAAGGTGTTCTGAGACGGGAAGAGTATTTAAAAAAATCGGTTACAGTCACATAATAATAATAATAATAATAATAATAATAATAATAAGTGTTGGGATTGACACAGAGTTAGATGGAGGTAGCAAGCACTATAGCAAATGACATTTGTTGTTTTACAAAAATTTACTAATCAATCATTTTCATCACCAAAGTTTCTTTACACCCATGCATGCACATTCCTTACCTTAGTTGACAAGAAAAATCTAACAAATAAATAACAATCATTTTGTCTTCCCAAAATTATGCTTATTACTTGGTCAGCATTTTAATGGATATCATATTAAATTTCCCCTCTATTAATTAGTTCAACAACAACGATGTCCCTCCGCCTCAGGGTAAGAGTCCTACCTCTCATTTGCACGAAAATTAAAAAATAATGGAGGTGATGTAAGTGAGTATAAAAGTAAAATATGAGAGATAATGAGTGGGAGAGAATAATAAGTTAATTAGTGTTGTGAGTATAAAAGTAAAGTGAGAGAGAGAATGAGTGGGATGAATAGTAAATATTCTTTATCATTTTAGGAAATTGACTCTTACTCTGAGACGTATCAAATTAGAAAATAGGAATATTGCTCTGGGACGGAGGAAGGAGTATACATGATCAATAATCAAGTGACACGTTAAAATGTGAACTTAGTTGATATATATAAGCAAATTCAATTGTAAACAGAGATACATCATGATCAATAATCGAGTGACACGTTAGTTTTCCAAAGCTAGAATGAATCAAAGAGCATTATCATAAAAGAATCAGAAATTTTGATTTGTGGAGAATTAACTTGGTAAAAGCATTTTTTAACTATTATTAAGAACAAAGGGGATAACCTTTCATGTAAAAAGAAGAATGGATTTAGATCTAAAAAAAGCCGAAACTTTAGTGTTAATGTCCAAAAATATTTGGTATTAGAGCAAAGGTTGTCCCAAAAGGGATTTTTGCCATGTCACTTTATCCCACATTATTATTTTATTTATTTATTTTGGGTCTTCCATTAAATATCCAATGGCAACTAAAATTGGAATGATTTAATTATTTATAATATCGGATTTGCTTTTTATCAGAAATGCTTATCATAAACATGTACTCCTTCCTTTATAAACATACTAAATTGAGTGTTAATTTTTAGAAGAAAAAAATCATTCTAATTGGTATTCAGATGTGGTATTTATTTTTAGAAGATAAAAACATGTACTAGAGTTTTCTCACCTAATTTCCCAAATAGAACATCGGTTTTTCTAACATGTGCCCTTAGGGCACATGTTAAGATATTAAATAAGGCAAATGATACATTTATTAAATTTACTTTAACCTATTCATTTCCATAATTATTGAAAGTTTTTATTTATATATGTAAACTTACATATTTATGGAAGTATATAAATAGATTGATTGTTTTATTTAAAGAAATGAATAGATCAAAATAAGTTTAATAAATACATCAATTGCCTTATTTAAAATTTTACATGTGCCCTTAGGGCACACGTTAGAAAATCCGATAAAACATTTATAGTTGTTACATACTCTTTCCGTCCCATAGAAACAATCATATTTATTTTTTTATGGTTAACACAAGTAAATTTGACAAAACATTAATGTCAACTGAAACATCTCAATAAAATTTTAAAAATTATTATTGATAAATCACTTTAACGGATTATCATTATAACTTTTTAAAATTGCACCATAGTGAATACATGAACATTAATTATTAGTTAACATTCACTTGTGTTTCACTTGTGTTGTTGATTGTCAAAAGGTCAAATGAGAATATCGTTTGACTATTGTTTTTTGAAGGGCGAGATGGAGGGAATATAAGTATGACAAGTAAGTTTTAAGTGGTAATCATGGAATATTGTACCATGAAAAACTTAGTTCAAAATGAAATCAACCTGCATATTTTAATTTACACTCGCAGTACCCCGTTCGTCCCGACACAAGTGACACACATATAATTAATGAAAATGATCATTCACTAAAAACACACGTACTTTTTAATTAATCACATCGTCTTTTACACCCTTAATTATAATACGAAGAAATGACCTTGATACACTAATTAATACAGATAAGTTTACTTGCCAATATTAAGAGCACAATTAAAACATCTTCGGTTTCTTTTCACTAGTATAAATACAATTTTGTAAAAAGCCGAATTAGGTTACTTTTATGAAATGCTCCAAACTAGATCTTAATTTTAGTTTTTAAGATATTCAACGTCTGACAACTTGACATGTCAGAGGTTTCTTCATCTCGAGTGAGAGCTTCAAGCATTCTGAGAGGTCAACGGGTTTGGTCGAGACCCATTTGAAGTCATGGAGAAGCCGAGCCAACCACAAATGGACCGTAGCTAACCCTAGAGCCTTTCCCGGGCAAACCCTCCGCCCTGACCCGAACGGGGCGAGCCTTAGGTCCGACCCCATGATGGAAACATCTTCCTCAATGAACCGTTCGGGTCTAAAGGCCCATGGGTCAGCCCATATAGACGGGTCATGGGTAATAGCCCACATGTTAACCATAGTTGTTGTGCCAGCTGGCACAAAAAACTTGCCTACATGGACATCATGTACTGCAAGGCGGGCCCACGACAGTAGTGGGCCCGGAGGGTGTAGTCGGAGCACCTCTTTAACTACGGCTTGGAGGTAAGGGAGGTTCGGGATGTCCGAGTCGTGTACAAGCCCGTGTACGCCAACACAATTGTTTATCTCGGTTTGGACCTTTTCTTGAACATCTTGATGCATAACCATTCTAGCTATGATCCACTCTAGAAGGATCGCAACCGTATCCGTTCCTCTAAAGATCATCTCCTACATATATACATGATCAATGAAATTATATATCTTGATGAAAAACTTTATAAGCATACAAATGCTATAAATGAAATACCAACCAAATTCGACTCGAATAATTAAACTTCTGTTCATGTTAAAGATGGTCTATAAAAGAGCTGACATGTCAAAATTTCGACATGACTAATATTTAAGGGCATGATCGTCTTTCTCCCATCAGCATAGAGTTATAGATTTATCAATGCAATCATAGATGAATATGTTGCAACTCCCATACAACAAAGAAGCCATAATCCTAGTATTTTAGTAAAAAGAGTTTCAAAGTAGGTTAAAGGTTTCCATCCACAATCTTTTTACTTTTGACTTATGGTCAATTTGCTTTCCACGGCCGACATTCTATCAACTAAAAAGTAGTAATAATATCTAATCATGGAACACAAAATGTTATTCGGATGTGGACACCAAAGTAAAAGTGAATAATTTTCCCCTCAAAATAATATTTATTTATATTTATAGCTAGAGGCATGATAAAAATATGGAATTTGATCTAACGGTATTACTTCACAAGTATTTTATATACTCCTTCCGCCTAAAAATGATTTTCACATTTGACTGTTCAAATTTTTTAAGGATATGAACACTTGATTCACTAGTCATGTTTTGTTTGGGCACTTTTAAGCCTATGTTGTAGAGATGTGAAGAATTTTTTAGGACAATAAAAAAATGCCAAATGAGAATATCATTTAGGGACGGAGGGAGTAATCACTAACATAATAGCAAACAAGCTAAGGAGGTAGGCATGTTTCTTTAATTATCTTTGTGTGTTGTGTGTGTGTGAGAGAGAGGAGAGAGAGGAGAGAGAGAGAGAGGGTGACTTACCCACAACACAGCCACCATATCTGCATGACAAAGTTGGTCTTCTTCAGGTAAAGAAAGTAAAACACTAAGAAAATCATTCCTCCCACTAAACCCTCCATCTCTCTTCCTATCCTCAACAATTTTACCCACAAGCCCTTTGACTTTCAAAGCCAACTTATGACATCTCCTCTTCATTCCATAAAAGTCCAACACCAAAAAAGGAAAGTAATCTCCCCAGTTAAATTCTCCTATCAACTCATACCCTTCTTTAACCATAAACCCTAACTCCTCTCCTTCTAACCCTAACCCACCCCCAAACACACTTTCTATCACATTTCTCAAAGAACCCTTTTGTAATATCCCCCTTACTTCAACAACCCCTCTCCCACACATCTCTCCCCACACTTTCTCCACCATCTCATCACCTACACTTTGCCTAAGCCCCTCGAGGCTCGAAATCCTCCTAGGCGAAAACATGGAAGTCACCGCTATCCTCCTCAGGTGCCGCCAGTACTTCCCTGACGGTGCAAACCCTATCGCACGATTGAACATCAATAACCGAGCCGAGTCTTTCATCGGACGGTCCGAGAATGAGCTCCCACATAGAATCTCCTTAGCTGTGTCAGGGTGACTACTGATGACCAAACGCGTTGCACCAAGGCTGAATGCCATTAAACGCGTCGCACCCAATGAAGAAGCCATAGAATCTAGTTTACGATGAGCATGAAAGTCCAAATTAGGTAATATGCCCAAGAAAGGCCAACCCTTCGGACCGGGGATCTTATTAGGGTTTTGGTTATGGTTTCTCCATGCAAACCCTCCTATTGTGGATAAATTAAGAAAGAAAGGAAGGAGGGTGAAAAAAGAGAGTAGAAATAGTGAAAGAGTGAGTGTGGATAGGGCATGGTAATGGACCTCAAAGCAAAGGATTAGGAGAGAGATAGTTGCCAAAATAAAGAGCTTCATTTTTTGGAAGAATTAGAAAGGGAAGTAAGTACTAAGTACTGAAATTATGGAGAAAGTTTAGTAGAAATGTGTAGAAGTGAACACTCTTGTCGTGAAGAGAATTGCATGCGAAAAGATTTGATTATATAGTACGTGAAAAGTAATGCAGGTTATGATTGGGTTAGCGGTGCTAACTATGGTTAGGGTTAGTCGTATATTGTCCTTAAAGTTTACATTTCCTTTCATTTTGGCCCCTCTCCTTCTGGCATATGATAATACAACTAACCTAAAGAGTGAAGAGGTGAAATCGGAGCTGTCGTTTTATCCTGGTACACTGAATGTACAAAAAAAATAGGACACGTTTTTAAAAAACAACTTTCTCGCAAAAATTATATTGACTTAAAATTATCGCTCAAATACAACACTACATTAACAATGTTTTAGTCTTGAAATGAGTTGAGATTGGCTAACAAATGATATTAAATATTTGCTCATTTGGTCCCTAAACGATGAATTTTATTAGAATAACTAATTTAGCTTAAATTACTGCTCAAAATTCATTATTTAACAACTGAAAAAGTGAGAGCATGACTGGAGAGTATAGTACTCCCTCCAATTTAAATGATAGTCTCATTTTACCTTTTTGCTTGTCCTAAAAAAGTTAGTCTCATTTTCAAAATTAAGCATTAAAAACTTATGAATTTCTAAAATTTACATATAACCTTAAAATATTTATAAAAAAAAAATCAAACGAAACTATCATTTTAATAAGGAAATAGTATGTAATAATCTTCTTATTTTAGCATGGTAAGAGTATGTAATAATCTTCTTAAAATGGATAATTTATCTATAATACAAAATTGTTCGAGAAATGTAGACTTAATTGATAAAATAAAAATGCTTCATCTGCTCCGATTTAATGTTTCTATTTTGATTTTGCATGGACATATAAAGAAAAGTAAAAGTATGAGAGAAAAATGGATAAAAGGTTTTTGTTGTGAGAATGACAAGTTGATCTCATCCTCCATATTAAACAATAAAGTAAAGTAAAAGCTTTAAATTGAGACAGGAAACAAAAACCTTAATTATTAGGGTTAGTCTCCTGTAAAACGTGTTTTTCCTAATGGTTAGGAAAAACGTGTTTTTCAAATCCTTCTGGCTATCACTTTCAAATGTTCTGGCTATCAATCTCATATTCAGAAGACTTTATATTGATATCCAGAAAGCTTTATACTGATATCCAGGACCCTTCTGGCTATCACTTTCAAAGGTTCTGGCTATCAATCTCATATCTAGAAGGTTTTATATTGATATCCAGAACCGTTGAGAAGTTCTGATTATTTACAAAAATGTCACCGCGCGTTTTTAAAGAAGTTCCACATATTTACAAAAATGTCACCGCGTTTTTTAAAACACGTTTTTCCTGAGAATTTGCAAAAACGCGTTTTTCCCAAGATTTTGTGTAATTATTAAATTCGGGAGGGAGGGAATATCTTATATTTTGCGGTAAGTTCACAATAGTTTCTCGATGGACCCTGTCTGGTCAATGCATTATGACAAAATGCTGTATGAGAACATCATGACCCGTCTCATAGTAGAGACGGTCATTTTTTACCCATGACCCGGATCCATGACCCACATGCCCAATTTTTATTTTTAATTTTAATATAATTATTTTTGGTTTTTTTCGGTTTGTCAAAAGTAATAGTTACTATAACTAAATGTAACAAACATGTTACTTATATGTAACAATTTGTATACATAAAAGTAATACATATATACAGAAAAGTAACAGTGTTTTTTTTATGTTTTTCTTCGTTTGCCAAAAGTAATACTTATTACAACTAAAATGTAACGAACGTGTTGCTTATATGTAACAGTGTTTATACATAATTGTAACACATATGTATAGAAAAAGTAATAATTCAACCATTTACATTTTTAGAGCTAACAACACTTGATTAGTATTACATGTAAAAGTATTACATTATCTATAGAAATATGTTATAATTTTTTTTATTAAAGTGTTACATTTACTTGTACAAACAATTACATTCATGTATATGAGTTGTTACTTTTCAAATGTTACTTTCTTTCAAAAAATTAAATCAAAATACACAATATTTTACATTTTTGCAAAAGCACTATTACATTTCAGTATAAATGATAATTACATTTAGATATTGTTTGGGTTACACGTAATTATAGTTAGTATTACATTTGAAAAAATGGGTAAAACGAGCTTTTGTTTTTGTAAAACAGGTGTTACGTTTACTTATGAACAATGTTACTTTATATGTATACAGTCATTACATTAAGTTATGGTAACTATTACTTTTGGTAAACGATGGAAAAGCCGGGAAAAAAAATAAAAAATGGGCCAATAGGTGGTTGCCACATGGCAGTTTATGCCCCATGGGTCATGGATCCAGTTCAATGGGTCGAGTCGGTTGTGTCAAAAAACTCATTTCATAGAAGAGACGGATATAGGTGTTCTCATGGGAGACTAGCTCATGCATTATTAGGTTCATAGAATTCTAAAGCAAGTCGTCAATGCCCTAGGATGTTGTGGAATAAGCCCCCCCAACACCCAAGCAAATCGCAAGAAATGCAGCACCCAAACAAGCACAAGAAATAAAGAAACAAAGAAAAGACAAAGGAACACAAGAAATTATTTACCCAGTTCGTCAATATGTTTGACTACGTCTGGGGGTACTACCAAGCCAGGATCTTGCACTATAATATGTTAAATCTGAGTTACAATGAGTTATGGAGCGGAACATTGCTTAAATACACATCTTAGAATAAGACCTAAACCTAGATTATTAAGGAATCCCGAAAATCTGCACTTCCTGGCGCGACTACCGAGCGCCCGCTCGATATACACCGAGCGCCCGCTTACCTAGTTCTCCAGAACATATCCTTCTGATCAAACCGAGCGCGCGCCCGCCTGGTGCCCTGTGCCAGATTTTCTCCTTTCGTCTCCTTTTAAGATCTCTACTCAACATAGGAGAGGGACGTGAAAGTTTGACAACTCACTTTAACACTCAAATTTACAAAACTGAACTTACTACTAGTGAGGATCTTAGTTCACTTTTTAAAAGGATCATTAGTTCATTCAATCACAGGGACAGACCTATGCCTTATCTACTGGGTGGCAGTGTACCAAATACATAAATGTTCTTGTAGTGTAACGGTAAGACTTCTTGCTAAGTAGTTAGAGGTCCCATGTTCAATTCTCACTAGCTATTTATTTTTTTTCCCTTATTCTTTTAATTTGTGTACCCATTTAGATTTCGTCTTAGGTCCGCTACTATCGTCAATTCATTATATAAGAGACAATTATTCTACATCTTCTAAAGAGAGAAACATGGACCGGTGTATAGACTTTGAGGAGTTACTCTCCTTATCATCAACTGGTTTTAAGGTGGAACCTCCAACATAGTTCATTGTCCAGCCCATGCTAACTCTCGAGCCTCTCGCTTCTTCTTACCCCATCTCTAATTCTAAGACATTATACTCCATATGTACCTGGAAATTATTTCTATCTTTTTACAACAAATAAAATTTGAATAATAATTTATACTATTTTTTTCATATTTAATACTCCCTCCGTCCCACCTCACTTGAAACTTATTTCCATTTTGGTTTGTCCCACTTCACTTGAGACTTCCTAAAATGGTAATCTTTTTATAATTCTATATTCAATCTACCCCACCCACTCATTCTCTCTCCTCATTTTCCACCACACAATTCATTCAATCAACCTACTATTAACCCTACTCATTCTCTCTCTTCATTTTCTACCACATATTTTCTTTATTTTATTCTTTTTCCTTAGTTATTGTGCTCACCTCTTATGTCTCAAGTGAGGTGGGACAGAGGGAGTATTTAAGAATAAATTAATTTGTTACTCAAAATCCATTCGTAGTAATAACAGAAAAATTTTAAAAAAATAAATTAACCTTTCAAAAGACAAGAGAGTACAAAATACATCAAGTTGTTCTAGCTCAACGAATTGTTACTCTTTTTTTTTTTTTTTTTTTTTTTTTTTGACTTCTTGAGACACAGAAAAGTACAAAATACATGAGATTTTTCTAATTCTAGCTTAACCAAGCTTTACTTTGTACACAAATGCATCTGTCCGTCAACCCACTACACCAATTCAGGCATGAATATATTCATAAAGCTTCTCAATAGACTAATATACCCCTCTATCGAAATGCATCTATATTCAAATAAAAAGTTATCTGATATAAGTACTCTTTAAGGAAAATCTAATTCGCCTGATTAAGACGTTATCTTTTATTCTTCAAAACCAGAATCATCTCCCACTTTTTGATTATACAATTAAGAGAGAGAGAGAGAGAGAGAAATATAGTACCTCGGAATTATCTCCGAAAATTAAGAATCCAATGATACGCCATCTTCTCCAGAGTCCAAATCCTCTGTACCACTTTGTGTACCACTTTATATGCCACAAGTGATCTAATGACTCACAATTGTTAAGAGTGGTATTATTGTATTATTATGCAAACATGTGAACGGTTAGATTAGAAGTGGTAAATGGAGTGGCACACAAAAATGGTACATGAAATCTCGACTCCCAATCTCCAATGCTGCTCTTACTCAAAAGCGAACCATATGATCCAAACCTATAAACATAACATTGTCAGAAAACATATACTCGTCCGTACATATATCAGCATCATAATCTATGATACTTAATAACAAGTAAAACAAAATGCGTGGACAACTCCTATCCGCTTAATCTCACCATTTTTAAGCTTGATTGTGGGGACTACGCTTTACTAAAAGCATACTTATATATAAATACAATAACCTTCGAGTTAAGTACTCTTTTAGTCCCTAACCTATTCAACTTTTCACCTTTTCGTCCCTGACCTATTTTTTTTAACGATTTCGTCCTTAACGTATGCATTTCAAAGACTATATAGTCCTTCCGTCAATAGGCCGTCCATTTGTCCTTTAATCGAGAGTTAAGTACTCTTTTAGTCCCTAACCTATTAAACTTTTCACCTTTTCGTCCCTGACCTATTTTTTTTAACGATTTCGTCCTTAACGTATGCATTTCAAGGACTATGTAGTCCTTCCGTCAATAGGCCGTCCATTTGTCCGTTAAATGTGTTGATGTGGCGAATGACGTCACCAATTATGCTTAGGTGGAACTTTTAGCGCAAGAATTTGCTAATATGAATCTAAAAGGGTAGAAAGTGTAAATATATATATGTATAGATCTATATGCTAAAAAAAAATTAAAACGGAAAAATAGTAAAAATTTTAAATTATCATTAAATAAGTTTTTTTTTTTTTAAGAAAGACATTATAAGTTTTTTTTGTTGTTTTTTGCAGTACACCTGAAGGCTGGTGACAACGATTTTTATGGCAATGGCTTCATCCTCTCAACACGAGCCCAGCTCTGATGTTCTTTTGTTGGTCCAAGCTGGTCGGAATGTCGCCGGCGGTACGAACTGGCGGAGGCGAGTGGCTGCTCATATTGGCTTCGTTTTCTGTGATTTCTTCGCCTTTGATTTCGTCTAGGAGAGGTGCACCGGAAGATGGTGGGATTTTAAAAAAACCAATTACCACACTTTTCAAATAAATATAAAATATTATTCTTGCTAAAAAAATACTGACAAGAGATATTTCAATTGATGTTAAAAAATCGATCAAAAAAAAAATTATAATGTCTTTCTAAAAAAAACTTATTTAATGATAATTTAAAATTTTTTACTTTTTTTCCAAATAAATATAAAATATTATTCTTGCTAAAAAAAATATTATTCTTGATAATTTAAATTTTTTACTTTTTTTCGTTTTATTTTTTTGATGTTAAAAAAAAATCGAAAAAAAAACAACAAAACAAAAAAACTTATAATGTCTTTCTTAAAAAAAAAACTTATTTAATGATAATTTAAAATTTTTTACTATTTTCCGTTTTAATTTTTTTTAGCATTTAGATCTATACATATATAATATTTACACTTTCTACCCTTTTAGATTCATATTAGCAAATTCTTGCACTAAAAGTTCCACCTAAGCATAATTGGTGACGTCATTTGCCACATCAACACATTTAACGGACAAATGAACGGCCTATTGCCGGAAGGACTACATAGTCCTTGAAATGCATACGTTAAGGACGAAATCGTTAAAAAAAATAGGCCGGGACGAAAAGGTGAAAAGTTGAATAGATTAGGGACTAAAAAGTACTTAACTCTCCGATTTAACGGACAAATGGACGGCCTATTGACGGAAGGACTACATAGTCCTTGAAATGCATACGTTAAGGACGAAATCGTTAAAAAAAAATAGGTCAGGGACGAAAAGGTGAAAAGTTGAATAGGTTAGGGACTAAAAGAGTACTTAACTCCAATAACCTTCCACTAATTCAGTTATACAAAATTTTATTAACTATGGACCAGCAGTTGGTACAAAAGAAGCATCAAATGGGTATATTCAAGTATCAAATCATTAAGCAAAGATAAACACTAATTACACCAATGAAGAATGGAGTATCTACATAGAGGGGGCGGGGGGGCGGGGGTCAAGCTATATGAAAATCTCGAAAAGCAAGTGATCTTTGTAGAAAATAAGAATATTAGATCGCACTTACCCTTCTGGGAGCATCCGTTGGAAATGACGTAACGAACCAAGAGAAGGTAGACCAAGTGGGATATTGAGTGTCCGGAATCCACTTCATAGCCGCCTGCCACAAACCCCCCTTCCTTTCTCCCGGAAAGATAGTCTCATTTGACTTTAGATGGTCAAGAACTTTGATCAAATGTTAATGTCAATCTAATCATCCTTATTGAAATTCTAAAAATTGTAATTGATAAATCAAAGCTATTTATCAATTACAGTACAATTTTTAGAATTTTATTGGGATGGTTACATAGACAGCAGTAACGTTTGGTCACAATTCACTCATATTAACCATAAAATGTAAAATGGGACTATCTTTCCGAGACAAAAGGAGTATGAAGTAATGCTAATAAACTAGAGTAAAAGAGTCACTGAGTGGCATTCCTTTTCTTTCCAGGAATAGCAAGGTGATCCACACAAATATGGCAGTTCACTGATGACAGTATATTATAATAAGAAATGTCACTAACAGGACAAACAGCCGCCGCAACCACTAATAAAGGTTTCAAAATTTAGTCACTTGAATTACATCAAGAAGCAACCTACTTATCCAAATGATCAATAATAGTAGTAGTATGATGTAACTTGAATAATAAATTCAGGACAGGGAAGTATACCTAGATAAGTAGAACCGTATTAAAAATGTATAAAAAAAAGGAAGAGGCGATATGGGACACTAGGGGTGTAAATGGTTCGGTTTGGGGGTATTTACGGACCGAACCACTAGTCATCGGTTTGTGAAAATTCCAAACCGAACCGAACCATGAAAAATTTCAAACCGTGGTTTAATTACGTGGTTCAAACCATAGTTTAGACTACGGTTCAACCACTATTCAAACCGCAACTCATTATTACATTTGTTTAAATTTTCCGTGATCACGGAGGAAGTGCGAAAGATGTGGATCTTGAAGAGGAAAATCGGATGAAGAGAGACTAGACGAAGAGAGAGGCCGAAAGAAAAAAACACACTCTATAATATAGACCGTGGAGAGAAATTGGTAATATATGTATCGCAAATCGCAATGAAGATAACAAACGATGAAAATTAATATTAAATAAAATACAAAATGGGAGTTAGGACTAGTCTATGTAATGATCTAATAATAAATTTTAATAAATATACAAAAATATTAAATAAGATGTGAAACTGGGGTTATGATTAGTTTATGTAATGGGTTTGGTTTGGCGGTTCGGCTTGGTGGTTCGTCTCGCGGTCTCAAACCACGGTTCGGTTTGGTTTGGTTTGGTCTGGGAAGGTCAAACCACAAACCAAACCGAACCATGTGGTTTGCCAATATTTGAGACTAAACCGAACCATTGGTGCTTGAAAACCAAACCAAACCAAACCGCATGGTTTGGTTCAGCTCTGTCTCAAACCGCGGTTTGAACCGAGCCACTTGCACCCCTATGGGACACACTGAACAACTTTCATAAATTCCTGGGGATTCTGATAAATGACCAGTAAGATCCATTGAAAGATTGTTGCATTTAACTAATTCATAGCAGATGGATCTAGAGCACACGTATTCAGCTAAAAAAGGAACGTATCATAGCTTTCTATTATGCAAGTATCCACTGGAATGATACACAGGCCTAGGGCTGTTATACGAACCGAGCTGGCTCGAGGTGTGGCTCGAGTCGAGCTCGAACAGATTGTCAAGCTCGTTTTTGTTATCGAGTCGACCGTGTTCGGCTCGTTTAGCTCGTTAAAAGCTCGATTTCGGCTCGATAAGCTCATTAAAATTGAACTTTTGTTTTCAAACGGCTCGAACTCGGCTCGATAAGCTCGAATTCGACTCGATAAGCTCGTTAAGACGATATTTTTCTTTAAAAAATGTCTAAGCTCGAGCTCGGCTCGTTAAAACTCGAGTTCGATATCGACTCGAGTTGTTCGCGAGCAGCTACAAGCAAGTGAGCTCGAGCTCGATAAGTTTTAAACGAGCTCGAGCCCGACACCTTAACGCTCGACTCGGCTCAACTCGTTTACAGCCCTACACACATGCCACAGTAGCACATAAAAGTTCAGCCCTAGCTTATTAAGCTAACCACTGGTTTTACTTATCAAAGAAAATTATGTCGACTGCTTTTTATCAGAAAAGGGAACCTAATAGAAGAATGCTGAAAGGGCAGACCAAGTCCACCAAGCACTAAAGGTTCTGAAGGGGGACAAAAGTACAATGTGAGTGTATAATATCAATGGCACTTGTTCAATAAAAACACTTGGAAACAGCTTCATGTAGCCACAAACATGTGTTTAGGAATCAGGACGACAGTATTTGAAACACAAATTAGAGCTTTCCAGTCGATAGTTGATAAAACAACAAAAACAAGGGTAGACTTGACAGGTAATAATGCCTCAAGAAAGCCCTCCGTGTAACAAATTCTGATAATTAACAACCTACGAAATTTACTATTACGTGATAGTAGGTTCCCTATATTTATTCGCCAAATGGTCTCTTTTATTTTTAAAATACGGAAGAGATCAAACAAGACCAGCAAACTGGGCTGGGGGTATATACACTTTGTATTAGAAAGATATCATGTTGTATACTTGCATGCATACATACCACACAGCATCCAGGACTGGGTCTTCCAGCCAAAAATTATCTGGAACTCAATCTTCCAACCTGAGAAAACAAGGTTTCATACATGACAAATCATGGACATTCATGTGTCCGTCAGTAAACTTTATATTGTCATAGAAGATATAGCAACCATAAATACAAATGAGCATTCCATGTAACAGTCGGATGAGAGGCCTGATTAACAAGTAATGTTTTCATTTCAAGAGTTAGAATAGTGAGTTGTCTATCCAGGACCGATGTTTATTGATCATTAATACTACTATTAAACTATGTTACGGTTTATTCCGCAAGTGCACGGGTTATTAATAGTATAGTATGTGCAAGTACGGGTCGATCCCACAGAGACAACTTAATTCTAAAAATATTTGCTTTGGATAAAAATAAAGAAAAGAAAATGATTGGGGGTAAAAGATTGTTTGTCACTAAACTAGAAATACTTGTAAATGCTTTGACTTTTAATTAGAAAAACTCTTATTTTGAAAGAATTCTCGGGATTGGGACTCAAATATTCATGTGTTCATCATTCAATTATGCTCTCTTTAGATTAAAGACTTCATTATAATACAAGGATGGTACGTTGTATTGTGTCAACTTCTTAATTAAGGCTTAAAACACGCGTATTTTAATACTAATTATGCCCTATCTCTCGATGGTCCATAATTAGCAAAAATCCATTAAGTTCATAAAAATCCACGTACATCCACTCAAGGACATCCCTAGGCCATTAATCTACTCTCGTGATTAATGAAACCTAGTCACTTTATATGGTTCCGTTAATCGAGATTCACCGCTAGGTCCTTCTCTCGATTAACTGAGATTCATACAAAACATGGATATCGTCATGGTTGTAGGCGTTTTAGTACAATATAAGATGATTGTTTAAGATGAAGATATATGAATTTAGAGAGCATAAAGTCAATGAACTTGTGAATATTATGAGTATCCAATCCCAAGAAAGAGGAGGATTACTCACTAACCATTAATTTAACAATAAGAATAAGAATAAAAGATAAGATAAAGAAAGAAATACTTATTCAGATTTTGAAATTCAATGATGGAAGAATACTTCTTTATTGCTTTAGAATACCTCTCTCAATTCACTCAAAATTCTGAAAATAGTTGAAGAGACTAAGAGTTTGACTATAATAACTTTACAAATGATTTCTAGATATCCCTGGATCTATGGATATATGGATATATGGATATATGCTAAGGCTGCTGTAGCCTTCTTATATAGGCCCTAGGACTGATTTGGGTGTCTATTCCCGGATTCATTCACCAAGAGAAGTGTCTGTTGGAAGCACTTTTTCATAACAGGCGTCAGGATCCGGTCGGGTTGTTGAATTGGTCCGGCCGGATTCAAGTTGGTCCGACCGGATTTAGCCTGCGATCCGGGCGGATCGCTGTCTTCTGGAAATTTGCTTGTTTTGATTAGATCCGACGGGTCTTGGTGATGGGTCCGGTCGGATCTTTGCCTTCTGGGCTTGAATTCTTCTTTTTGTAAAATGCTTTGCTCCCGTCTTTCCTTCCTTCGTTCCTTTAGCTCAGATTAGCCCCAATTAGTACCTGTTTTCTGCAATTTCAACACCATACTACACCACGCGCATTATATCCGTGAAAGTAAAAGAAATGATGCAATATGGAATTTAAATACTTAAAATGACTTTAAAAAGTACAATGTTTTGGACCTTAAATGACTATAAAATAGTCATTTATCAACTCCCCCACACTAAAACCTTGCTTGTCCTCGAGCAAGCTTACAACTTTGAAGAAGAGAGAGTGACAAATGACATAAAATTTTTGAAAAAATCAAAGAAGGTTTCAATGCTCCCTCACAATATTGTTATATTGTATTGCCTTCACAAAATCATTTCCTTTTAAATTTTCCGTCCCAGAAACTTGTGAGAAAGAACATAAGAGGATATTGGAAAGTAAATAAAGAATTTTGGATGTCAATATAACATGAATAAATACTATTGAATAAGAGCATATAGGAATAACCAAATGAACTTGTGGATTTCAAGTATGAAATAGAATTTAAATTCACTCTTTTGAGTGCTTTGTGAATAGGGTTTTTCATGCTTGGGAATACATTTCTTAAACTCATGATTTTATTCTTTTCAAAGATATTCATATTTTATTATGCTCCTTGAATCACAAAAATTAAGGCGGATGAAGGTAGTGGAAAATTTAATTTTATTAAGTTTTAGAAGTGGCAATTGAGTTCTTTGTAAATCATCACACTCTATAATGATAATTCATTTAGATATTCGAGTGGATGATACACAAGAAGATTGATTTATGTTTTAAGTCTTAAAAGTGGAAATGGAAAGCTTTGTGATTCTACAATGTAGTAAATCTTTGGAAAAGAGTAGAAGTAAAAGTTTTTGAAATGTATATACAAGGATGTTTTATAACTATTCACAAGTATAATGTATTCAAACTTAATATCCACAAATTCATTAATAATGTAATGCTTCTATTCAAGAATATTTAAAAGTCTATATTAATTTTGAAAATTTTCCATTTACAATCCAATATGATCGTAAGTTCTTTGTGACAAATCTCTCAAAAAGTAAAGTTTAAGAGGAAATAATTTTACTTAGGCAAATTGTAAGTATAGATAACATTCTCATCAATGGGAGCATTGGCAAAATTTTTTTTTTTTTTTTTTTTTTTTGGAAGAATACTTAACTAAATGCAAGCAACAAGCTAACTAAATGCAAAGAAAAAGAAAAACGGATATAATAATTTTATTAAATCTTCCCCCCACACACTTGAACTAAACATTGTCCCCAATGTTTTCATGAAAGTAAAAATTGGACAAGAAAGTAAAAATGGGGACGGGGGAACAAATAACTTATCACTGAAATGGTAGTGGTGGAGGTGGAAAGCCCCAATGATCAACTCCGTAATCAAAGATCTGATTAACCCTTCCCTCTAAGTGACCGACTCGACCCTCTATGTTACCAACCCGTCCATCCATGTTGGCTTGGAATTGGTTAAAGTTCTGGGAGAATTGTCCAAGTTGGTTCAGAATTTGATTGTTCTGTTGAAGGAGTTGGTTTTGGTTGATCACCAAGTTGTTGAATTGCTGATAGAAATCAGGAGGCATTTGGTTGAAAGGTGGTTTTGGGCTTGCTCCTCTTCTTCTTCCTCCACTTCCTCATTTTGTCCTAGGTTTAGCGGGAAGGTCCAAGTTTGTGGTTGGTTGAGGATGACAATGGGGAGGTTTGGATTGGGCAAGTTGATGTAGGGGATTCTATTCCTTCCCACATAGAAAGCATAATGGCCACCCAAGTTACCCGAAATCATACTACAACCCCTCAAAGCCGCTAAGTCCAAGGAGGATGACCCATCTACCTTAATCCAATCTTTCATATTCTCCTCCGTGGCTTGAAAATGATGGTATGCCGCAAAGAGAGTTATGATTCCACCCACATGAATATCTCCCGTTTCTTGGGAGATTTGCTCCTCAATCCTTTCTATCACCCATCTCCCGATATTCACTCTAGTATACCCCGTCACGAAAGCCCAAAGTAAAAACAACTCGGATTTGTTCATAGCCCCTTTTTCCTCTTTTGCAAAGATAGCACAAGAATACATCCGATGGATATAACGGAGGACCGGGTGGATTATCTGTGAGGCTTTAGCTCTTTTGGTGGTAAAGCGGGGTTCCCCAGTTAATTGTTCCAAAAGACATCCGGGTTGAAGTGTAGGGGATACTCATTGGTGACAGAATTTTTTAGGCCACCCTAGAATTTCATTTATCTCTTCTAAATCTAGGGTGAAGGGAGTGTTCATGAAACGGAATTGCAACTCTATGCTCTCACCCTCTAGACCTGCTTCTCCATCAACTACCCTCCTCGAAACTTTCTTTACCGTACTCAGGAATTCTAAGGTTAATTTCCTAAACGTATAGGCCCCTAACCTGGTAAAATGACCCGAATTCTGTTGTTGGTGCAATCCATAATGTTGTCATAAATTCCCAGAGTCAACATTGCATCATAGCTTGGAAACTGAGTGGGTTTGATATCTCTACCCGACACCATCCAAATTTTGTTCTTTCTCTGAAGTTCTCGCAAAAACTATCCCCATAGTATCTATTTTGACATTAACATGTGAGGAAGATGTTTTACTTTTCTTAGAGGGTTGTGTGCTAGACCCTTCCATAATTCCCTTGCCCTTATTTCCACCACCCTTTCTTCCTTCCATTTTAATCACTCACAATTCAATCCCAATAATATCAGAAACTAAACCCAGCAGAAATTATCACAAATAACCAAAAAGGTAACTAATGATGAACTTCAAGTGAACTTTTAGTGAGAGAAAGTGAAAAATTTTGTTACCCAATTGAAGAAAACTCAAAAATTGGACTTGAATTCTCCCTTTCTGATCAAAAGTAGCTCCCAAATCCTCAAAAGTATGTATCTTGAACTTCAATTGCAACTTACCCGGATTTGAAATTTTTGGGTCAAGAACTTAGGGTTTTGGATTTTTGATATTGGGATAAATTGATGGTGGAATGAATGTTTGTGGGGTGATTTGAGAGTTGGGGAAGGATTTATAGATGAATAAAATGGTGAATTTGGTCGGATTCTATGGTTTTGAAGTGGGTGGTCGCGGCTCTTGGAGAGGTTTTGAGAAAGAAGAAGCTGAGATGAAGAAGAAGATAAGAAAAATTGGAAAAGACCCGACCTTTCGTTGAATCGGTATGTCCTTCTATGCGAATGATCCGGGCGGGTCGCTCTGGGGATCCGGGCGGATTTATTATGGTCCGGTCGATTATTTTTCAGACCCGACGGATAATTTTCTCTAGAATTTCCAGAGTTGTCGGATCCGGTCGGGTGCTTTTAATTGGTCCGGTCGGATCTATGATGGTCGGGTCGGATTGTAGTGCTCACCCGGTCGGATCTTTGAAAATTCTTCCTTTGTTCTTCTTTTTTTTTTTTTTTTTTTTTTTAGAATTTACCTACAAAATAAATGTTAGACAAAACAAAACAAAACAACAATAATAATAGTGCAATAAAATTAAAATGAAAATAAAATAAAACAAAACAAAATAATCCATCGGTTACCACCCGATGATGCTTGTTTAACGTCATTAGCTTGACGCCTTTTTTGTCTCGATGGGCTGACTTTCGAGTATCATTGAAGCCATTGTTTCAATTGGATTACCGACTATATAATGTTTTAGTCGTTGTCCATTAACTTTGAGCTCCCCTTTGGATTCGTTCCAAATTACGATGGCTCCATAAGGATAAACTTTCTTCACTTGAAATGGGCCCGACCATCTTGACTTCAATTTTCCCGGAAAAAGTCTTAACCGAGAATTGAATAATAGAACCATGTCTCCTTCTTTGAACTCCCTTCTCGTGATATGAGCATCGTGCCATTTTTTTGTTTTCTCCTTATAGAGTTTGGCACTCTCATACGCTTCAAATCGGAGTTCCTCAAGCTCTTGCAATTGCAATCTTCTTTTTTCACCGGCGGCCTTCATATCATAATTTAAGGCTTTGATCGCCCAATACGCCTTGTGCTCAAGTTCTACGGGTAAATGACACGGCTTTCCATACACCAAACGGAAAGGTGTTGTTCCGATAGGTGTTTTGAAAGCGGTGCGATAAGCCCATAAAGCGTCATTCAATTTGATCGACCAATCCTTCCTCGAGCTTGTGACTGTTTTCTCAAGGTCCATTTAATTTCTCGGTTGATACTTCCACTTGACCGCTAGTTTGAGGGTGATAACCGGTACCCGTTTTGTGATGGACTCCGTATTTCTTTAAGAGAGCCTCAAACTGGCGGTGAGAGAAGTGAGAACCACCGTCGCTTATGACCATCTTCGGTACCCCGAACCTTGGAAAGATGATGTTCTTGAAGAGCTTCATAACGACTTTTGAGTCGTTTGTTGGAGATGCCACGGCCTCTACCCATTTGGACACATAATCCACCGCTACTAATATGTACTTGTTGTTGCAGGATGATGGAAATGGCCCCATGAAGTCTATGCCCCAAACATCAAAGATCTCAACCTCTAGGATGTTGTTAAGAGGCATTTCGTTCCTCCTTGAGATGTTACCGGTACGTTGGCAACGATCGCAAGAGATCACAAAGTTTCGAGCATCTTTGAAGAGTGTGGGCCAATAAAAACCTGATTGAAGAACCTTGGCGGTGGTTTTGGATGAGCTTGCATGCCCACCATAAGGAGAAGAATGACAATGATGAAGAATGTCATTTACCTCCTCATTAGGCACACACCGCCTAACGATTCCGTCTGCGCATTGCTTGAAGAGTAACGGGTCTTCCCAAATATAATTTTTGATTTCTGAAAAGAATTTCTTCTTTTGTTGGTAACTCATTTCCGGAGGAATAATTTTACAAGCCAAATAATTTACAATGTCCGCAAACCAAGGGATTCCGACATTGTTAATGGCTAGTAGATATTCATCCGGGAATGAATCATCAATTGGAAGCTCTTTACTCTTGGAATCAATAATATTTTTGGGGAGACGGGACAAATGGTCCGCTACTAGATTTTCCGTTCCCTTCTTGTCACGGATCTCCAAATCAAATTCTTGGAGAAGGAGGATCCATCGGATGAGTCTTGGTTTGGCATCCTTCTTTGCCAACAAATACCTTATTGCCGCATGATCCGTGTTATTATCACTTTTGAACCCACCAAATATGACCGGAACTTGTCGATTGCAAATACCAAGGCCAACAATTCTTTTTCTGTGGTGGCATAATTGATTTGCGCCTCATCTAGTGTTCGACTTGCATAGTGGATGGCATGCACTTCTTGTCCTTCCGCTGCCCCAAAACTGCTCCCACTGCATAGTCACTTGCGTCGCACATAATCTCGAAAGGGAGATCCCAATCGGGTGGTTTGCACTATTGGAGCGGACACCAAAGCTTCCTTTAACCTGTTGAAAGCTTCAAGACAAAGACTATCGAACACAAAAGGAGCATCTTTCAAAAGAAGATTAGTTAAAGGTTTAGAAATTTTAGAAAAATCTTTTATAAATCGCCGGTAAAAACCGGCATGCCCTAGAAAGCTCCTCACACCCTTAACATTGGTGGGTGGAGGTAATTTTTCTATAATTTCTACCTTGGCTCTATCCACTTCATCCATTTCTCGGACACCATATGTCCAAGAACAATACCTTCATTTACCATAAAATGGCATTTTTCCCAATTTAAAACTAGGTTGACTTCCTCACACCTTTGTAAAACTTTTGATAAATTATTCAAACATTCATCAAAGGAGCAACATAAACTGAAAAATCATCCATAAAAACTTCCATTATATTTTCAATGAAATCAGAAAGATGGCCATCATACAACGTTGGAAGGTGGCGGGAGCATTACATAATCCAAATGGCATTCTCCTATAAGCGAAAGTGCCATATGGGCAAGTAAAAGTGGTTTTCCTCTTGGTCACTTGGATGTATGGGTATTTGGAAAAATCCGAATACCCGTCCAAAAACAAAAATATGAATGCTTCGCCAACCTTTCAAGCATTTGGTCGATGAAAGGTAAGGGAAAATGATCTTTTCGGGTGGCCTTATTTAATTTTCGATAATCTATGCACATACGCCATCCCGTGACGGTCCTAGTTGGGATTAATTCATCCTTATCATTACGAATGACCGTCATTCCTCCTTTTTAGGGACTACTTGTACGGGCTCACCCATTTACTATCCGAGATTGGATAGATAATGCCCGCATCAAGTAATTTAAGGATTTCTTTCTTGACAACTCTTTCATGTTAGGATTTAATCTTCGTTGATGTTCTATGGAGGGTGTTATGATCCTCCTCTAAATCAATCCTATGCATGCAAATTTTTTGGGTGGGATTCCTTTTAAGTCATCAATAGTATACCAATAGCTTTTTGATGCAATCTAAGTTCTCTTAATAACTTTTCAGTTCAAGAGGACTTAGATTAGACATTAACAATTACTGGATAAGTAGAAATTAGAGCCAAGAAATTCATACCTTAGATTTGGGGGAAGAGGCTTCAATTCAACTTGAGGTGCCTTACTTACCTCAAGAATTTCCTCGTTGGATGTTTCCGCTTCAACCTCCAACTTTTCAAATTTAGTGTCTCCACTAAATTTTCCTGCATGGTGTAGCATCTAGACCATTTTTATAATTTTCAATTTCATCATCATCATCATCATGCAATAACCTTTTCCAATCTATAAGACTTTTTCAAGCGGGTCCTTAGATT